>VWZE01004295.1:118334-175443 GCA_013396675.1 Eubucco bourcierii
AGGGCCACAAAGATGATCAGAGGGCTGGAGCCTCCTATGAGGATGGACTGAGAGAGTTGGGGCTCTTCAGCTTGGAGAAGAGAAGGCTTTGAGGAGACCTTAGAGTAACCTTCCAGTATCTGAAGGGGGCCTACAGGAAGGCTGGGGAGGGACTATTGACAAGGTCTTGTAATGACAGGACAAGGGGCAATGGGTTTAAACTGGTAGAGGGGAGATTGAGACTAGATGTCAAGAGGAAGTTCTTTACAGTGAGAATGGTGAGGCACTGGCACAGGTTGCCCAGGGAGGTTGTGGCTGCTCCCTCCCTGGAGGTTTCAAAGCCAGGTTGGAGGAGGCCTTGAGTGAGCTGTACTAGTGGGAGGTGTCCCTGCTTATGTCAGGGGATTGGAACTAGATGATCCTTGAGGTCCTTTCCAACCTTACCATTCTATGATTCTATGATTCTATGTGTCATCAGTAAAGAGACAGCAAATCAGTAAGAGAGTCTGTTACTCCAAGGCGTCCCTGTGGGGAATCTGTCTCCCAGCTCTTGGACCAGGTATGTAGTAGAAAAGTACCACATATCTAGAGCACTGGCTTTGGGTTTGTTTTTATGCTCCATCTCATGTTCCATTCCTTTTTCATAAGGTATGACACTATTTTCCATAACAATAATAATGTCTGCCATTATATTTGCATCATCTTTGGAGCTGCAGTCATTAGATAGCATTGTTTTCCTGAATTATTGTGATTTATAGGCAGATACCAATCTGACACTTGAACTTGAAGATAAAGATGTAATGGCATTTTCTGGAGTGCTTTTTATCTAATCACTATCCACTATGTCTCAGCACCCTCCAAACGCCTGTGCAGGCTTGACTGCGTCTCTGCAGATGCCAGTAAAGGCATGACACTATGAACTGGAAAAACGAAAGACAGCCCAACTCTGAAACCTGTATCACGTGCAGAGCTGTGGCTGTGCAAACATACTCTGCCTCTGATCTGAGACATGCCTCAGCCTGGCACGTCAACTGGGGTGCAGCATGACGCTGTCATGGTTCAACTTAATCCACGCTGAATCTACTTTGTATCCAAATGGCCACAACTGTGGATTCCACAAGGCATTTTTTAACCCCAGTAGACACAGTCTGAAATACTTCTATAAATAGGATTTGGGAAACAAGCTGTTTGTTGGATATAAGACTAATCAAAACATAACAGTTGAATATGATTCATTAACCAAGTCCATAAGCCATTCCATGATTCCACTTAATATAAACTATCTTCTTTTGATAGTCTTGCCAGTTCCACCCACTTGCTATAGTCACAATGAAATCATTCATCATCATTTACTAATTTACCCTTAATAATCTTAGGAAAAATATTTTTCTGTAATGTAATTTCTCCTAGAAACATACACGGTGTAAGTCTTAGTGAAGTTCTATCTTTCATAAAGTGATTTGATTTTTTTGATTTTGAAATTTTACTAGGCTAATAGGAATGCTTTGTAGTAAAAATAGAGTAAAATGTTTCTTAGTTTATCTTGATTATGTATAACTCTAAAATGTAGATTCCATTTGACCTTCCATTGGTACGTTGTCCCCCGAGCAATGCATATATTCCAATAAAAAAAAAAAAAAAGAAAACCAAAACCAACAAAAAAGTCCTCAACTTAACCCAGCTACAGCCTGCAATTTTTTTTTATTTTTTTTTTTTTGCTTTGCACAGCAGATACAGTGTTTCATTTAATTTTTCTGCCTTTGGTATATTCTAGTAGTTTATTTGCCTTTAACTGTAACCACATATTACCGCATGGTGTTCAACAAATCCAAGTGCCAGGTGCTGCACTTTGGCCACAACAACCCCATGCAAAGCTACAGGCTGGGGTCAGAGTGGCTGGAGAGCAACCAAACAGAAAGGGATCTGGGGGTGCTGATTGACACCCCTCTAAACATGAACCATCAGTGTGCCCAGCTGACCAAGCATGGCATCCTGGTCTGCATCAGGAATAGTGTGGCCAGCAGGAGCAGGGAGGTCATTCTCCCCCTGTACTCGGCGCTGGTTAGGCCACACCTTGAGTACTGTGTCCAGTTCTGGGCCCCTCAATTTAAGAAGGACATTGAGGTACTTGAATGTGTCCAGAGAAGGGCAACGAGGCTGGTGAGAGGCCTTGAGCACAGCCCTATGAAGGGAGGCTGAGGGAGCTGGGATTGTTTAGCCTGGAGAAGAGGAGGCTCAGGGGAGACCTTCTTGCTGTCTACAACTACCTGAAGGGTGGTTGTAGCCAGAAGGAGGTTGCTTTCTTCTCTCAGGCAACCAGCACCAGAACAAGAGGACACAGTCTCAAACTGTGCTAGGGGACGTTTAGGCTGGAGGTGAGGAGAAAGTTGTTGCCTGAGAGAGTCATTGGCTACTGGAATGGGCTGCCCAGGGAGGTGGTGGAGTCACCGTCCCTGGAGGTGTTCAAGGAAGGTTTGGACGTGGCACTTGTTGCCATGGTCTAGTCTTGAGGTCTGTGGTATCGGGTTGGACTTGATGATCTTTGAGGTCTCTTCCGACCTTGGTGATACTGTGACACTGTGATATTAGACTGATGTTTTATAGAACGTTTTACAAAAATACTTATCAGGAAACACACAAGTAAATCTCCAGGATTTTTTTTTTTCCAAAATGCTTTTCACTTTTTACAGTCAGCTTCTCCAACATCCACTCTATGTGCTCTGTAGTATTGATTATTTCTTAAGTTCTATACAGTTACCAGATCACTACTTCCTGTCACTAGTCACTGCTTCCTCTTTCTCCTCCATGAGGTCTAATAGCAATTGTACACAGCGATGGAACCTATTCATGTGCATTCATACAAATAATAGTTTCAAACCTCTAAATGTCTATGTACCACATAAACAAATCAGGCTGCTGCCTTTCTGTATTGTGTTCCACACAAGCTGAATTTTGTGTCAGGATTCTGCTTATCTTTCATTCTGTTGTAAAGTTCCTGCAGTCAAACAATGGCAGAGAAATCTGTTTTCTTGTTTGTGACACCTAATTTTATAATTTTATTATTTATTAAATCACAACATCACAGAAACACAGAAACATTCAGGTTGGATGTGATCACCAAGTCCAAACTGTAACCCTACTCTACAAGGTTCACTCTTAAAACATATCCCCAAGCACCACATCCAAACAACTTTTAAACACATCCAGGGTTGGTGACTCAACCACTTCCCTTGACAACCCACTGACCACTCTTTCTGCAATGCCTGACCACTCTTTCTGTGAAAATGTTTTCCCAATATCCAATCTAAGCCTACCTAGTCACAGCTTGAGAGCATTCCTTCTTGTTCTATCACTATTTATCTGTGAGAAGAGACCAGCACCAACCTCTCTAAAATGTCCTTTTGGGTAACTGTAGACAGTGATGAGGTCTCCCCTCAGCCTCCTCTTTTTCAAAATAAACAGTCCCAGCTCCCTCAGTCGGTCTTCATAAGTTATTCTCCAAGCTTTCACCAGCTTTGCTGCCCTCCTCTGCACTCACTCCAGCACCTCAACATCCCTCTTGTATTGAGATGCTCCAAACTGAACACTATACTCAAGGTGTGGCCTCACCAGAGCTGAGTACAAGGGGAAAATATTGTTAAAGATATTCCTAGACCAGATTAACCAATAAATTGTGACATACATCTAAAGAAGTGCAACGTATTTTCATCAGTGTTTCCATAAATTTGTAAAATTAGTGAGCCTCTGGGTCATCATGACATCTCCTGGAGACTGGATAACAACAAAAGAAGTAAGACAGCGAAATGTCGGCAAACTGAGGATGCTTTTCTCTGACATCTCTGTCTTACAAAGTGTTAAAACATCATCTGACATAATTCTGAGGAAAATTACCTACACTGAGTACAACAACTACTTCTGGGGACATGAGAAAGTGGAAGGGAAGAAAAAAAAATATCTCTTCTTCAATTTGTGTGGAAGGTGTGCTACTTACTTTCTCTGCAATCTAAGTGTGCCTGTTGCAGTGGAGCAACATAGGCAGCTGAATGGGAAAGCAGCAAAGACACACTCCTGCCGCTGAGTTCAACAACAGTAAAAGTAAGATCTCCATGGCTGAGTATGAGAAAACCATATGGGATTAATGAAATTATCATGTTATCTGAATTTTGTATGTGAAAGGAGCTAGCTTTCATACACTCCATTTTAAAAGTTTGTTATGTGTGCAACTTCTATATATGCATATTTACTACTAGCTTGGGATTTATGCAGCTGATTCCCAGACCCTTTTCAGTTTGTAAATTAGCACAGTGGACTGAGTCCAAGCAAAGACTTTTTCTGAGTTTGAGTCCAATGCCCTAGAGAGCACTGGTTAGCTTTCTGTGAGGCACATGTCTGGCACGGAGCTACAGAGCTCACAGGGGTCACCACTGCAGGGCGAATCACGCAAATACACAAACCCACCATTACTTTCAGAAAGAGAGTTCTTAAGCACCAATTTATTCTGTGTTAAGACTCACGATCCACTCCCACCACCACCACCTCCCCACCCCCTACCCCACCTCCCTTTTTGGAGTAATATTTGGCAGCAAAACCTTGAGAAGCTGTCGTGCTAGCTGATGAGCTTCAGGAAAAGCAAAACTGTGTAGATCAGCACAACATTCAACTGGGAAGGGAAGAATTTCTAGAAACAGTCCTTTTTTTTGTGTCCAAACTTTGAAAGCAGAGATGATGAGTATTTCATTCTCATAGCAGATAGATATCAGTATAAAACTCTTTAGGCTGAGGTGAAATCCAGATCCTTAATGAGGATAGGTTACTAGGTGAGAGATGACTGTCACTGTTATATACTTCCTTGACTACTTCTACAGTTTTTAAAAGGAAACAACAAAAAAAAAAAAGACACTGTTCCACCTTAACATGTTCTGGTCAAAACGTATTTATACTTATTAGACCAGATGAATCGAATCTGTCAGGCATCTTAGGCAGATGAACATGTGAATTGAAATTTAAATTGCTAACCAGGCAGGTGTCAGTTTAACCCTGAAGTGTTTCTTGGATGTTTGGAGAACTTCAAACTAAAAGAGCAAATTACCTACAGAACATGTATACTTTTAGCTGTAGGTGATCTGAACGTTGAAACAGGGGTGTTCTGTATCACAGTTTAGGATTTATAAATCTGAACTTCATTTAAGTGTCATGTCAGATATGTGAGCTTTTTGCTGGATTTCAGCCAGGCTATTTGGCCTAGCAGTTTAATGGTTATGTTACTATGTGAAAGTTATCAGCACCCTGTAGAGCAGAATAAGTAAGCCAAGTTCTCTCAGTTCCACAGAAAAATTCCCTTAACCTTCTGAAGCCCTTTTACATTGACACTGATATGACTAGTATCAGATTCCCAGCCCCCAGCCAAATACCTTCCTTTGAGAAACTTCTTTATAACAACTCTTTGGTAAATAGGAAGAAATTAGCTAGTTGCTATATATTGATTATGGATATTATTGTTTAAAGAAAAGTGATAGTAATTATGTCTTGAGACTATATAAGAAAGCTATAACAGAGAGAAAAAAGGTACCTTGTTAATATCTAAAGCCAGTCCCAGCACACAGTGCTTGTGTGGCTCTGTGCATGTGTGTCAGTGACACAAAGTGTTGCCTCTTGGAATACACTTTCAGTGATGTACTCCAAGAAATGTTAGCCTTGCATGTAGATTTGCAAAGCAACTGTGTTTAAGTTATTTGATAACTGAGAAAGCACAGAACTCCCTTCCTCATGATGGGTTGTCTGGAGACTGTTATAAAAAGAATGCCAGCAGAAAGAACTTCTGACCTCATTCTTATATGGAGAGATCAAAAAGTGAAGGGGAAGATTCCCAATTGCCTAACCTGTCAGACATGACAGAAAGAATTAATAATCATAGAATCAGCCAAATTGGAAGAGACCTCCAAGATCACCCAGTCCAACCTATCACCCAGCACTATCCAATCAACTAGACCATGGTTCTAAGTGGCTCATCCAGTCTTTTCTTGAACATCTCCAGGGACAGCAACTCCACCACCTCCCTGAGTGGCATAGCTGGGAATAACAGGGGTAAAAGCTTTCTGTTTCATTAGCCTGTTACTTTACCAGACTTGTTGAAGATTAGCAGTGCCTTTGACAGAAAAATGAAATTAATGTTTTGATCATCCATAAAGTCATGCAGCACTTTGAAGTAAATCCTGGTAAGATCACACAGCTCAGTGTGTGACACTTTGAGACTCTTCACAGGTACATGTTTTAATTCTATAAAGCTGTCAGTGTAAGACACCCAGAGTAAACAGGATCAAGGTTCCTTCACAGTAGGATGCCACCTCTTCACCAGGCTGAACAGTCTTAGCTCTCGGCCTTTCTGAACAGGAGAGATGTTCCAGTCCCTTAATCACCTTCACAGTCTGTGTTTCTTTTGTACTGGAGAGATTAGCACTGCATCTAGTACCTTAGACTTGTCTCACCAGCACTGAGTAAAGAAATACCACCTCCCTTGACATGCTGGAGATGCCCACTGGTATGTAAAAGTTGCAGATCCCAGGGTATTTTGGGAAGAATTCAGTCTGATTGTCACATTATCTCAGATGTATTTGGCCCTTTGGAGTTCGTAAAGAAACATGTTCCTGTATCACACAGAGTCAGCTGTGAGACAGCTACCTTGCGAAGACGGAGGCTTCTTCTGACCGACTCAGAATCTCACGTCTGTAAGGTCCTGCACCTGGGTAGGCACAATCCCAAGCACAATCCAGGCTGGGTGGTGAATGGCTGGAGAGCAGCCCTGAGGAAAAGGACCTTGGAGTCTGGGTTGATGAAAAGCTCAACATGAGCCTGCAGTGTGCACAGCCCAGACAGCAACTGAGTCCTGGGCTGCATCAAGAGCAGCGTGGCCAGCAGGGCAAGGGAGGGGATTCTGCCCCTTTACTCTGCTTTCATCAGACCTCACCTGGAGTACTGTGTGCAGTTCTGGAACCCTCAGCACAGGAAGGACATGGAAGTGTTGGAGTGGGTCCAGAGGAGGGCCACGAAGATGGTCATTTTAAAACAGACTGAAAGATGTGAAAATACTGCAATGAATCATAGAATCATAGAATGGTAAGGTTGGAAGGGACCTCAAGGATCATCTAGTTCCAACCCCCTGCCATAGGCAAGGACACCTCCCACTAGTACAGGTCATATAAAAGATATATAAAATATAAAATATATATAACATACAAAACATTCCTGTCACTATTAAACAAAAGCAGCCTGAAGTAAAAGTGTGACTAGATATTATGTTACANTCATTTTAAAACAGACTGAAAGATGTGAAAATACTGCAATGAATCATAGAATCATAGAATGGTAAGGTTGGAAGGGACCTCAAGGATCATCTAGTTCCAACCCCCTGCCATAGGCAAGGACACCTCCCACTAGTACAGGTCATATAAAAGATATATAAAATATAAAATATATATAACATACAAAACATTCCTGTCACTATTAAACAAAAGCAGCCTGAAGTAAAAGTGTGACTAGATATTATGTTACATAATGTCAGGATGGCATTTTTTTGTCTGATGAGCAGTGTCTTAGGTTTGCTACTTTTTCATAGAATCACAGAATTAATCATAGAATCATAGAATGGTAAGGTTGGAAGGGACCTCAAAGATCATCTAGTTCCAATCCCCTAATATTGTCAGGGACACCTCCCACTAGTACAGGTCACTCAAGGCCTTCTCCAGCCTGGCCTTGAACACCTCCAGGGAGGGAACATCCACCATCTCCCTGGGCAGCCTGTTCCAGTGTCTCACCACTCTATCTGTAAAGAACTTCCTCCTAACATCCAGTCTAAATCTTCCCTCTGCCAGTTTAAACCCATTGCCCCTTGTCCTGTCATTGCAAGACCTTGTAAATAGTCCCTCCCCAGCCTTCCTGTAGGCCCCCTTCACATACTGGAAGACCACTATCAGGTCTCCTGGAAGTCTTCTCTTCTCCAGGCTGAAGAGCCCCAACTCTCTCAGCCTGTCATCATAGCAGAGCTGCTGCAGCCCTCTGATCATCCTCGTGGCCCTCCTCTGGACCCACTCCAACACTTCCATGTCCTTCCTGTGCTGGGGGCTCCAGAACTGCACACAGTACTCCAGGTGGGGTCTGACAAGAGCAGAGTAAAGGGGTAGAATCCCCTCCCTTGACCTGCTGGCCACACTGCTCTTGATGCAAATGATGAAAATGAACATTTTCTCCATTTTAAATTAAAAACTATTGTATGATCTTGCTACGGATTTATGTACAGGATTAAATATAAATTAAAAAAAAATTTAAAAACCTCAGATTTTGGTTTACTGTATTTGTTACTAATTTGGATACGTTTCTCCACTTCAATTAAATACCATTTTAGCTTCCTTACAGTAGTGCACAGGCATGATTGCAAATAGAGAGAGACAAGCAATCGTAAGGTTTGCAAAGAATCCACAGCAACAGAACAAATGACTCACAAAGCTTTTTATATCTCAGTACAGTTCTGTATGGAACTAATGAGACAGAGCTATTGGACTGAACATTAAAACAGATCACCTGAGATGTCTTGTTCTTTCTCTTAGAAGGCTTCATCTCAAAGAAATGTTTGTACCTTCACTGCACTCTCTATAATCACCATGGTTTATATCAAGGAAGTTTAGCATGGTGGACCTCACATGAACTAGAAAATGTCCAAATTAGTAGAAAATAAATTCAGATTACATGTTTATTTCTTTGCTTTCTTGTCTCTAATTTCCTCAACAGTATGAACTGGGAGCATATACTTACAATTTATTCTATAAACTGAACATGTTTTTGAAAACATTTTGCTCCTCTTTATCTAGCAAACTGTCAAGAGACGCAAGAAATAGATTGGTAGCCAAAACTGGACAAATTGTTGCTATATCAAGAACTGGAATGCCTAGAAGTCTGATTTCTGCCTCTAGAATGAGAAGTTATGATGCTGGCACTTATGGGAGAAGGAGGACCTCATCTGGATCAGGAGGACTCATACTGGTTTCCTGTTTATGAGAGACTTGATGCATAACCTGTTCTGAGTTGAATGCAGTGTTACTGGGTGCTGGGCCAGCAAGCTACTCACTCTGGAAGACAATGCAAGTCCAGCCTTTGTTTTGGTACTTCAAAGTTATCTAGCTCAGTAGTAGAAAGCAACTGATCAGCAGAGGCTGGAGTGAGGACTCAGATGAAGTATTCACCTGCGTCCTCATTCACCAGGTCTCCTGTGGCTCTGCAAGTGCCGCAGCTGAAATCTCTTTCTTGCATTTGAGAAACTCCAGGCTCTTTGAATGATTTATGGGATCATGTGAAGCTATAAATCTTCTCTTACAGCTAAATGCAACAATGATACTGTTTGTATAATAATTTGCGTCAGCTTTGCATGACCACGTCTGTGTCAATGCCGAATTGCTGAACTACTGAGTAATGACTATATACAGAGCATGACTGGAATAACACCAGGACCCCTGGCCACAGAAGATGACTGGTCCAGTTTCAGCTGGTTCCCAAGGAACTACCACAATTTGCATAAACAGAATGGCCAGAGCTTCATTTAATCTCTAACGAAGTGACCTCCTTTGAAAAATAACCCCAGAGACTTACCTGGCAGATATGTTCACTAGCAATGTCCAGCTGACCTTTCTGTTTGGGAGCACATTCCCTTTCACAGCAGAAAATATGTTTCTTTCCTGCCCACCAACATCAGCATCTGGGACAGAATGCCAAAATCCATCAAGGGCTTGTTTGATTTCAATAGCAAACTTAAGCCAGTCACAAGTGGTGTTCCCCAGAGCTCAGTATTGAATCATAGAATCATAGAATGGTAAGGTTGGAAGGGACCTCAAGGGTCATCTAGTTCCAACTCCCTGCCATAGGCAGGGACACCTCCCACAAGTACAACTCACTCAAGGCCTCCTCCAACCTGACCTTGAACACCTCCAGGGAGGGAGCAACCACAACCTCCCTGGGACCAGTCCTGTTCAATTTCTATGTCAATGACTTGGATGAGGGGACTGAGTGCACCCTCAGTAAGTTTGCAAACAACATGAAATTAGATGGGAGTATCTGCTTGAAGGTAGAAGATCTCTACAGAGGGACCTAGATAGGTTGGACTGATGGACTGAGGACAACTGTATGAGCTTCAACAAGGCCAGGTCCTGTACTTGGGCCACAACAACCCCAAGTAATGCTACAAGTTTGGGGAAGAATGACTAGACAGCTGTGTGGCAGCAAAGGACCTGGAAGTACTGATTGATAGGACGAATATGATCCAACTGTGTGCCCATGTGACCAACAGCATCCTGACCTGCATTAAGAATAGTGTGACCAGTAGGACAAGGGAGATGATTGTTCCTCTGTACTCAGTGTTGGTGAGGCCACACTTTCAGTACTATGTTCAGCTTTTGGCACTGCAGTACAGGAAGAACTTCGAGGTACTGGAGTGGGTACAGAGAAGGGCTAATGAGCTGGTCAAGGGCCTTTAGAACACATCCTGTGAGGACTGGTTGAGGGAACTGGGTCTGTTTAGCCTACAACAAAGGAGGTTGAAGGGAGACCTTATTGCTCTCTACAACTACCTGAAAGGAGGTTGTATAGAGGTAAGTCCTGGTCTCTTCTCACAAGTAACTGATGATAGAACGAGAAGGAATGGCCTCAAGCTCCACCAGGGAAGACTAAGACTGGACAGTAGGAAAATGTTTTTCACAGAAAGGGCTGTCAGGCACTGGAACATGCTGCCCAGGGAGGTGGTTGAGTTGCCATCCCTGGGTGTGTTTAAAAAGCACCTCAGTCTGGTGCTTGAGGACATGGTGTAGTGACAGACTTGGTGGAGTGGGTGAGATGGCTGGACTTGATGAGGTCCTTTCCAGCCTGGAAGATTCTGTGATTAAACTGAAAATTTGTCAGCATTTTTGAGACTGCAGTTTTTCTCATTCACCTCTGCATTTTGGACTGGTGAAAAAAAGGAAAAAAAAAAAAAAAAAGTCTACCTTGAGGTGCTCTATTTAGCTTTTTTTTTCCAGTTGAGAATAGAAGTTGAAGTGCCAGAAAACGCATAAGAAGTATTGTACTTGGTAAAATTTACAATCAAGTTCTGTAAACTAACCTAACAGACACTTGGATGAATAAAACATTTGGATTAACTTAATTTTTTTTCTTCAGAATGAAATATCTGGGCTGTAGCAGAGATGTATATGATTAATGGGTGTGTGCTAAGACTAGCCTTTGACAAAATTACTGTCTTTTTAAATGGTCCATAAACTGCTCTTATAATACCTATTTGCAGAAGGAAAACAAGTCTGAGACTGAATCAGGTCAGACTTTCAAAGATCTGTCAATAATATTTATTTTTTTTATATGTGACACACCATCTGACATTTATTTTGTACACTACATATGTATCATAGGCAAATTGTCTTAAGAAACTTCAGAGAGCTCACAAGAGAATAGTGGAAATGCTATTTTAAATGTGGCACTCTCCTTATATCCAGAAAGTCTGTTACCTAGAAAAGGAAACCACATTTTTTCAATATGAGTTGTCACTGACCATGTTCTCAGTAATGGTTCTCTCTGTTATTTACTATGTGCTAAAAGATTTCTTCCTCCAGAACTTTTCCAGGATTGAAATCCCATTTCCAGCATTTAACTGAATTCTATTCAATCAATAAGACTGAAAGTTCATATTTTCCTTTTTGTCTACTTTTGGAACCACTTTCAGCACTTCACATGTTTACCAAAGATTCTTCAATATAACTTTTTTTTTTTTCTTGAGATTATGTCAGTTTCTTTTAACTCCTAACCAATTTAAATACATTTAATCCTCAAAAGATTTTTTTTCATTTTGCTGTAGAGAAAGACCTTTGCACTTTTTGAGTGGAGTAATTTTGCTAGCAGCTGGCCTGAACTACCTGGAGAACACTACTGTGAAGCACCAGTTTAGCTGGCAGCTTTCCCTTTCAATGTGACTGTAGATCAACTCTACCATCACTTTACTTGCTGTTTAGGAAGTCAGAAATTACATCCTGGTATTCTCACAATGTTACTCTTATTTATCTTCTTGCCTTGCTTTGTTTTGATGCTCACTCTGGATGGTTGTATTTTAGTACTTTAATAATTTAATCTTATTTCTACTGTCTGTGTATTTGCTTCTGCTAAAGAAAAAAAATAGATTGAAGTCAAATCAGTCTTACTGCATTTTCTGTATTTTAAGCTTAGTTATAGTTTGTACTTGTGTTATTCCTTTTGTTTTCTTTTATGGAAGTCTCAGATCTTTTAGCTTATTTTTCACATTTATATTTTATACTGCAATTTGTCACTGTGTAAATGAAGGAGTAAGGACATTGCTCTCCAACTATAAAACTTAGATCTGAAGCTCATATTGTCTATTGAAACAAAGTGAGGTTTGTCATTGCTTAATCTGAGGGAAACCCAAGGGACAAAAAGAACTGTTGACAAGCACTTTAAGATTAAAACCAAAATTCCGAAAGAGGGAAGAATTTTATTGTTGTGGAGTAACAAACAGGGAAAATTAAATTAAATGCAAAGAATGGACATTAAAGCAAAATAACATTTCTCAGCAAGCAGTTGTTATGACTTTAGTGAACCACATGACCCAAATGAGGCAAAAGAAACAATACAACACTGAATTGCACTCTTTTTATGTATGGTAGCATATCAATGCTCTATAGAATCATACAATCATAGAATCACAGAATGGTAAGGTGGGCAGGGACCTCAAGGATCATCTAGTTCAAACCCCCTGCTATAGGCAGGGACACCTCCCATTATCTGAGCCAGCAAACACACACCATAAACCAAAAACTACTGAAAACTACAAGATCTGACTGTTCAAGAAACTGAAAGATGATGGTGAAAGTGTCTGAAACAATGAGAGATTTGTAAAAGACCTGTGTGGTATTTCACAGCAGCTGGACACTCATCACATGGCACAACAGACTCATAGAATCATAAAATGGTAAGGTCGGAAGGGACCTCAAGGATCATCTAGTTCCAACCCCCTGCCATAGGCAGGGACACCTCCCACTAGCACAGATCAATCAAGACCTCCTCCAACCTGTCCTTGAACACCTCTAGGGAGGGAGCAGCCACAACCTCCCTGGACAACCTGTTCCAGTGCCTCACCACCCTCACTGGAAAGAACTTCCTCCTAACATCCAGTCTAAATCTCCCCTCTGCCAGTTTAAATTCATTGCCCCTTGTCCTGTCATTACAAGACCTTGTAAATAGTCCCTCCCCAGCCTTCCTGTAGACCCCCTTCAAATACTGCAAGGCTACTATAAGGTCTCCTTGAAGCCTTCTGCAGGCTGAAGAACCTCAACTCTCTGCCTGTCCTCATAGGATAGCTGCTGTACTTCTGACAAAGAGATGTGCAGATGCAGTATGCTACTTATCCCAGAAATCAGAAATGTAAACATAGGCAAATAGCACTGTGAATGTATGACTTGTGAGTTCTGATGCCTGTGGCTTCTTCCTGTGTTCTTTCTATTTGTATAATTAAACATCTGAATCACATTGTTTTATGCCTGCTGGGAGAATGCCTGTGGCAGGGGATTGGAACTAGATGATCTTTGAGATCCTTTCCAACATAAATCATTCTATCACTCTGAATATTTTTAATAATCATATACTTTTACAGTTAAGACATGTTCTCCTGTCTCTTTGAGCACCTGTGATGAGAAATCTGGGTGAGGAAGATTTAGTGATTGATTTAGCTGAAAACAGCGAATAAGAAGTAATGAAGGAGAAGTTTGAAACACTAAATATTTTCTATAGTATTGACAGATTTCTGTGTATTTCCTGGAACTGCATAACTTGATTTCTGGCACTAAAATCCATGTAAATGCATACTAATAATTTTGAGAAAAAAAAATTAGACCAGAATTAAAGTACAGCTCAGAATTACTTCATGAATCCCAAATTTTGATCAGAAAAATATTTACCCAGATACTTTTTAGTCCTAATGTATTCTTTGATGATCTACAAATAATTCCTGAAACTCTATTGACATTTGAAGCAGTGATTTATAAAGCATATCCATGATAGTTAACTTATTAAAATTATTACTTTGACAATATTTCTGTGGCATGTGAAATCAGAAAGCAAGGTTATCAATTTCCCAAAAGTCCCTGGTGATGAAAAGAGAATCATCACATAGAATCATAGGATCATAGAATCATAGACTCATAGAATGGTAAGGTTGGAAGGGACCTCAAGGATCATCTAGTTCCAAACCCCTGCCACAGGCAAGGACACCTCCCATTTGTACAGCTCACTCAAGGCCTCATCCAACCTGACCTTGAACACCTCCTGGGAGGGAGCAGCCATAACCTCCCTGGGCAATCGGTTCCAGTGTCTCACCACCTTTACTGCAAAGAACTTCCTCCTAACATCCAGTTTATATCTCCCCTCTTCCAGTTTAAAAACAAAACAAAACAAAGTTCTATCAAACTTGAAGAGAAAAATTACAGTGTATGTGGTGACAATTGATTGTCTAAAATGAAAGGCAAACATAAAGCTGCACAAATACATTTTCTTATCGAAGGTTTCTTTGAGTGGATAAAAAAGAATAATTCTACACAAACACAAAACGTGCTTCTTGAGAAATGCCCATGGTGATCTCTCATAGAATCATAGAATCACAGAATGGTAAGGTTGGAAGGGACCTCAAGGATCATCTAGTTCCAACCCCCAAACATAGGCAGGGACACCTCCCACTAGTACAGCTCACTCAAGACCTCCTCCAGATTGGCCTTGAACACCTCCAGGGAGGGAGCATCCACAACCTCCCTGGGCAACCTGTTCCAGTGCCTCACCACCCTTACTGTAAAGAACTTCCTCCTAACATCCAGTCTAAATCTTCCCTCTGCCAGTTTAAACCCCTTGCCCCTTGTCCTGTCATTGCAGGACCTTGTAAATAATCCTTCCCCAGCCTTCCTGTAGGCCCCCTTCAGATACTGGAAGGCTACTATCAGGTCCCCTCGAAGCCTTCTCTTCTCCAGGCTGAAGAGCCCCAACTCTCTCAGCCTGTCCTCATAGGAGGACAGGCTTGAAACTGAGTGTAGAATACCTCATACAACTTCCCTCTTGATCCAAAGTCAGGAATATAGACTCATTCTATCCACGAAGCTTTGAAACAAAATCCATTTTCCATCAGGAATTTTTGACCACTCTTAGTGACTCCTTTGTTGTGCATTTCACTGATTTTGGGAGACTGCATTATTATCTGTGGTTAATAGTTGTGCCTGCTGCAGGGTTTACTGTCTTCTGCAATGGCAAAGAAAAATGACTACTACTCTTTGTGCATCTTGGGGACAAGATAATGGACAGTTGTGGGAAAGTGTGGAAACAAGACACTTTAGGCTACTTAATGGCCCCATGGGATCCCAGCTGCCTGTCATATTTTCTAAGAGTCTTTTGAATTATTGATGATGATGATGGTGGTACTGCTGCTACTGTAATAATAATTTTTAGCTTGCAGTTTTTTTAAAAAGAAATACTATTTTTGTTGCTAAATATTTACAATTTATGAAAGGAAAAGATGTAATTTAAAGTAACTGATCTCTTAATCACAGTGGATTTGCTTAAAGTATATGGTACAATAAAAACTGATAAAATAAAAAAAATATAAGTACTACAAGAACTTTCTCAGGCAAGAGTATGTACAGATTGTTTTCTGTTACTAAATGTTATTGAGGCATTGCAAAATCTCAGAAAGGTAAATTATATTTAAAGATATATTTCCTTGGGACAACCAAGGTGAGCGAGTATAAGTGAGAAATGTAGAAGTTAAATGCACAATTGAGGCTAGAGAGAAGATATTAACATTAAAATATGCACAGATCACTCATTCAGCACAATTGTCCCCTGTCTTGGAGAAATGGCTTCAGTTTCATGCAGGAAATAATATTAGTTTGCAGCAAAGTGTTCACTGCCTGACTGAAGGTAAAAAGTGTAAGAAATCATCATCATTTAGTAAAATAAATGAAACAGTAGCAGTAGATTTTAATATGGCACCCTTTATTTTGAAATAGAAACTTTCAGGCATGTTCTATGAATATGGCAGCTCTAGTATCTTTACAACTGTAAGGTATGTGGAAGAAAGTATCATGAGTAGTCAGCATGGATTCACCAAGGGGAAATCATGCTTGAGCAAGTCGACAACCTTCTATGATGTCATGTCTGGCTGGGTAGATGATATTTTCTATCTGAACTTCAGTAAGGCTTTAGGCACTTCCATACCATCCTCATAGATAATCTTAGCAAGTGGGGGTAGATAAGTGGACAGTGAGGTTGTTTGAGAACTGGCTGAATGGCAGATTGTGATCAGCAGAGCAGAGTCTGGTTGGAAACCTGTAGCTAGCAGTGTTCCTCAGGGGTCAGTACTGGATCCAGTCTTGTTCAAGATGTCCATCAGTGATCTAGAAGAAGGGAGAGAGTAGCCTCTCTCTGAAGAGAGGAAACTTGGAGGAGTGAGTGACACATCAGAAGGTTGTGCTGCCGTTCAGCGAGACATGGACAGGCTAGAGGGATGTACAAGCCTAATGAAGTTCAAAAAAGGCAAGTGTAGGGTATTGAAGCTAGAGATTAAAGATCCCATGGACCAGTACAGGTTAGAGGTTGACCTGCTGGAAAATAACTTTGCAGAGGATGACCTGGGAGTTGTGTTCACCATAAGCCACAAATTTGCCTTTAAGACCAAGAAGAATAACGGACTGCATTAAGAAGAGTGTGACCAGCAGGTCAAGGCACTTTATCCTCTCCCTCACTATTCCTAGTAAACCTACATCTGAGCTTTTCAGTTTGAGAGGCAGGAAATTACTGTACAGAGTCCAGCTGAAGGCTACAAAGATGATTAGGGGACTGGAACATCTAGCACAAGATGACCTTTTAGGATCCCTTCCAACATAATACACCCTGTGAATATGTGAATTATGAGGAAAGGTTGAGAGATCTGGGGGTGTTCAGGCAGGAAAAGAGAAGATTGTGAGGGGATTTTATCAATGCCTGTCAATACTTAAAGGATGAGTGTCAAGAGATTTGGATGACTCTCTTCAATGGTAGTCAGTGATACAACGAGAGGCAAGGGCTAGAAATTGCATTACAGGAAGTTCCATTTCAACATGAGGAAAGTAACTGTATTTTCAGGGTGACAGAGCAGTGGGACAGGCTGCCCAGAGACAAGTGTAGTCTCCTTCTCTGGAGATATTTAAAATCTCTCTGGATGCATTCCCATGAACCTACTGTAGTAGGAGAGCTATACTGGGTACCTCCAGAGGTCACTTCCAACCCCTACGATTCTGTAATAAACCATTGCGGCTTATTTTAAAGCTTGCTGTTAAAATAAGTTAAAAATGTGAACAACTTGTAAAATATGCAAATCAAAATCACACAACATGTGAATTACATTGCATCTTTTGTAATGTTTTTTCCTTGACAGAGCAATTGATAGTGTTGGAAATTACTATGAACAAAATACTACAGGTGTCTGCATTTTTGTTGAAGTTTGCCCAATTAGTGCCATGTCTAAAACCATCCCCACTGGAAGAACTCTTGACCGGTGATGTATACTCTGTCCACTGATGATCATTACAATTGTTTTGAGATGAATTGTCAAAGGGCTCAAGAAAAAAATTTACTGTTTTTCTTTCACAGAGAATCTGGGCATTCAGGTTTCACTGGTAGGACATTGTAGCATTTGAAGTGAAGACCAAAGGACGGGAGGAGCTGAAAAAAAAGGAAAGATATAAACTAACCAATTGTCAGATACGACAATGAAGATCCCATCAGAGACAGCCTCATGGTTTTTCTGACTGCAGATGGTAATACTTAGGATTTTTACCAGAAGAAAATCTTAACTAAATTGCAAGCTTGGACTTAGCAGTCTTTTTATTATTTTTTTTTTTTTATCCCTAAAGAAAGAAATCTCTTAGACATTGACTATTGTTGGAAAGTCTGTGCGACCTGAGTGGTGAAATCTTCTGCACTCCTTCAAAACATATATCCTGAAATGCTAATTGTCAGAGTCACCATTCTGTGTTGATTAGAGACCTGTGTTACAGTATCTCAGTATCACAGTATCACCAGGGTTGGAAGAGACCTCAAAGATCATCAAGTCCAACCCATCACCACAGACCTCAAGACTAGATCATGGCACCAAGTGCCACGTCCAAACCCACCTTGAACACCTCCAGGGACGGTGACTCCACCACCTCCCTGGGCAGCCCATTCCAGTAACCAATGACTCTCTCAGTCAATGATAGAATGATGCATTGACTAGACATGGAATAACTTTTTGCACATGTGATGTGCATACAAGGTAGTTGTATTAGTGATCTCCAGGTATTTTTTTGAGGCCATGAGGATTTATTTTTAGACTGAAGATAGTACTTTTTAACAGAAATGGCAGAAACAATGCGTTTCTATTATTATTAATTATGTGTATATGATTTCTTGGCTATCTTTCTTCATATAATTTAAAATTATAAACACTCCTTCAAGCATTTTAACATTTTTACAGCTAGTTAAACACTGAGATTACCTAAATGTTTTGGCAATAAAGTCTAAATACTAAAGATTGATTCTGACACTGGATACCATAAAAGACTTTAACAAAGATAGCCAAATACTGCACACTGTGTGCATCAGGCTTATGCTCATTACAATGTCTCTTCCTTTTTTGGGTGAAGAACACTCAGGCCAAGAGGGACAAAGCAAATTCCCAATTTAGAAGCATGAAATATCTCCTGGATAATTCAAGTGTTTTTGTTGCTTACTGAAAAGGAGATTGAAGCCATTACAGAGCTTCACTCTTGAGCAGACTTATGCATGGCAGAAAGCCTCATTACCAAACGGTATTGTGCTAAATGCTACTTGTGATCCAGGCTGTCTATATCCACAGACTAGTTATACATGGGGTGATCACACCAGCAATTGCACTTCAACTGGCTTGTGGCACTAGAAAGTTTTGGAAAATGCTTACATGAACACATTCATTCCAGTCTGCAAATTGCTCAGAACTCTCATTTCAATTACACCACCTATGCTGCATTTTCAGCTGAGATTAACTTGTGCATTGAGCATAACCTAATTACTAACAAAAATACAATGACAGGAACTAACAATATTGAGACTGAGCTGGATTACAAGGAACAGAAACCTTCCCCCAGTAAACCCTGAGGAAGTAGACATGACTTTAGCAATGTGGACATCCCTCCCAGAAACAATCAAGATCAGGTTCAACAGAGCTCTGAGAGACCTGATCTAGTTAAAGATGCTCCTGCTCGCTGCAGGGGTGTTGGATTAGATGGGCTGTAAAGGTTCCTTTCAATATAAAGCACTCTATGATCCTGTCTTACACATCACACAATACATCTCGCTGTGAGGGATGGGACCAGGGCCATGGCTTAGGCCTCCTTCTCATTTGCTGCAGTTATTAAAATGGATGATTTGGAATGACTCATCTCTTTCCTCTGTGTCTGGCTATGCTATGGTGTGCCTGAAAGTACCCCTGTAAACAGCTGAATGCCATGTCTTCATCTCCTATGGTGTAGATTTGTAGGACTAGCCTATCCTTAGATCAGGCTCTGGTCACCTAACTTAGCTGCATTTCTCCTGCATTTCTGAGACCCTTCCTATCCTGCTTTTGTGAGCAGAGGTGGATTGTAACTGTGAAGGTGGGATCTGTGGTCTTAGTCTTGCTTCCCTGCTTGTCCACAGCAGCTTGCTGTTACTATGCACATGTACTTGGGTTTCCTTCTATTGGAAAAGATGACCTTGAGAGATGCTTGTATATACTCATATTTTGTCCCTGTTTCAGTAACAGTGTCATAAATGTTCCCTCAGGTCCCAAAAGAGGAAGTACTAAATTCTGCAGGTCAGGTATAAGTACAATGTTCTCCAGATCAAAGCATTGCTTAATTTTAACAACAGGAAGAAAGTCTAGTGTAAGAGAAAAATGTAGCTGAGCAAACGTCTATTGTGCTGAAAGCTCTCGCAGGTAGTGATGTTTAACCACAGGAACCTCTTCGTGGTCTTACCTGATTGCCTGAACAGTTTTGTGCTGCTTTCTTATCAAACCTGAGTACCTGTTTTCTTAGCCTATGGGCTTTCTGACTATGCTGATAGTTAGCAGCTTTACACAAATGAATGTGTTTCTGGAACACCATGCTGACAGTGGTTGTACCCACTGTTGTTCAGAAACAACTTCCTTTACAGTGGGTTGGCTCATCCACACAGAGCAGGAATCCAAGCTTTCTCTCAACCTTGCCATTCTTTGGCCTGTGCCTTTCAGTCCAGTGTCACAACCAACATGAAGTCTGCATTACAACCCAGACAAGAATGTGTCATGAAAGTGGGGTTAGATGCTGAATGCTGTGAGGTGTCTTATGAAACCATGTAAGAGAGTCTGAGGCTAGAAACCCCACTGAACATCTCTACATAGGGCAGAGGGAGGACACCTTATATGCTAGTTCAGTAATGCCGTCAGTCTGACTGAGGACCCAGAGTGAACTATCAGCTAGTAATGGCCAGTTTTTGTCTTAACTCTAAAGGAACTCTAGGAGTAGACACACTTCTATGCAATGGGCAATCAGGGAGCTTGGAGAGATCTGCTAAGTTTTTGATTGCACAGAAAGAAATACTAAACAACTAGCCTGTAGTCTGCTTTCAAGAGGCTCTCCAGTTGCCCTGTAATGCTCCCTGTGTTTGCTGAGATGCCTTATCCTGAATTGTTGTTACATAAAATTGTATAAATAAATTGTTACAGTTCCATGTCTGTCATCTGACTGAAAACTTATATGTTCACCTTAGCCTCTCACAAATACTCTAAAAAACATAGAAGTAATGCCAAGCCTCTAAGGATATCTGATGTGATGGAAAGGATAATTGGGTTAGGATGAAAAAAACAATCCTAAAAGTGGATTATCTGGGCCTGTTTCAGTGAGCTCTGGAATGCTGTTATTCAAAACAAGAGCATTAGAAACAAGAGCATCAGTCATTCCTTTGAAAAAAAAATACCCTGAACATGAGTAATTGTCATGGATTAACACAGCCTGCTCTCACAAGCCACCTTACCCCCATACAGGTGGGATGGAAAATAACATGCAAAAAGCTTTCCAATGGATTGAGATAGAGTCTTACTCAAAATACTGCAATACACATTTACCTTAATCTATTTGCAGAAAAGCCTAGTAAAATGCAGAAGTAGCAGCTGAAGCCAGTGACAGAACAGTTCCCAACCCACCCAAGCATGCAGAAGCCAGCGCAGCAGTAAGGATCAGTGCCCCAAACATGGAAACCAGAAGCAGCAACCAAAACAGAAAAACTCTCATGTTGCTGTCTGAACTTCAAGCCCCCCGACAGTTTGCTCCAGCCAGCAATTTCATTTTGAAGCTGGCATGATAGCGACGTGGTACTGAATATCGTGATCAAAGACAACTCGACCCATGACAATAATTCACATTAACCTGTGTTTTAACTAATTACATCACAGTATCACAGTATCACGGTATCACAGTATCACAGTATCACAGTATCACAGCATCACAGCATCACCAAGGTTGGAAGAGACCTCAAAGATCATCAAGTGCAACCCATTACCACAGACCTCAAGACTAGAAGACACGTTACACAATAACCCAAATGTTCCATTTCTCATACTGCTATTTGAAGGCCAGCTATTTCTGTACTTTCATAGAAATGATAGTCATAACAACAGCCCTTCCTTTTTCTGTGTTACTGTAAGACCAAGAACTATAACTCGTAGAATCATAGAATGGTAAGGTTGGAAGGGACGTCAAGGATCATCTAGTTCCAATCCCTTGCCATAGGCAGGGACACCTCCCACTAGTACAGCTCACTCAAGGCCTCCTCCAACCTGGCCTTGAACACCTCCAGGGAGGGAGAAGCCACAACCTCTCTGAGCAACCTGTTCCACCGTCACTGCAAAGAACTTCCTCCTAACATCCAGTCTAAATCTCCCCTCTGCCAGTTTAAACCCATTGCCCCTTGTCCTGTCATTACAAGACCTTGTAAATAGTCCCTCCCCAACCTTCCTGTAGGCCCCCTTCAGATACTGGAAGTCTACTATCAGGTCTCCTCAAAGCCTTCTCTTCTCCAGGCTGAAGAGCCCCAACTGTAGCCAGTCCTCATAGGAGAGCTGCTGCAACCCTCTGATCATCTTCTTGGCCCCCCTCTGGACCCACTCCAACACTTCCATGTCCTTCCTGTGCTGGGGGCTCCAGAACTGCACACAGGACTCCAGGTGGGGTCTGATGAGACTAAAGGGGCAGAATCCCCTCGTTTGCCCTGCTGGCCACGCTGCTCTTGATGCAACCCAGGACTCGGTTGCTGTCTAGGCTGCATGCGCACACTGCAGGCTCATGTTGAGCTTTTCATCAACCCAATAATTCACCTATTTGCTGCACAAGTGAAGACAGACTTACACATCTAGTCACTCTCTAAGTTCAAGAGAGTAGTAATATAGATTGAAATCTGCCATCATTCAGTAACTTCCACTAAAATTGTCTCCACTAAAATTGTCTCCACTAAAATTAATGACATAACTCTCACCAGTGTCTACAGGACGAGGATGTCTCCTTGTAGACAGTGTCTGCATACTGTTTCTGATCAAATGGATGGTAAAATCTTTGTCCCAGTCATACTTTTTTGTATCTTCCAAATGAAATTTATGATGTGAGCTATGCTTCTAGTATATTAACTGGCCCTACTATGTGGGTCAGTTAATGAATGCTTCCACTTCAACCATGTCTAATACACCCCTGTCTATGTATGTATCCCTAGTGTGGGGCTATGTTTTGCACTTGTGATGAAAACTTGTCTATTACTTGCAGCTATAGCAATTGCCCCCCCAAAAAACCCTCTTGCTTTCCTGTATATCATTGAAAGGTACAAAGAAACTAAAAATTCATATCCATATCATAACAGAAAACCTAAATAATTAAATTACAAAAATAAAGGTTTACCACACTAAATAATACAGAGAAGTGAGCATAGGAGAATCTCTCTCTTGTACTACAGAGAAGGCAAGTTAACCTGATCATGATGTTCTTCTCTGGCCCAAGAGTACTTCTAAGGTGCTTAGATTGCACATGTCATGCCATCACCCTGATATTCAGGGGAACCTAGGTCATGTAGGGATTTCCTCCCTGCTCTGTGGTTTACCTGAGGGGCACGTGGTGATCAAGGGGCAGAGTCGAGGCAGGTTAGCTTTTGATTCTCTTCATTCATCACTCAATGAATGAATAAGAGCACTGAGGAACAGAAGACTTACGAAAAGTCCATTTTGTGTCTTCAGCATTTGCTACTCCTTACATGGCAGTTTTCCACTACAAAAACGTTTTAATAACTTTCACACAGAAACCACAGTTAGGTCATAACCTCACAATCTGATTTGATGGCAGTGTGTCAGCAATACTAGAAGATGAGTTATAGACATCATGAACTAAGGAATTTTGGATAGGAAAAAAATGTTTAGCACTGGGTCTAGGATCTTAGTATTTAAGATATCATTGTCTGTGTAGTGCAGTTTAATGATTAAACCAGAATCTATCATTGACCTATCCTTGAAAAGCAGAGCAGACCATGATTAATGGCTGTGTTCTGGGATTCTTCTGGGACATTTCCAGTTCATAAAAAATCTTTTGCAAATATGGCTGAGTCTTTAAGAGTGTTTTAGAACTCTAGTTGACCTTACTGAAATAGGGAATTTGGAGTAGGTAACCTCCAGAAGTCCTTTCCAACCTTTCAAAATCTGTGGTTCCATGATTTCATGAACCACATATCCTGAACTGTTATAGCATCACTAACAAGACCAAAAAAGAAGCCATCCACAAAATAAATCAATGTCAGTAGCTTGTTCAACACAAAAAATAGATCCCTAACCACACCAAGGATTCAGGAAAGCATAAGGTCTGTCACACTAACAGGGATGTTCCTTGTTATAGCTAAAACAGCTGTCTTTTCTGCTGAAGGAGTATTTGATGGAATATGTCTGCCCGGTCTGATGGTAGCTAAGCCAGAAGGGAGATCAAAAAATGGGAAAGTGGCTCTAAAGATGGTGTGAGAGAATGATTGTGGGAAGGTACCACTTGCCTGGGTAAAGCATTATGAACTGTAAGAGGAGCAATCCAGCCTTGGCAAGCGGATCGATAACATGATCTAATAACACTTTTCCATCTGTAATGTCTCTGATCTGCAGCTGGAGAAATAATAAATACACTTTTGATATACAGATGCTTTGTTCCAGATTGTGGCATGACATCTCCCCAGCTCATGCTTTCAATGTGTTTTCTGAGGACTGGAGATCAGAAAAAGCCACTACTTCAAAAGAGATGGTGTAAAGTGTGGTGGGCAGGCATCTTCTGTGGTCAAGGAAGGACTCAAAGAGACAGAGTATATCAGGGAAACAAGCATTCATGGAGGAGTACTCTTCATATTATATTTGATCTGGGGTCTGTTGATAAAAGGGAAGTACAGAAATACAGATTAATGCCTACCAAAGACTTTAAAATGTTATCAGAAAATATACCTGACTCAACATGTTACAAACTTACTGCCACTTGTAAAGTAAAAAATGCCTTACCATAGGACAAGTTTATAGTCCACTTTCTTGCCTCCTACTGCTTCCCAAAAAGTTTCTGTAGGTATGTAATTTGTCAGTTCCATTTCATTTATTCCCTTTATCTCCTACTGGGTTTTTTGGTTGGTTGAGTTTTTTTGTTTGTTTGTTTGATTGATTTTTGTTTTGGTTTTTTTCCTTGGTTTGGTTTGAAGGTGTTTTTTTTTCCTGGTTTTTTTGGCGGTGGGGGGAGAGCACTCACACATTCCTCCCTTAACATAATTACTATCCTTTATCACCTTGACCAACAGCTTGTGGTAGGACAGTAATGAAGAAAGCAGATTGAAGCAAATGATTTAACGACCTTCAGTTCACCTGCTGGCAGTCCTAAGAGCTAAGTCATTCTCACCCAGAAAATATCTAGCTCTTGCCAGGTTTAAAAACTGTCCTTTAACCAAAGCACCATGATAGTAGATACTGAGGTCATCTTGTGCAGAATCTGGCAGACACAGTACATCAGTCCAAAGCTCTGATAGCTCTACTGTTCAGGAAGTAGTGCTCGTGGTGTGTGATCACAGAATTAGGGAAGGTTCTTATTTGTGTTTGTTTGTCCCCAGCCTGCCTGTAGGTCCCCTTCAGATATTGAAATACAGCTCTAAGGTCTTCCCTGATCCTTCGTTCTCTAGGCTGAGCAGCCCAAATTCTCTCAGCCTGTCTTCACAACAGAAGTGCTGCTGAGCATCTTGGTGGCCTTCTCTTGACCCACTCCATCAGGTCCGTGTTGCTCTCCAGAGCTGGACGCAGCATTACAGGTGAGGTCTGACCATGCTTGTGTGTGTACTTTGGTGGAGAAGTTCACCTGGGAAGTAGATTTTTGTTTACTTGGTTGCGGGGTGGTGGTGGTGTGTTTTTTGTTTGTTTGCTCATGGTTTGTTTTGTTTTCCTGCACAGAGGTCATGAACACTCATATGAGTTTCAGGGATATTTGTGGAGAAGGCAGAGCTGGTGTGGGGGGAGTGTTTTAAGGGGTATGATTTCCGCTCATTTCTTTATGGTGTGATCCCTGCTTGTGCTCTTAAATTCTACAACTTGCTGATGTGAAGAACTGCTGCAATACAAGGAAGAAGAAAGTGATGGGGTTTAAGTGCATTACTATGCGCCAAGTGAGACAGGGAAGTGTCATTTTGCCATTAAAGAATGTATTCTAACTAAAAACTATATTAAAAGCCTGAGAATATTCAGAATTTGTATCACTATTCAAAAAGCAGTCACAAATTAAAGTAAGCACAGTTCAGACAAATTCTTTATTGAGTATTTTTTTTTCAAAACAGAGGTATAAAAGCACATTAGATAACTCCTCTGAAACTTTGGTCTGCAGAATTAAGGCACTCTGAACATGTTTTGCTTTTTTTTCTTTTTCTAATCTGTGAGTAACTGCTTTCCAACTTTTGTTAATATAGGCAAACAACTTTCACGAGTACAAAACTAGAATTATAAAACTGACATAATTTACAGACAACTCCACATTAGTACCAGACATCAGCGAAGCTTGTTTTCATATAAAAGCTTTCAGACCTAGCCTCATTTCTGTAAAACCTTTTTTTTTTTTTTCCTTAATGCTGAGTTAACTGTTTGCATGCATTTTATACATCCTTTTAAAAATCATCTTTAATGATCAGAGGACACATTTATGGAATAGTGGCAGAACACTTAAGAATTCCAATATATGTATTGGTACAGGATTCCTTTAATGGGAATGGTTTGTCTTATAGTCAGCATGATCTGAAACACATTTTGAGAAGCTCATAATGTGTGCTTTTTTCTTTTTCTTTTTTTCTCCCTTGTCCTCTGTAAGAGCTTCCATTAGCCATGTTACTAGAAGGCATTTGCATATGCAATGTAGAACAACAGGGGAAAAAAGGATGCATTAAATATATGGCATATTTATTCGTGTAGAAAAGGTACCTTTACTGGTGTCATTATGACATTAAACACATGATTACTCTTGATTTATAAAAAGCATATGATACTACTGAACCAAAAGTGCTATGTTAACATCTCATATTTTCCTTAGATTGCCCTACAAGTAACCTGAAGTCATTTTTTCTTAGAGATGATCTAATTTCATTTATATTTCTTATTTACTGGAAAAAATAATAATAAAAAAATACACTCTGTATTGTTCCCTGCTCTTTTTTAATCCAATCCTGCAAATGCTTAATAGCCAGCATAAGAATGAATCATGGTACTACAAAAGTTGATTGATGGACTCCTGCAGTTGTAAGATCCCACCATGCATAGTGCTTACTATCACGAGCAGTTATAGCACCAACCACCAACAGACAAC
This sequence comes from Eubucco bourcierii, assembly GCA_013396675.1. Taxonomy (NCBI): domain Eukaryota; kingdom Metazoa; phylum Chordata; class Aves; order Piciformes; family Ramphastidae; genus Eubucco; species Eubucco bourcierii. Next base: position 145,289 of record VWZE01004295.1, read on the forward strand.
AACTCCTAGCGAGCACTGTGCTGGTAGCAAGTATCTGCAGCTTCACATATTTTTGTGGATTCATGGTTCAGTTTACATCATATTATAAAAAAAAAATGTTGCTTGGTAGTGTTCTCAGTTTTTAAAAAATTTTTCTTCCTCTGAAAGACCATCCTGTTAATATGCATTTCTGTGGGCTTTATTTTGGAAAGTTTTTAGGAATGAGCTAGTCTTGTCCTTCTTCTTGCTGTTCCCCCTGGAAAAAAAAATGGAAAAAGATCTGTAGTTGTTACCTATAATTATATACAATATAGTTACACTACATGCTGCATTTACCTGTGAAACAGACAGTGAACAGGAAAGACAAAGCCCAATACTGAATTTTTCACTCTTGTGATGGTAACCAGGGAATGACAATGATTTCTCAGTTTTTTAGCTGATCAAAATAATGTAGAATCAGTGATTTACAAATCCCAGAGTAAGGAATCCCACAGTGCCATTTTCAGACTCCAGAACCCTCAGTGAGTTTGCAGACAACACCAATCTGAGTGGCTGTGTTGGTTTGCTAGAGGGTAGGGAAGCTTTACCGTGGGCCATGAGCAGACAGTGTGCACCTGCAGCCCGGAAGGCAAATCACATCCTGGGCTTCAGTAAAAGAAGCATGACCAGCAGACTGAGTGATGTGATTCTGCCACTTTACTCTGCTCTGGTAAGACCACACCTGGAATACTACATCCAGATCCAGAGCCCTCAGTATGGGAAGGACATGGACCTGATGGAGTGGGTCTGGAGGAGGGCTGCAAAAATGATCAGAGGGCTGGAACACACCTCTGCTACAAGGGCAGGTTGAGGTTGCTGGGGTTGTTCAGCCTGGAGAAGAGAAGGCTCTGGGGAGACCTAATTGCCAGCTTCTGGTACCTGAAGGGGGCCTGCAAGAAGGCTGGAGAGGGAATGTTTATAAAGGCCTACAGTGATAGTATGAGGGGCAATGGTTTGAAATTAGAGAAGAGCAGATTTAGATTGGATATAGTGGAAGAGTTCTTTGCAATGAGGGTGGTTGAGGCCCCATCCCTGCAGATATTCAAGGCGAGGCTTGATAGGGCTCTGAGCAACCAGATCTAGTCTAGGATGTCCCTGTTCACTGCAGGGGGTTTGGTCTAGATGACCTTTAGAGGTTCCTTCTAACCCAGACTACTCTATGATTCTGTGGTCTGGAACATGTTAGACTGATGGGCCAAGGTTAATTGAAGTTCAATCAGGTCAAGTGCCAGGTTCTGCATCTGGGTCACAACAACCTCATGTAAGCTATAGACTTCTGGACATGTGGTTGGAAACCTGCAACTTGGAGAGGGACCTGGGGGAATTGGTTAATTAAATACAAATCAGCAGTGCGCCTGGGTGGACAAGAAGGCCAGTGGCACCCTAGCTTGTATTAAAAATACAGTGGCCAACAGGAACAAGGAAGCAACCATGCCGCTGTATTCAGCACTGGTGAGGCCACATCTTGAGTGTTCAGTTTTGGGCTCCTCACTACAGGAAAGATAATGAGGTTCTGGAGCATGTCCAGAAAAGGGCAATGAGGCTTGTGAAGGGCCAGGAGCACATGGCCTAGAAGGAGCATCTGGGGGAGCTGGGGTTGTTCAGCTCTCTACAACTGCCTGCAGGGAGGTTGGAGTGAGGAGGGGGACAGCCTCTTCTCCACTATGACAAGTGAACAGGACTAGCAGAAATGGTTACAAGCTGCACTAGGGGAAGTTTAGGCTGGATATCAGGAAATACTTCCCTGAGAGGGTTACCAAACATTAAAATGGACTTCAAATGGGGGTGGTGGAATGACTGTCCCTAGGGGTGTTCAAGCGGTTTGTGTACCTGGCACTTGGGGATGTGGTTTAGTATCAGCTCTTCAATGCTACGTCAAGGGTTGGACTGGATGATATTTGAGGCCTCTTCCAACCAGATATATTCTGTGATTCTGTTAATCAAATCTCACTTTTATGGCTTTATGCTAATCTGAAACACTGTTTGACTGAAGCACAGGATCTAGGTTGTTTTCAGATAGAAAATATATATATATATAAACCTAATCATTAACAAGCTTTGTTAAAATTTATTTTTCTTCTTAAAGTATAAATGTAACTCTTCTTTCAAAGTCTGTTTTCTTATGTTCCCCCCTCCCATTAGTTTTGAATGTAATGTAGAATAGTATTTGGTATGTGCTGAACTGTTTAGGTTTTGCTTTTACCTTGTGTCCTCCTGGTTGCTTGCGCTTTCCGTGCAGGTGCTTCTGGAAAATAGATATGTTGTAGTCAGAAGTTATTTGTAAGAATCTTTGAATTCAAATTCATTTAGAAATGTTGGAAACCCATTTCTGACTTGCAAAATTTGTACTTTAAGCTTATATTAAAAATTCTGAGCCATTAGCATGTTGACTCGATCACCTGAAACATGAACACTTATAATACAATTCATACATTTCTATTCTGTTCAGTCATCCACCATACCAATGTTTCAAAAGTGTTTTTAGCAGTATGAATTCATCCTTATTGTGGTAGGTTTTTTGTGTCAGAGCACGACAGACTGATATTATTTCACTTTACTCTTTTTCTAAGGAAAAAAAAAAAGGCAGTAAAATAATGATGGTCTCACTGAATTGGAGATGAAAATACAGAAAGGTTGTATTTAAAATGGGCAGAAAAAGATACGGCATGCATCAATCCTTAACACCTAATACAGATACAGGATACATGAGAATTCCTCCAAAACCTTCACCCCATCCAAACCAAAAACACCAAAAACACCACAGTGCTCATTATCTCATTATCTCATTATTATGCTCATTATCTCCCATCTCCCTTTGTCTCTCATGAGGCTCAAGTAGGTTGGATTCAGTGCAGTCCCTGGCCTTGAAGGCCTCAGTCTACAGAGGTACTGCTCTCATAGTTACGCAGACCAGGATCTATCTGAAGAGCTGGAAAGGCAGGAAGGAAAGAACAAATTGACCTTACTGCTTACTTTTAAAGTGTTTGCAGGCTTATGGGATTAAATAACATAATTACAACATTCATGGAAGACCAGTTCATCCCCTGGGATGGATCTTGGTCTCTGTATTTCTTTTAGGAAATCTGGGATAACCTAGAACCTCTCAAACCACAACACTTATACTGATCTCCTGCAGGTGGTTAAATGACGTAGGCAGGTGCAAGGACATTTTACCCATGCTCTTCTCTCAGCAAACACTAACACTGTCAGCAGCCTAAACCACTCAGGTTACTGTACAGCCCAGGAGTCAGTTTCTGCTTTTGGCAGAGGATGTCTATATCTGCTGTATAGGTGATATGCTTGAAACTCAACCATCACAAAATGTCATTTCTGATGTAACTGCATTGTGAGTTCACAGTATGAATCCACATTTAGAGTTCAGTTGATTTTCCCAGAGACTTCTGTTTTAAGGACAGAGTATGTGGTAAAGGGGGCCTACAGAAAGGATGGGGAGGGACTATTGACAAGGTCTTGTAATGACAGGACAAGGGGCAATGGGTTTAAATTGGCAAAAGGAAGATTTAGACTGGATGTTAGGAGGACGTTGTTTGCAGTGAGGGGGGTGAGACTTTGGCACAGGTTGCCCAGGGAGGTTGTGGCTGCTCCCTCCCTTGAGGTGTTCAAGGCCAATTTGGAGGAGGTCTTGAGTGAGCTGCACTAGCGGTTGGTGTCCCTGCCTATGGTAGGGGGTTGGAACGAGATGATCCTTGAGGTCCCCTCTACCCTTACCATTCTATGATTTTATAAAGTACCACCTGCAATAGTTGCCTTTCCTGCACACTTTGTACTACTCAACATTGAACTTAGTTATACAAACACTGTGATATGCCTTCAGTATTTAGCACAGACTTAAAAATGTAGAAAGTGGAAGCATATTTATTTAACTCCATTCTTCACAAGCCAAATTTTTTTTCCTAAGAATTTGGTTCAAAGGCTGACAGAATAACTTACTCTGCATTATTGGAATTGGAAAGGGCATACATACAAACACAAAAGAAACCTAAACAAGCTACTTAGTACCTTCAAATTAATATCTTTTAAAAAATAATAGGTAAATAACAAATTCCTGGTATAAAGCCAGGCTTTAGTGTATTTGGCTACTTTAAATGATTCATTTTGGACCTTGTCACCATTCAGCTTTTTCAAACACGTTTTTTAACACTTTTAACAACAGGATAAAGGTATAGAAATTCCAAGACCCTGTGAGATATTTACTCATGCCCAGAGGTTACATTCCCTCCACCCTAACCCTCCTTTCACCAAGGTGAGAATCCCTCACATCAGCAGATCTCATTGACATTGAGAGGAAATAACTGAAGATAAAAACAACTCACGTGGTCTTCTTCTGGATGTGCTGCTTAGAGGAAAGACAACTCTTATGGTATGTGTTCCTTCAAATGGTTTACCTAAGCTTTGTGGATAGACATTTCCTCTTGTCTACTGTGCTTGCCAAATCTTTTAACTAGTTCTAGCCACAAGATAAGCCTCAACATTTTTCTCTGCAACATCAGTGAAAGATTTATTTTCAAAACAATTCAAGCTAAAATATTGGCTTCAGACTTGAGTAATTTTTGTGAATAGATACTAGAAAGCCCTGCCTGGAATGATCACCTCAGACAAAGCAGGTCTTAGTGATACTGCATTTTTAGGCAAACTAACCTTCTAGATGGACTTTCTTGATTTCTCTCTCCATAATCTGTGGCTCTCCCTCAATTACTTTAGTAACCTTGGTGTATTCAGTTCCAGCTATGGTAAGCATCAAAGACAAATTAGTTAAAACTGGCATAGTAATTTTCCATATGCAAGGAGCCTTGAGGGGAAACTTTTATTTTGGGGGTGTATGTAGGCCACTGGGTTATTCATGTCATTAGGACTTGCTGATTTCATTGCCATTGCCACAGGTGATTTCTTCTCTAGGGCTAAGAGCCATTCATTGCAATCTTGGCTGAAGTTTTGTTTCAGCAAAGACTGCCAGTTGCAGTAAGTGATGCTGGATATGGTATAAATAGAATTACAGCCCATGTGAAATCATTCTTTTACTTTAGATAGTACTAATCCATTCATCTATGACTGGAATTGGATTTAAATGCTTTGAGAATTTTCAGTAAAATAAAAGTAATCTGGTGTAGACAAGAGGGTCATAAAGCAGTTTCGTTGTTATCACCAACAGCCTTAAAGCAGAGTGTGTACCTGCTTTTGATGGCTAAGGTATTATCATGGCAGCCAAGAGTAGCTGACTGGATAAATCATGGAAAAGACAGAGGTAAATCAAATGAAAACAAGACACAAATCTGCCTGTTTGATCCGTTCTGTGAAGTAGGATGCTTATGCAAAATAACATATAATAGCAAGGAAAAATAGCAAGAATTCAAGAGACAATTTTGTAATCTCCTAATTTGCTACAGAGAAACTACTTATCAATTGTAGTTGTTAGGTTCTGGCATTAGAACTAAGACCAGAATTTTGAACAGTTCTTTAGACAAAGTTTTATCCTGTTTTTTACTGCCTGGGTAACATAATTAGAACATAGTCCAGCATATGGAGAGATTTTCTTGCTATAATTTCTTTCGTTTCAATTTTCCTTTAAATACTCAAGGCTGATATAGACATTTCCAGAGACCAACCCTTTCCATATAGCTACAGAAATTAAGATAGATAAAAAGACTTCTACAAGTCCCTGTTCTGCTCTGATTATTATAGGTAAATCCTGTCTTTGATCTGTAAAACTACAATTTAGGTTTTTAAAATAAAAATGAATACAGTGAACAGTATTCATAGCCATATCTTTACTGTGTGCAGTTCTGGAGCCCTCAGCACAGGAAGGACATGGAAGTGTTGGAGCAGGTCCAGAGGAGGGCCACAAAGATGATCAGAGGGCTGCAGCAGCTCTCCTATGAGGACAGGCTGAGAGAGTTGGGGTCTTCAGCCTGGAGAAGAGAAGGCTTTGAGGAGACCTTAAAGTAGCCTTCCAGTATCTGAAGGGGGCCTACAGGAAGGCTGGGGAGGGACTATTTACAAGGTCTTGCAATGACAGGACAAGGGGCAATTGTTTTAAACTGGCAGAGAGGACATTTAGACTGGATGTCAGGAGGAAGTTGTTTGCAGTGAGGGTGGTGAGGCACTGGAACAGATTNTTTTTGTTTGGTGGAAAGCTGTTCGGTCATTCAGCCACCACTAAATTTTTTACTTAACTGAAGTTTAAGTCAAATTCACAGCACAGTTCCTTTGAATGACTACAGGATTCAGATCTGTGAATACATTGCTGTATGTGACCTGTTTGACTGTTATTTGAAAGTGAACATAAAATGAAGTGGATTCAGTTAATTTATGCCAAGAGAAACATCCATATGCATTTTTGAGCTTCTGACTCATGTTTACACTAACATTTACTGAAAACAACGCTTGAATTCTCTTTATTCCCCATTGCTATTATAGATAGGTTTTCTATCTACATTAAGCAGACAACATTCCATATTCATAGATAAAGATTAATTTCATAAGCACAAGGGGTTTTTTAACCAGTTTTCTACAGCTACTGGTTATATATTGCCAAAACTGTTAGAATTAAGAGAGCAAGAAGGAGAGAAATCCATTCCTTGAAGTGCTACATTTGAAGATAATTAAAGTTAATGCCTTGATATCCATTACCTGTAAGTACTGAAAAGAAGGATGCTAAACATGCCTTTGATTATTGAGGGCAATGAATATTCATTTCTGAAGAACTGTTAAGTAAGATGAATTTGCCTATCCTGATTTTCCACTTCATAAATATTTTTCACAGATTTAAATTTGCTGACACAGTTCACAGCAAGAACAAATCTTCATTGCTCCCCTGAGTTTTAATTAGATAACTTTTTAAAGACTGAAAAAAAGCTTTTTTTTTTTTTTTTTAATTTTTTCTTTCTCCCATGATCATTATCATAGAATTGATTAAGGAAACTTTGGTACTTTTTCCCATTTCACAGAAATCTGGCACTTCATATACTGAATTCTACTTTTTTCTCCCATTAAAATTACACTTCCACTATGTCAGTCTTTAAAATGTCAACGTATCTGAAAGGGGTTTCAGTTATCATAACCTGGTTGCAACAAGGTTAGTTTTATAGTACACTGAATTACCTCCCTGAAGAAGTCTTTTGATTTCTTCATCTTCAAGTAAATGACCATCACCTTCAATAAATTTGGTCACCTTGGTAACCTCTGATAGGATACAGGTTATGGCGAAAAGTTGATTGACAGAAAACATTTGACAGTCTGATAACAGCATATTACTGAATTACATCTCTTAAGATATCAAGTTCCAGTAAATGCCCTATTTATGACAAACAGCTTGGTATATGTGAGACCAAGGCAACCTTCATTCTGGAGTTGGCTGGAATGTGAAGATCAGAGACTTAAACCAGAATGTTAAATTTGTGTACTTCTCAGATTCTGAGGCTTAAGATGTGATTTTTCATTAGGGACATCTCTGCTGAAAATATGGAGTATTCATTCAGTAAATAAGTAATATAACTTTTAATTTATTTTTTTTTAAAGGAATTTTAAAAACACAGGATACTAACCTTCCTCAAGTAATTTCTTTAACTTCTCTTCGTTGTCTGGACCGCCTGCAGTAATTCTGGTATATTTTATCTCAGGACCTGGGAAAAAAATGTGTGAAACAGCGACTTTCACCAGTTACTCTATGTTATTTTGGTCTATTTAAAGCTTAGGGTGGTTCAACAGCTAACATGCTTTGATCTGCTTTTATGATCACTTCAGCTTTCCCTATGTCCCACATTAAACTGAAAGAGGGATACAAATAACAGTTAGAGTTGTTCAAGAAAATGCTTAAATAAATTCAACATTCTTGATGTAAGATGCCATTTTAAACACTTTGTTAGTATTAAGTCATAGATCAGATACTCCTAAGTGCAAAACTTGCTTCAATGCATTGCTTTAAGTCAATATTTTCCCTTTTATTACTGTTGTGAATTATTTGAGAACTTCACATTTGAGATCCTATATCAGTTTTTACTACAGACAGGAGAGAAACAACAGGTCTGAAACACAGGCAATTCACATTATATTGACCACTTTATGTGGAATACTGCTGAAACCTGAATTTGAGAAATGAGCAAAAGGTATTTTCTCCTCCAGAAATTCTGTGTGGAAAAATAGTGCCATGTTTATTCAAAAAATACCAATGCTTTTCATTCATTTTGTTTTCATCATGGTAAAAATGTATGAAAATAACTTAACTTTACTTCTCTCTTATTTGAATGGCTTCTTATATTGAATTTTTTTTTTTCTAAATAAACGGAATATTTAAACTTTCTGCTAAGTCAATTTACCAGGAATTAACTGTCCTCAACTTACAACTGCATTGGCATTTTAACAGCAGTTTCAAACTGCTATTTCACCAAAGGGATCAAAACGTGTTAGCAGAAAAATTGTGACTGCTTAAATATGCCTCACTTCCTTATAAATTTCTATGAAGTTTCTAAGATTCTTCAAGAAATATCTCATTAGTAGGTCAAATATAAATGGAATTGGCCAAAGAGATTGAAAGTTGCTGTGGGAGAAGATGAAGGAACACAGGAAAGCATTGATTTTATCTTATATCAGCTGAATATAAATATCTAAGTTGGATGTCTGTTCGATCAAGGCCACTTCTTACAGAGAAACAGAGTTCTTTTTCTGATGTGGTTGTCAAGAAAGGCTGAGATGACATGCAAAAGTAGGTATCTACAAACTGAAAGTCTGCCTTTGGTCAAAGGAGAATTTACTAGGAGATTTACAACTCTAAAGTCCACCAAGAAAAGAAACAATAAAGTTCTCTTTCCAAAGCAAAGATCTGCTACTTTCATATGTAATGGGTGAACTTTACTAAGTACGAATAGCTCAGCATAATTTACCTTGAATAATTCTTTCTTCTGTTACTTTTTTCTCTGTCACTTCCACAGGTCTCCCATCAATGATTTTGGTGTATGTTTTAATAATTGGTTCTACAAGGATTTTTAAATTGAAGACATTAATCATGTAACAAACAGCATTACGAGTGCTGGTTCTGAAATGCTGAAACTTACCCAAGTGTACAAGGAAATAATATAAATTATTTTATGAAAAACAGAAATGTTCAGAGAAGACAATTAAGTTTCCTCCAAATCTAGGATGTCCACATTGTGTTTTGCCTTTAAAATTACCCTAGATGTGAACTTCTTGCCCCTAGCAAAACAGAAGGCAAAGTTTACCTTTATGTCTGAGAAAACTGCCTTTCTGTGACATAAACATGCACTACATTTGATTGTAAGACAACAACCAACTCTTAACTGAGCTAGACATGATGACAGCATGCAAAACGTTTCTATCACTGTCTTGGCTGTAGCTATGGGACATGACTAGTCAAATAACTTAATATTTTTAAGTGCTTGAGAATGAAAAGAGATCATAAAATTACAACACCTTCATAAGGCTGTATTAAGCCAGAGCAGAGCAGTTTCTAACAAATCACACGAATCATCTACATGAAGTAGAAACTGACTGGGAATGATGAATGCTTCAAGTTTCAACCAATGTAAATTGAGTTGCTGACAGCATACCCACCTCCATGAATCACTTTAGTTATTGTCTCCCCTTCCCTGACTATTTTGAACTCGGGTTCCCCTTCAATTAATTTAGTGATCTGTGAGATAGATGGGTCTGTGACATAGGGAAAAAAGAACATGTTACAAATAGTCATACAAATATTTATGGCATTCCACAGGGATGAAATGAAGCTGCCATTGCTGCTTCTGCTATAAATAGATTACTGTAACAAAGGATGTTTTAAATCTTTAGAAGCCATTTGCAGCAACGGTGTGCAATCTTGTGATTATTCCCATGCTATTGTACATCCTTTTGTACACTAGGATGTACTTTTACATCCTATTGTAAACTTACTATTTACAAGTTGGGTTTTTTGGTTTTTGTTTTTTTTTACTTTTATGTATCTGGTATTTTTAAGATCTGTCAATTAGTCCTAGGCATAAAGCAGATCCTCAGCAGCTGAAAGAAACTCTCTCTTTATAAATACTGGTAAAAGCTCCTTGCAGAATTACTGGAAGTTTATAGCTATCACTCTGCTAGCAGTCAGCATGCAGATTGTTGTGTGAAAGCTTAGAAAAGAACTAGAGAGAAAAATTTGTAATGTTATTTCCTATTAGCTGTATATTTTCAAGTGGAGATTAGGTTTTTCAACTAAGTCTTTTTATGTTGTTTTGGGAGTCTTTACTTGTTTGGGGTTTTTTGTTTGTTTGTTTAGGGATGTTGATTTGTTGTTTTGGGATTGTATTTCACTGCTTTTTTAATCTACCAAGGCTTGGCCACTGGTCACCTGTCTTAAAGAAAAACAGAACTATATAGACTCCAGGGATCAGCTGAAATGGCTACAAGGAGATCTGTCAACATTAAGGGTTACAATTCTTTGAGTTTCATGGGAGAGGTCATCTTTATTTCTGTGGCCAATTGCTGATTAGCATTTAACAATAAGTTTTCAATGTGTGCCTGGTGTTAACTGCTGAAAGCAGTAGAATTCAGGCTAATGAATGTCCTCTAATACTAACAAATCCAAGCATGCATTTTTTAATTTGGTTCTGTAACAGGTAATGACTGCAGAAATTAGAATTTAGAGATAAATATATGTGACATACTTCTTTGCTGCAAATGAGACATGGCAGCATCATAATGATGATCAGTTATCATAGAGCTGTCTTCATGTGAGTTTTAAATAGCTGAATGATCAATTGCTTTTAAAGAAAAATTCTAACAAGCCTAGCTGAAAAAAAAAATTAATAAAAATTTTGAAGAAACAGTCTTGCAAGATTCATTCATCTGGTTGTGGTTTACATTTAGAGACATTTTTGCATATCCCTTAAATGAAGACTGGGAAATAAAAATCAGCATATATACTGGATAGTGTCTAATTCTACATGGGGTGAAGCACAGAGAAGCTGCTGAAAACACAAGCTCATGTCACTTATGCTGGGAGAAAATCCTCCCAGGAGTAATGATTAAACAGTCTGGATAAAGTTGTCACAATCATATTTAGTTGTCTTTCTCCTCAGCTGAGCTCAAATGGATTCTCCTTGAGCATTTCTATTTCAGTTGGAAACTGGAACTCATTAGCAGTGTACCTGGGCTAATGAAACTAATTGAAGTTTTATTTAAGTAAAGTAATATTGATAGTCCCAATCCAACTTTTTTTCACAGTATCACAGTATCACCAAGGTTGGAAGAGACCTCAAAGATCATCAAGTCCAACCTGTTACCACAGACCTCAAGACTAGACCATGGCACCAAGTGCCACGTCCAAACCCGCCTTGAACACCTCCAGGGATGGTGACTCCACCACCTCCCTGGGCAGCCCATTCCAGTAGTGAATGTTCTCTTTAGTCTCACCACTAACCTTTAAGTCATGCTTTTGCCTCAAGAAAGTCTGGCTAATAGTCCTTTCCAGGCATCTGACAGATATTGGTATTTAGAACTGATTGAAAACTGGAAAAAAATAACTTTTCTTTAAAGTACAAAACCCAAATCTATTTCATATTTGGAAAACGTTCATAGAAAAAGGAGAAAATCTATTTGGGTAAGACAGTTGTGGAAAATCTTTTTATACAAAAATATTTCATCCAGTTCTAATTGCAATATTTGTATCTTTGCTTTTCCAGCAAAGTACTGAATATCCTGGAGTTACTTTAAAAAAAAAAACAAATCTTATATAGACAATATATATTTTGTATATGTATGGGAACATATACAGAAACATATATCTAATTTACCTTCTTCTCTGATGATGGGCTGGACATTGCTTTCAATTATGTTAATTTCTGAAAGTACAGAAAATGGAATATAAAGCACATCCCATTCTCACAGGTTCTTTATAGCAATGATCAGTTTGGTTTGGTATGGTTATAATGATGAGGATAAAATCACAGATAGTAAATGGATAGAAAAGTAACTGCAAAGGATCTGGAATATGGAGTTTGGTTCTAGTTACTAAACACTGCTGTATACAACTCACCTGGATACAGATTCTGTTGGCATGCCTTTGTGCCTTATGAAATTCATGACAACGTAAGGTGCATAATAACAACTGCTCATACAATTTCATGTCTAAAGATTTGCACAATTCCCTGATGTAGCTTAAATTCAAATCTTAGTCTTTTCATTCCTTTAGGGAGCTGACCTTGTAAACAGAGGTAACTGACAGTAAACAGAGGAAACTGACATTAAAAACTTTTCATACACTCAACAGACCGTCAGAGAGCATGACTGTAGTGCCCTCGGGAGATCAAATTGTCCCTTCACATGTAAGACAAACCCAAGAATTTGTTGAATATGTCTGAAAAATCATTATTAGACTCTCATCAATTCACTGGTAGAGAAGGCTTCAGTGGTAGAGGTCCCAGCTTTCTATTCATGTATTCAACTAAATAAATATTTATCTTGATGTCCGAGATTGACCTCTCTAGCTTGAGTTTACAGGCATTGCTACTTGTGTCACTCTCACTGGTTGTGGGATTTAGAGTCATAGAACACCTTGAGTTAGAAGGAGTTCAACTCACTGCTCCTCCCAAGACTATCTAAAAAGAAGCCATATGACTAAGAGCATTGTTCAGATGCAACTCGAACTCTTGACAGGCTCAGTGATGTGACCACTTTCCTGGGGATCCTGTTCCAATCACCAGACACACTCTTAGTGAAGACCTTTTTCCTAATGTCCAGTCTGAAATTACCCTGATGCAGCTTCATGTCTTCTTCAGCAAAGCCTCTGACACAGTTTCCCATAGCATCCTTCTGGAGAAACTATCTGCTTACAGCTTGGATGGGTGGGCAATTCACTGGGTTAAGAATTGGCTGGATGGTAGTGAATAGAGTTAAATCCAGTTGGGAGCCAGTTACTTGCGGTGTTCCCCAGGGCTCAGTACTGGGGCCAGTTCCTTTTAATATCTTTATCAATGACCTGGATGAGGGAATTGAGTTCACTCACATCAAGTTTGCAGATGACACTAAATTGGGTGGGAGTGTTGATCTGCTGGAGGATACGAAGGCTCCGCAAAGAGATCTGGACAGGCTGGAGTAATGGGACAAGGTCAGTTGCATGAGATTTAACAAAACCAAGAACTAGGTCCTGCACTTGGGTCACAACAACCCCAGGTGACACTAAAGGATTGTGAGAAAGTGGTTGAAAAGTTTCCTGTCAGAGAAGGACCTGGGGATGCTGGTTTGCCTCCATCTGAACAAGAGCCAGCAACGTGCTCAGGTGACCAAAGAGGCCAACAGCATCCTGAACTGTATCAGGAACAGTGTGGTCATCAGGAGGGCGGAAGTGACTGTGCTTCTGTACTCAACACTCCTCAAATACTGTGTTCAGTTTTGGGTCCCTCACTACGAGAAGCACACTGTGTTTCTGGTGTGCATCCAGAAAATGGTAAAGCTGGTGAAGGATCTGGAGAACAAGTATTACAAGGAACAGTTGAGGGAACTGGAATCATTTAGGGAGGAGGCTGAGTGGAGACTTCATTACTCTCTACAACTCCTTGAAAGGATGTTGTAATGAGATGGGGGTTAGTGTCTTGTCTCTAGTATCAGGTACCAGGATGAGAGGAAATGGACTGAAATTGTGCCAGGGGAGGTTTAGACTGGATATTAGGAAATATTTATTGATGGAAAGAGTTGTCAGCCATTGGAATGCATTACCCAAGGAGGTGGTGGATTCACCATCCCTGGAAGTTGTATTGGGGTGTTGAAGAAATGTGTGGAGATGGCGCTTCAGGATGCGTTTTAGTGGACACGATGGTGTTAGGTCACTGTTTGGGCTCAATGATCTTAAAGGTATTTTCCAACCAAAACAATTCCATGATTCTATGATTTCCTTGTGTCCTAACTGGTCAGAGAGGAGATCAGCACATACTCATTTTGCTGTACTCCTTCAAGATGTTGTAGGTTGTGATGAGGTTGCCCCTCAGCATTCTCTTCAAGTAAAGCAAATCAAGCTGGTTCAGCCACACCTAGTGAGTCTTGCCCTTGAGATCTTCCACAATCTTGATTTCCCTCCTTTGGACACACTCCAATAATCTCATGTCCTTGTATTGAGGTGTCTAAAACTACACACAGTGCTCCAGGTGGGGTTGTACCAGTACAGTGCAGAGTAGGACCAACCAGCTCGCTAGCTGTGCTGCATGCACCCCGGTACATTCCTGGCCCTTTTGGCTCTCAGGACACACTGCTGAATCATATACATATATTGTTGGGAAGTTGGATAATTTCATTGTAACTTCAGTGCTTCCACTCTCAGTTTTCAAAAGTCTGATGTAATGATCTTCATTTCTACTGAGAAACATAGGTAGAATCTGACAGAAATTTAATCATCTGCTTAAATCCCTATTTCTTCACAATCCAAAGCTTCATCAGGATCTTAATGTTTCAACACTTTGCTTCAACAGGTTCCACTCTATATATAGAATCAAAATGCTAACTCTGATAAAGGCATTGAGAGACAGAAAAAGATTCCTTTTTCACATGAACTTCCTAAAGAGAAAATGGTCAGAACAGCTACCTCCTGTACAAGCCTTAAATTTGCATGTGTAAGAAACAGGTGGAACAGGCACACTCTGTCCCTCTGGAAGCATTTATGGGGAAAAAAGCATCTCAGTGCAGAGTTTGGTCAATGCTACATTGTGCAGGGTCAGTGTGGTACAATACTACACATTAGAGAGAGAGGCAGTACAACTCTACTATGCACCAAGCACTGAACTTTGGCTTAAAAATGAAAACCAATCTTTTCCATATGTACTTTGCCTACCCCAAGGAGTCTGAATAGCTTACTTCAGGGTTATTTTCTTGTTACACATCTGGAAAGGGGAAAAACACATACAGTAGCACAACAGCCAGAAACATTCTGAGTCTTTCTTCCTGTGTTTCATTGGCACATCTTACTTTCCCAGAAAATTGCTTTCTTTTTGATTGGGAAAAAAAATAAAAAATCACAGTTCAAGTCTGGAACTGGCAACCTTTAAAAAAACCCCAACAAAACAATCTCAAATCCATCTGGAAGTAGTTTAAATTAACTTACTGTAAAACGTCAGTGGAATCTCTTTGAAGGTACTGTCACGAACAAACTACAAATACAGAAAAAATAATGTTTCAATTTAAAAGGAAGAGCATTTGCCTTCTGGTTTCCTAATCAGTGTGGGTAGGATTCACTACCTCATTTATCTAAAAGTTAGGCTGTGCTGTTTGCCTAGATCCTCTCATTAACTGCTAGAGGAGAATGTAATCTCAAGAGGATAGGTGAGATAGATAAGGATTTTTTTTCCCCCTCTACACAGGTTTTGAGGCTAGTGGGTTTAATGACATAGTATTTTAGCCACTCAATATTTCTTTCAAAGAAGAATTGTCTCAAAGAGTTAGAAGCAATTTGTTTTGCTGGAAAGACAGAGCATAAATGAAAAAAAAGAGCAAATTTTGGCCAGTTCACATTGGAGTTATCCAAATGTAAATATTCTACAACTATTTGGTGTTGAAAAGCAAATTCCATTGAGTGCAATGTATCATCCATGATTATATTAGTGTAGCTGGGAGCTTTCAATGTGTTGCTTGCTGAAGAAACAAAGAGAGCAGAAAATCACTTATGAATTGCGACATAAATGGTGTCGCATACCCTGCCAAAATGGTGAAGGGATCATTATTTGAAACATACCTTAATTTGAATGTACTTAATCAATTTCTTCAGAATTGTAAGTAACTGATCATTTCCAACAGGCAAATCTGACAAAAGAAATAGGCATAGAAGAGGAAGCATGCATCTGTGTTGGTTTTGTTTTCATTTATAGTCATCAGGAGATGTAATCACTCTTAAACCTCGCAGAAATGTGCATTTATATCTATCTATCTATCTATATCTATCTATATCTCTATATCTATAGCTATCTCTATATCTCTATCTCTATATCTCTATCTGTATCTCTATATCTATAGCTATCTCTATATCTCTATGTCTATGTCTATCTCTATCTCTATATCTATATATCTCTATCTCTATCTCTATCTCTATATATCTATATCTATATCCATATCTATATATCCTTCCATATTAGTGGAAAAGAGGCTACAACATCTTGTCTTCCATGTATTTGAATTTCACAGAATTTCACAGGATCACAGAATGTTAGGGGTTGGAAGGAACCTCAAAAGATCATCCAGTCCAACCCCCCTGCTAAAGCAGTTCATCTGTACCAGATCACACAGGAACACATCCAGGAAGGTTTTGAATATCTCCAGAGAGGGAGAACTCACAACCCTCCTGAGCAGCCTGTTCCCAGTGTTCTGTCACTCTCACAGTGAAAAAAAATTTCCTCATGTTTGCATGGAACTTGCTATGCTTCAACTTCCACCCATTGCCCCTTGTCCTGTCATTGGGCATCACTGAGAAGAGCCTGGCTCCCTCCTCTTGGCACTCACCCTCTACATATTTATAAACATTAATGACATCAAAGAGTTGCCTTTGTTTCAAGTATAGTTCTTCCACAAAATTAGTAGTGAGGTAAATCACCTGTTTCTTACACAACAGAGGAATTGTCTGTTTAAAAATAAGGAATTTTTTAAAGTTATTGCATGTATATAAGAGATTCAGAAGAACATGTATGAATTCCATGAACTAACACTGACCTGCTGGATACAGGAGTTTATCGATAACATGAATGACACCATTGGTTGCCATGAGATCAGGTTCTCTTGATTTCAGTTCATTAACTAGAACAGTATCATTTACCTGGTAAAAGATGAAAACAGAATAGGAGTTATTAGTGTCATTAAAACCAACCCTAAACCCTAATGAAAAATTCAGAGAAATACATTCCACTCTGTAACATCAAATCCTTTTTGGAAGTCTGTATTAGGGAAACTTCTTTTAAACACTTAACTATTTTCAAGTAGAGTTTCCCTCCTTGAATGGTTTTAAGAATGTTTGTCACACCAGGCTCAAATCCACTTCCAATGAAAACTCCTTGTATCAAGTGGTAAAGAAGAATATTCCTGAGAGCGTTTTTGTCTCCTATTTGGAAAGAAAACAGAAGTATAAATTAAATGGTAATGGATAGTTCCTTCTGGCAATTCTAAGCGTCCACACAAGCTTGAGGCAGAATTAAACATAGTACAAATGATACTACCATGAAAGTACAATGTAAATCTGTTATAATGACATTTTAAAGGGAAAAAAACCCAATCCTGACCAAAAGGCCCTTAGATCATAAAGATCATATGAGAACTTCCATACAGAAGAATAGAAAAGTAAGCTACATTTCCTATTTTTTAAATTATTTTATTTGCTTGTACCTTTACTATGATTCCCTCTCCCCCCCTTTTCTTAAATATACTCTGCAAATTACTTGCAAACAGTTGCAAGATCACAAAACATTCTGCAGTATCAAATTTTATCAAGCTGCTAGATAAACTCCAGCCTTAACACTGATGGAATTAAAGGGAACCACAGCTAACAATTAATACAATTAATTATTCTCTTGTGAGTCATCTTGAGAAGACTAAGCCACAACTTTACACACACATAATCTCCTGTCTGGAGCCTGAAAAAGCTGCTATTTAATAAAGGCAGAAAAGGAGCCATTCTGAGTGCTGGGTTTGTCATTTCTTACACAAAACAGGCAGCTTGGAGAAGATGGGAAGAGGCAAACCCCTCCATATTTCAAAGTTTGACATTCCTATTTGGGAAGAAAAGTGGAAAAACCCCAACACTCACAAGACTGTCTTAAAACTAAATGGATTCTGGAGCTCAATTTAACAAGAATCCCTGTTGCTCTGGGTCCACGTGTCATGGTAGGCTTAAACAGCCTGAAATAGGCTTACATGTTTCCTGGCTTGCCCAGACATATTTTACTGCTCTCCCTCCTGTTGTTGGGAGAAGCAACTGTGGGAAAGAGGACAAAGAACCTGGAGCACATTAGTCTCAGGCTGTATTGATAAAAAGACACAAGCAGGTAGCACAATGGGCTCTGCCACTGTATTCATGCTCGCTTGCTGCTACCTACTGATGTTGCTCACTGCCTTATTGTATCCTGGAAACTGCCTGCTTCAAGTTTACTGGGAACAGGCTCTAAATGCCTCCATGAGATATGCCTGCATAGTCAGTGCGACATCCTGCTGAGACTGCCCATGGCATTGCATCCTGCCTGCACCCGAAAGTCTCCGGCTAAGATGAAAAGTCCTGGAGACACACAGATCATCCAGAGGAGTCAGGATCAGGTCAGAGACAGTCTGGTTCCCTTCCTCAGCACTCTGTGAAGCCTGGGAAGAATCAGAAACCTCAGTGGCTGAAAAGACAGTAACAGAATTCCCTGAAAGCATTTGGGGTACTGTCTGAACCTGTAGCTAGCCCCACGAGACAGGAGATTAACATTTGTGAGTAAATATTTAAAGCCTCTTGTAATTCACCATTGCCTTCTGCCATAAGCAGAAAGGAGCATCCTGAGTCCATCTACTCCTGCCCTTCACCGCTTATTTGTTTTTCATATGGCTATGGTGGGGGGCTCGGATGTCCCCAGTGCTGACAGCTTTCACATATTGTGCTTCCTGACTTGCAAGAACCATGTTCCCCACAGGCTGCCTCTGGTAGCTTGTCTCCTGGGATTTCAGTGGGTCACTGGCAGCATGACATCCCAGCTCTGCTCGATCACCAGCCAAAGTAAACCCAGGGCAAGCAGTATATTGACTGCAAGTGGTGGTATATTGTCTGTAAGTAGTGGTATATTGTCCACAAGTGGTATATTGACCACAGAAACCTTCTCTTCCAGTTCAGCTGAGTTCAATTAAATTTATTTTTTTTTCCTAGTTATTTCTAGATCCTGAATTATTATCTGTATAATGTTTCCATGACCATGTGAAGAACCAATTATTAATAAAATTAGTGGCCAGGGAGGCAAGACCTCTGAATATCCAAATTAATAAACAATATTAATTTTGGAAAAAGATCATCTCACATTAATTAACTACCCTTCCATTGCACCATGATGGTTCAGAATTATAGGATGGGCTGTAGTAATATCCACAACCATATCAGGAGACAGAGTACCAAGTAGAGCAGTTCAAAGCAAATTCGTTTGCCATTACATGGAGTATCAGCCATTCTATTACAAATTTTACACTCTGGTACTTCCAATTACACACTGATATTGATTGTTACTAAGAGTTTCAGTCTTGATGATACTGCAATGGAAACACACTGTGGTTCTAATTCTCTTGATGCCTCTTTCAATGAACATTCTCCTTTTTCCATTTTTTTGCTTCAATCAGTGATAATACTGCAATTCACTCTCCTACTGAAATGTGCTATATACACTTTCTCTTCCCACTAAAACTGACATTTTTTGATGTTACCTGTAAATGATCTAGTCATACATAGCCTAAATACTGCTATTCAAAGGCTATTTTCAAATTTAGATTATCTTTGTTCTATGTCACAATAGTCACTGGTTAAAACAATCATTGGCTTGTGTTCTTCTTAAGGATAAAATCTCTTCACATAGCTTAAAAAAAAAGGTATTTTAAGGCATAATGTCTGTGGAGAAAGCAACGTAATGTCTTTAAAGAGAGCCTAGAAGGAATTTCAGAAAGTAACCTGACACAAAAAAATTGGACATTATGATAAAAAAAAAAAAAGAAAAAAATAAAAAGAGAAGTGTGCAACTTAAAATCTCATCTGCCAAGGAAAGTAAGTAAAAACTGACTAGCAGTGATAGAAAAAACAGTACACAAAGCCCCTTGAAAAGCAGAATGGAAAATACAAATGTATTCTTAAACCCAGAAATAATCCTGAATTACGTGGCCTTGGGTACAATATCAAATTGTAAATTGAAGACAAAAATGGAACTGATAAAACAGCTATGCAGTCCAGTAAAAACAGAACAATGGCACTTAGCCAGTTATATCAGTTCATAGTCTTGAGGCAAGCTTCATTTGATTTTATAGCTATCTAATGTTAGTTATTTAGGCTATCAGTTAATGTACTGTTAGTCTCTAGAGACAAACCACACTAGAAGGTAATTTAGACCACAACTGTAACTTTAAATGACTAAAGAAATAAGACAGATTCATTGTGTCTCAATGAGCTAAAGGTTGTATAGAGCCGGGGTTGCTTCTTTATCAATGCTCTGAGCTGGACTCTTTGAAGTCATTAAGGATTCATGGAATTTGGCTTCATGTCTTCAGACTTTGATCTGAAAAGTGCAGGAACGGAAACTGTGACTGACCTTTTGAATGTGGGATTCAAGGCAACCACTCCTCCTGCACTGTGTGCAGGCCAGATTCACATTACTCTCAAATAAACTAAAAATAACTTATAGTGTTGTGGTCACAGTCTCCTGCTCGAGTGGGAAATTCTGCAGATATGAAGTATTCACTGTGCATTTATTTTCTTATGGAAATAAAGCATGGCATTAAAAAAAAAATTTAATCCTTGTTAAAACTACGTAAAATTCCAGAATTTTAAGATAGAAAGGAAATACATAAATTGGTATTTAGAAGCATACATTAAAAGATTTAACCTGTAGAGCACAGGTGATACGAGAAATCACTGGAAGGAGGCAGAGAAGAGAGGAAAGATAGGAAAGGCAATGCATCTTTAAATGCAATGGACACAACCAGAAAAAGAAAAATGACAGAAGAGCCTCTTTATTTTGAAAACTGTACAGCAAAGTTGGATGTTACTTACTTATCAATACATTCTTATCGTCATCAGTCAAACCTTTAAAGGCGTCGTTAGTTGGAACAAACAGAGTCCATTGTCCAGGCCGTGACAGAACATCATCTAACTCTGCAGCTTTTACCAGACTGAGGAAAATGCTGTTGGCAACAAAGAGACAAAGGACTGATAGACTCTGTTGAACTGCAGGAGCTATACTGGAGTCTAGGTACTTAGTTTCCTCATTTCTGACAAAGCAACAATTTTTAAGCAGTCTCACTAATTCCCACAAATAAATACAATGGAAAAGGAAACAGAAAAAACAAAATAAGACAGTCTTAGGAGTCAAACTGAGGAAAATGTGAGGGAAAAAAAAATTGGAAGCCTGGATTAGAATAGAACACATCAGATAAAAACTGCACAGATGTGGTGGTTTGAGGCTAATTGGAATATTTTAATGGAGAAAATTAGATTATAGGCTGTGAGAAGAAAAACAATAGTGATGTCTACTTCACTCATAGGCTTGCTGAGATGTTTAAGAATACAAAACATAGATAAGACACTCAGGCTTGCAGACACTCTCAGGCTGTCTAGCTTCTTGCCACCTTCTCTCTGCCAAGTAACCTCACTAACCACTTTCCTTCTAACTCCCTTGGCCGATCCTCCAAACTCACCTTGTGCATAAGGCAAACCTTGGGGTAAGGTATAGGGGTGGGGAGAAGGTGGAAGGATGGTTGGGAGCCCTTCCTGGGGACTCTGATTTCTGGGAGGGGAGTTGTGTTCCTGTATTACCTTTAACTTGTATAGTTCTGTAACTATTCCTGTATATAGTGTATATATCTATTTGTATATTGTGCTGAGCTGTAAATAGAGCTTCAGTCCTTAACTTCCAGCTGGCTGACTCTAGTCTGGGTCATTTTGCAAAGTTGGGGGGGTGGGGGATGGCGAGGAACTCTCAAACCATCACAACAGATCAAATAAATGAAGGATGTCAAGAAAAGGATGCTCTCTCTAGGAATATTAAGATTCTTACAGAAAGACAGAGATATGTGGTGAAAGGTTATGCAATCATGCTGTACACATATGGAATTGTACTACTCATCATTAAAGCTCCAGACTCTGCTGCATTCATAGCTTTGAATGTACTACCCAGTCTCTTTTATCCTTTTACTCCTATCATTCTGATGTCTTAGTCACTCCTATGAACTGTAAATGACAATTCTAGCATAAGGTGTGGAAGCTTTTTCTACATACAGTTGGAGGAGAAACAGAGGTTTTTTTAATCCCTCCTTCTCCCCATTTGGTGGGATCTTTTGGTGGTTGTTTATTTTTCTGGTTGCATGTGTTTGGTTGTGTGTGTTTTAAGAGAAAATAGCCTGACCTCCTTACCCTCCAAAACCTAACAACTCACAATTATTTCTCAGACCAGCTGTGCTGTATATACCATCTGCAGGAAAATATTAGTGATGTCAAAATGATGGGTTGATGAAAAGCTCAACATGAGCCTGCAGTGTGCACATGCAGCCCAGCCAGCCAATCGAGTCCTAGGCTGCATCAAGAGAAGCATGGCCAGCTGGGCAAGGGAGGGGATTCTGCCCCTTTACTCTGCTCTTGTCAGACCCCACCTGGAGTACTGTGTGCAGTTCTGGAGCCCTCAGCACAGGAAGGACATGGAAGTGTTGGAGCGGGTCCAGAGGAGGGCCACAAAGATGATCAGAGGGCTGGAGCAGCTCTCCTATGAGGACAGGCTGAGAGAGTTGGGGCTCTGCAGCCTGGAGAAGAGGAGGCTTCAAGGGGACCTGATAGTAGCCTTCCAGTATCTGAAGGGGGCCTACAGGAAGGCTGGGGAAGGATTATTTACAAGGTCCTGCAATGACAGGACAAGGGGCAATGGGTTTAAACTGGCAGAGGGGAGATTTAGACTGGATGTTAGGAGGAAGTTCTTTACAGTGAGGGTGGTGAGGCACTGGAACAGGTTGCCCAGGGAGGTTGTGGCTGCTCCCTCCCTGGAGGTGTTCAAGGCCAGATTGGATGAGGCCTTGAGTAACCTGTACTAGTGGGAGGTGTCCCTGCCTATGGCAGGGGGTTGGAACTAGATGATCCTTGAGGTCCCTTCCAACCTTACCATTCTATGATTCTATGATTCTATGATTCTATGAAAACCACTCCTCACCTAAAACGCTTGTCATTTCTCAGCATTTCATGCAAGGTCTTCTCTGCCGGGTTGATGATCTGTCTGAAGACGTGAATAAAACCATTCCTTCCTTCTTTGCTTCCTCTGACCATGCATGAATTTTCAATACACACAGCCTGAATAAGAGAAACAAGTGTAGCTATTCACACACTTAAACACATTTGATAAAATGAAAAGGATACATAATTCCCCGACTCCTGAATTCAGAAAAATTGTTACTTAGTGCTATGGTCTAGTTGATTGGATAGGGCTGGGTGATAGGTTGGTCTGGATGATCTTGGAGGTCTCTTCCAACCTGGCTGATTCTATGATTCTATATATATATTTCTATGATTCTATATATATATTTCTATGATTCTATATATATTTCTTAAAGTCAGACTGTGAATTCTTGCCAGGTAATGTAGCATGACTTGAGAAAGCAATAGGAGCAAAGTCTGGAGTAAGTGAGTATGGTGTAAATATTTCCAAACCTGATCTTTTTGTTTCCCTTGAGAATATTCTTAATTAGTTCCAAAAACTAACTCTAAAAAATTGCAATTAACCGAGTGCCAAATCTAGAATCCTGTTTCATTTTCCCAAAGTGTCTTCCATGTAAACAAAATTTCCAATTGACACAGTAAATGTTTCGGGTTTCATTCAGCTTTGTCTTTTATTCTTGCATGACTCTTCATTTTCATAGTTGGGATACATAGAGTTTACTGACTTACTGTGCGATACACAAAGACTCTAAGCGTTTTTCCTCCAATTGTCTCCAGCTCTTGTCCATTGTACAGTTCATTGAGCCCAATTTTCACTTTTATAATATGATTCTGCAAGATCGTTCTAAGGCGGCGTTGATCCATCCTTAAGGTGTCATCTGTAAAGCCATTTAGATATTTGTATATAGTGATTGAGATATATATATATATATAATGGTTTTACATTCAAACAAAGTTAACTGTGGGTGCATATTGAAAAAAAACCAACAAAACTAAACAAAAAAAAACCCCAAACAAACGTGGAAATACAGAATCTTTCTTTGAGTTAAAGTCTGTGGACAGATCTGTGTATAGAGAAAATGAAGTATTTTGTGTAAATTGCAATTCCTTAAAGGCAGGCATGAAATTTTGACACAGACCTGGTTAACTACTATAAATCCTATGGCATGATTTACATGTGGGGATGCTCCATCTTCCCAATCACTACTGTTCTGCTTACAACTTTTGCTTTCTGCACATGGATGGTTTTAACATTGCTTAACCTTTAAAACCTTTAAAAACGGTTAAAAACCTTTCAAAATTTGTTTCTGTGGTGACAAGTTAACACTTATTTAACATTAGTTAACATTTAGTTAACATTAGTTAACATTAGTTAACATTTATTTCTGCTTTAATGAACTGGAAAATATTAAGAGCTGTGCAGTTTGCTGGTTAGAATTGTTTGGTCATTTTGCCTGCCATGTATTTTATAAAGATGAAATATCTCTATTTTTTTATGGCTATCTTCTCTTGACTACTGAGGCTTAGTTGAAAATTGCCACCTTAGCATATATTGTTTACTTTGACATTCAGAGCATAGTATTTTAATGCTACTAACCTGAGAAAGCACCATTGAGAGGTGCCAGGAGAGTGTATTGGCCTTCTGGTCTTAAAGAAGATCTCAGTCCTAGCTGTGCCACCAGGTCTGTAAAAGTAGTCTGCTGGGTACCCCCAAGCTCAAAGACTTGCTTGGCTGTATATAAAGGAATAAGACAAGATATTTTAAGACACAGTTATTCCTTTTCCTGATTTGGATTCTTTGTGCTTATTCATAACAATACATTTGATGGATTCTAGGCAAGATTGCAAAAAACTTCTTCAGAAAACATCACTGACCAGAATCAGGAATAAGCACTTGATCAATAAGATGGATAACACCATTGCTTGTCACAATATCTTTGCGTTTCACCATCTTCACTCCATTCACAGTCAGACTTTCACCATCACAACCAATTTCAACTGTGTTTCCTTCCAAGGTTTCATACACAGCTCCACCTGTGATGGCTTCAGAGCACTGAAGTGTATTTAAAATATGGAACTTCACAAGAGCTGCAGAGAAAGAAGCAGACATTTCATATACAGGTGTTTGGACACATATATATATACAATTTGCACAGTGGTATGGGATAAATCATTACACCTAGCTTATTTTCACAATTTGCTAGCTCATCTAGCATATTCACTTATTTACATCATAGATCTTTAGTGAAAATTAATTATCACAGTATCACCAAGGTTGGAAGAGACCTCAAAGATCATCAAGTCTAACCTGTTACCACAGACTTCAAGACTAGATCATGGCACCAAGTGCCACGTCCAAACCCACCTTGAACACCTCCAGGGACGGTGACTCCTCCACCTCCCTGGGCAGCCCACTCCAGTAGCCAATGACTCTCTCAGTGAAGAACTTTCTCCTCACCTCCAGCCTAAACTTCCCCTGGCACAGCTTGACACTGTGTCCTCTTGTTCTGGTGCTAGTTGCCTGAGAGAAGAAAGCAACCTCCTCCTGGCTACAACCACCCTTCAGATAGTTGTAGACAGCAAGAAGGTCTCCCTTGAGCCTCCTCTTCTCCAGGTTAAACAATCCCAGCTCCCTCAGCCTCTCTTGCGCTTGTGCTCAAGGCCTCTCACCAGCCTCGTTGCCCTTCTTTGGACACGTTCAAGTACCTCAAAATCATTATGTCAGAATTGATACTATAGGCCTCTAAAAAACATCTCAAGTAAAAAACCTTTGATCTTTCTGATATTATGAAAACTATACTGGTTATTCTGCAGTAGAGTGTATAGCTTAGTGACTGCAAATGACATGCTTCAAATGGGCTTCTGAGTATCAAAATCTATAGGCTATGCAAAATTATCCCCAGATTCATATTTCATTATGTCTTACTCTGCAGGAAAGATTCTTCTGTGGACACCAAAAGAATGAGCCAATAACTCCTGAGAGTAAACTGACAAAAACTTACTAAAAAAGACACAATTAAAATGCTGTGTATTGTATTTTTAGTCATTGTCTCATGTTAGACTTAGTCTAGATCCTTCTTTTCAACATTCCCTACTGAGATACTACACAGAGATCTAATCAGGCTATAATGAAATGACAGAGAACTTGTTTAGTGCAGTAGAGCTCATAAACAAGAATAGAAATGTAGCTTTTAATTTCTTAGTGGTCCATTACATTACTGTTATGTTCACATAAGCTGATTCAGTTCTTTAGTTCTGTTTTCTAAGATGAGAAACAGTGCTGACTGCTATAGTTTGTTAGAATATGCATTATAAATGCAGTACATCTTGTAGAGCAGAACTTGCCTTTTTCAAGATCATGCTCTATTGTATGAAAAAGCTGCCTGTGAGAAAACTATGACAGACTTTCACATTCAGATACTCCTGCATTTCTAGAGGTAGGAATCTGTATTGGAACTATGCAGTTGAGCTATTGGAAGTAACAGTGTGTTTCTGTTTTCATAGTTCTCTTTAAACTGTTACACAAACTAAGTTTTCAGTGAATTTGAATCCCTAGGTAACAGGAAAGATCAGACAGATGAAATAATTCCTCTTTTATGTATGAAAGTACAGGTGCTTAGTTTCAGAGCTATTAGGGTAGTTTTGACCTCCTGTTTACTCATCTGTATTTCTCATTTATTAAAAAAAAAAAAAAAAAGCCACATACCTTCAGAAGCCACCTTGTCACCCATGATCCTTTCCAAAAGTCCCCTTGGAAGTCTCTCAAAAGCTTCATTAGTAGGAGCAAAGAGTGTGTAATGACCAGGCTTTCCAAGAATATCCAAGACATCTGATGTAATGGCAGCAGCCTAGAAAATAAATTTGGGGTTTATTACTAGATATTTAAAATATTACCAGAGTCCTACAGGAAATGTCATATTAGCATCTCAGGGATGATTTTGTTTAACGGTTTCATTAGCACATTTGGTTTCGGTTTCAAAGTCATTGAAGTGGTATGAAACACAGAGGCCCCACACGTGGCAATGGGCAGGTGTGTGTGCTATAAACAGAGACCTCAGCCTTTGAAAAGTCAGAAGGGTAAAGTACAATGTGAAGCAGCTGAAAGGAAAACAAGAATGATGCTAGCATGTATGCTGGGAAGCAGAAAGGCTTTTTACATGTAGATTTAGAGAGGTATGCAACATAAAAGGAATAGATAAGACTTTATCTAGGATTAGGTGAAAATGTCTGCTTAGAGTTCATAAAGTTCAACCCAAATAGAAGGCCCACAAGAAAGAATACACAGGAAAAAAAATAAATATGACTTATTTTTCAATTGGTGGCTAAAAAGGGTTGGCTTTTATATTCAAGTTTTTAAAGGTGTTAAATAATGTGTTTTCCTATAACTATTATGGACTGAAGGATTCACAGGTTTGGTTTTTTTTCCTCACCTTTATGCCTTTAAAATGTTATATATATATATATATATATATATATATATATATATAGAGAGAGAGAGAGAGAGAGAGAGAGAGAGAATACTGTATAGATAGAGAAGTGGCTGTAATTCTCCTGATCTGCAAGCNGAGAAAGAACATTCTAATATATATCTGCTGGTGTTCTGAAACATACTGAGTCAGAGTCTGGAAATTTTTTTTTTTTTTTTCCAATTTCTGTCATCCATTTTGAAATTATTTATCTAGCACCAGACACTGTAACTTATATGTTTCATTATGTAGAGGGACACATTCTGTCATACTGCTGTGGTCTTATTTGATGAAAGAGCAGAAGCAGACTCTTATGTACAGTTTTTTTATATTATAGAATCATAGAATAGTAAGGTTGGAAGGGACTTCAAGGATCATCTAGTTCCAACCCCCTGCCATAGGCAGGGACACCTCCCACTAGTACAGCTCACTCAAGGCCTCGTCCAACCTGGCCTTCAACACCTCCAGGGAGGGAGCAGCCACAACCTCCCTGGGCAACCTGTTGCAGTACCTCACCATCCTCACTGTAAAGAACTTTAAAGAACACTGCAAAGAATAGTGATAGATTTGCAGCATTAGCAGGAGTTAAATTAATATATCTCTGTCTCTTGATGAGTTAATCCTTCTGCCTTCAAGGTAGCATGCACAAATAGGGAAAAAAAAAAAAAAGTGGTGGTGGAAGAGAAAAATCATTTCTGTTCACTTACTCTAAAAGATGAAAGATCATCCTCAACTTCAATGAAATCCTGAATGGTGTTCCCAACAGCAGCCAGGACACGATCAATGACATGAACAACACCATTGGTAGCAATCTGGTTGCCATGGATGATCCTGGCACAGTTAACAGTAACAACCTATATTTGAAGAAATGACCAGTAAAAGACTGAGCATTAATTTGATCATCTACTTTCAATCTGACTCTTAGAGATCAGCAGTATGCCTACTATACATTATGCATTTACTGCTGTGCTTTCAGGTTTTAACTTTTCAGTAAAAGATAGTAGTAGTTGGAAGACTGTCTAGGCTTCTGGAAAGCTAGCAGAAGATATATTCAGGTTACAACAATTTCATATTCCTGTTTTTATTTCCTTCTGCAATTATTCAGATTTGTCTTCCAAATTAATACAGTGACTGTATTGGGATTTTACTGGTGTAAACTGTAGGCTAACAAATATTTTGACTTAAGGCAACACAGACAACTGACTTGACTGGGAGGTTTCAAGCATTTGTAAAATGAACTTTTTCTTTTTGCAGGCAAATAATTGATGTGTGTTCACTATAATCTTGAATTCTTCTACCTTGCAGTCTGGTACAAATAAAAGATCTGGTTTACTATTATTTTGTCAACATGTGAAGATTAATAGTACATTTTAGACTCAGATTTATTATGATCCTATATGTTGTCCACAAAAGTCTTCGTCTTTCAGGAAGAAAGCTCATTCTCATTTGAACTTTGGTTTCTAAACAGCAAATAGAGCATATCTGTTACTTCATTCTTAGTCACTAGCCTACAGGCAGACTAAATTTCTTCAAGAGAAAATGTGTTTATTTTTGTCAATGGCAACTGACTCACTAAAGTTTAAAGTTTCTATAACCTGTTTTCTTAGCTATTGAAGGAAAAAAAAAAGAGTAATGGCTACAATTGAATAATTATGTTAGGGGAAAAAAATAAAAAAAGAGAGAATAGACTTACCCCATTAGGGTAATGGTTAATAAGCAATTTCTGGCCGTCGTACATAGACACCAAAGTCATGCCATTCTTAAGATCTTTTGTCAACATACGCTTGTTTACCATGTGGTGGTGGAGAGCATTATACAGTTCAATATTTACATTGTAAACCAAATTCCTGTGAATTTCCTGAAGAAGAAAGGCATTTCATTAATTTGAAATTAATTGGAAAGTTACACATATTGCTTTACATTAGCAAACGCTTTCCATATATTCAACAATGGATGTTTCCTCTTAAGAGGCACAACTTGGATATCAATCAGATTGCACTTAAATGTTGCTTGTCTGATTTGCTTACAGGTGAAAGACAAGAAGTCTCATCAAAGACAAGTAATAACTCAATATTTAAATAAACAGATTATTAAAGGAAGGGCACCTCAATAATTGACAAATTATAATTATACTCTACATTACACAATTGCTGAAATTCCTGTCAGTTTCCTCAAAAGTATGCCAATAATGCTATGTCATGCAAGTAATTAAGTGAGAAATGCTTACAGCCAGTTAACACTTCTGAAAATATTTCAGATTCTCTGGCTTCAGCAATTTAGGTTAAACATGCAAATCGGTTTATTATTTATTGTGTAATATCCTTTTATGTCTAAAACATCAGTATTTTTTTTCTCAGCTACCTTATCATAGGCTAGCTGTTGCCACTAAAGCAGCATTAAAGAGAAACACATTGAGAGGTGTGCACACACACACACACACTTACTGAGGCTAGCTGTTGCACTAAAGCAGCCCTAGTATAAAGAGAAACGCAGAGACATTTGCACACACGCTTGCTGAGGCTAGCTGTCGCCACTAAAGCAGCACTAGTTTAAAGAGAAACACACTGAGAGGTGTGCACACACACACACACACGCTTAGTGAGGCTAGCTGTTGCCACTAAAGCAGCACTAGTTTAAAGAGAAACATACTGAGAGTTGTGCACACACACACACACACTTACTGAGGCTAGTTGTCGCAACTAAAGCAGCATTAGTTTAAAGAGAAACACATTGAGAGGTGCGCACACACACACGCACACACACACACACACACACACACACAC
>VWZE01004295.1:175570-190966 GCA_013396675.1 Eubucco bourcierii
CACACACACACACACACACACACACACACACACACTTAGTGAGGCTAGTTGTTGCCACTAAAGCAGCATTAGTTTAAAGAGAAACACACTGAGAGGTGCGCACACACACACACACACACACTTAGTGAGGCTAGCTGTTGCCACTAAAGCAGCATTAGTTTAAAGAGAAACACACTGAGACATGTGCACACACACACTTACTGCATTTAATTGCTCCCAGGCTTCATTGCTTGGTGCAAAAAAAGTAAATGATCCTCTTCCCTCAATCTCTTCTCTCAGCTTCGATATGTCAGAATACTGCTGTGTGGAAGTAGCTCCCACAATACCAAGTGTACCATATACATGATCAATAGGAGCAACTAAAATAAACGTGAGATAAGAACACTGTAAACTCTGTCACCATCCAGTTTCTTACAATCAAACCAATTTTTCTCTTTGGTTTGAACAGTACCATTGCCTTTCTGAAATGGTTAAAAAGCTATATTGAAAAAAACATTTATTTGGATTAAAACTCCATTGCCAGCATACTCCAAAAAATTCCAAATACATGTGGTTATTTATTTTTTGATTAATGAAATATTAGGCCAAACAAACCCAAATATTGTAGTGTTTTCTTTAGAAGAGTTGTCTTGATTTTTGTCCACTTGGCCTGAAATGGCAAGCTACCATTGAGGACAAGAATAAATTCCATCTGTAATTACAAAACTTTCTCTGGAGTGGGTCTCATTTGGTCATAGTGAATCAGGATTATTCCTGTGATGCCTCTCGTTCACATTCCAGTGTGTGGTTTGTGCATATATTGATTCATTCAGAGAGTAAGAATGTCCATACTCTAAGTAAAAACACTGTTACATGAGAACAGGTTTCATCTCTCCTAATTCTAGGCATGCATATGAGGGATCTACATGTGAGCTAGTTGTTCTTGTCACTTTTTTTTTTTTTTGTCATAGAGAAGAACAAACAATTCTAGACTGTGACTGACTTCATTCTAATGTAAACAGCAAAAGTGAGATTTATTCATATAGACAAACTGAACTTTGCTTTATATATGCCTGTTACTGAATATAAAAGGATTAGCTCAGATAAAAGCATCTGAAGTTATGAAATATATATTCCTATTTCAAGTTACTCTTCCCTACTGCAATTAAATTTTTTTATGTAAAATGAAAC
This sequence comes from Eubucco bourcierii, assembly GCA_013396675.1. NCBI lineage: Eukaryota > Metazoa > Chordata > Aves > Piciformes > Ramphastidae > Eubucco > Eubucco bourcierii. The sequence continues at coordinate 176,741 of VWZE01004295.1, forward strand.
AATACAAATAGGAAAAAAAAAATCAAATATTCTTATCTTCATTTTCACTCCTTAGTTTATGTAAGGCCATTCTTTCAGTAAATAAGATTCAAGTATTCTCAGGAAAAGGAATAAACAGAACTTAGATATGCCACAGTTCATGTCTTGGGATTCTGATCTCTTGAGTGTGTGTGAGGTTATTCTGAAATGTGATGGGAAGTGAAAGAAAAGGTCCTCTTTGGCAGCTTTGGGGAATGTAGTCACTATTGTTCCTCTCCAGTTCAGCAACTGGAAGGAGCTGATCAAATTCACTGCAGGCTGATTGTTAACTGTGCTGGCTGTATGCAAATGAAGTATACATATTTTCAGGCAATAATTCCTAGAAAGAAGTAATCATTTCTCAAGGTGATCTTTAAACTCTCTTGTGTTGTAATGCTTCCTATATACTGACTTATCCATATAAGAATAAGCTTGTACCTGCAGGACACCCTCTCGTACCATCCATCTTCATATAGCCAGGACAACACTCATATAAGATGGTTCTGTGGGATACGGACAAAAGCAATTAAAATAACATGCAGGAAATTTATATACTAATTTTAACTGAGTTTAATTTAGGAACAAGTTCTTTACGATGAGGGTAGTGGAACACTGCAACAGATTGCTTAAGGAGGTGCCTGAGGCTCCATCCCTGAAGATATTCAAGGTGAGGCTTAACAGGGTTCTGGGCCTCCTGATCACGTTGAGGATGCCCCTGCTTACTGCAGAGGGAGCTGAACTAGATGACATTTAGAAGTCCCTTCCAACCCAGACCATTTTACAATTTTATGAGAAAGCATCTTTTTTTTTTTTTTCATGAAAGACTGTAAAGAAGCTCAAGAATGAGAGAGAGAATTAATTAAGAACAGACATAAAGTGGATTATAGAGAAGTCATCAGCATATTATCAATGCATACATAAAATTTAGCAATATCAGGGACTGGGAATTGTTACACATTGATGTCAATAAAATATTCTTGAATCTATTTCAGATCTACATAGCAGTAAACCAGGGCTAATTCTATACTGTAGCATTCAGTTTAGCATTCATGGTCTTATAAACTCTTCATAATGAACAAACTTTCCTTTGTTACATAAAAGCACAAATTCACTGAAGTTAGAACAGAGCTGATTTTGGCTCTTCTGGGGAAGGAATGCCAACAAATTGTACAATCTTTCAGTTTGAAAAAGATGAGGCCAAGGGGAGACCTCATCATTGTCTACAGCTACCTGAAAGGACATTGTGTAGAGGTTGGTGCTGGTCTCTTCTCACAGATAAATGTAATACAACAAGAAGGTATGGCCTCAAGCTTTGATTGGGTAGATTTAGACTAGATAATAGGACATTTTTGTTTTCCCAGTAAGAGAGGTTAGGCATTGGAATGGGCTGCACAGGAAGGTGGTTGAGTCACCAACCCTGGATGTGTTTAAAAGTTGTTTGGATGTGGGATATGATTTAAGGGTGAACCCTGTAGGGTAAGGATAATGGTTGGACTTGGTGATCCCGAGGGTCTTTTCCAACCTGAATGTTTCTGTAAATCTTACCAAAGTATAAACCACAGATTTTAAGACTTTAGAATTCAGATGTTACTTCTGAAATTATGGTACAATATGAGTGACAAGAAAATATTGCCATCATGAGTTGACATAATAAATTTATTTCTATAATTATGGTTGATATAAGCCACATTTGTAGACTTTACTGGCAGCCGATTATACTTCTCTTTTTTTTCACAAACTAAAGCTGATAAAACATAAAGCTGATAAAACATAAAGCTGATAACCACAGACTAATTAAAATTAATAACTTACTCATATGAGCAAGCATTAAATTTTAACATCCAAATTTCTTGAAGAGATTAGAAGCAGCCTTGAAACAGCATTGCAAAGCATGGTTTTAAAAGTAAGGATTATAGTTATGTAATTGATAGCAATTTAATAGAGCTGGCAGAGATTAGAGTTGTTTTTTTAAATTGTATAATCTTCCATTTCTCCATACCATGAAAATAATTCTTCTCTATTCCCTCATACACACATGTCTATGCTTAGCCCACACCTGAGGCTAAACTATAGCAGTTGCTCTATTACCTAATGACTGCACCCCAGCAGAGAAGGCGAATCACAAAAAGGAGAGATTAACAGGTTGAAATGAAAAGTGATTTAATGAAATAACCAAACTGATACCACTGTCAATATGAAGCGTAGCTGTCATAGTAAACAGGAAGGTAGTCCTCAAGAGCAGAAAGAGGATAAAGAAGAAGGATGAGGAGAAGCTAAAGCAAGAAGCTCTAACAAAAGACCACACACAAGAGAACACACACCCAGTAGACTTTCTTCTTTATACCAAGTGTGATGTCATGGTCTGGGATACACCTGTAGCCAACTCAAGTCAGCCGTCCAGGTTGACTCAGAGCTACTAATATCCTGCAGCCCATGACTGGCCTGGGACTCCGTCCCAGGAAAACCAGGACAATATACACAACACGATCACCCTTTTGCTATGTGCATCTTTTCAACTGCGTAGTCATATATTGAAAGTATTTGTACAGTTCTTTTAAACACATCTCTTTCTTCAAAGCAATTCACTAAATAACTATTTGTCAGGAATGCAAGAATAACATACAGTTTAAGCTACAGATTTTCTAGTTTATAAGAAAATTAACCTTATAAGCATGAACTCCTTGTTGCAGTCCTACCAGAAATTTGTAATAATAATAACAAAAAAAAAAAAACAAACCCAGAACTGACCAACCACCACCAAAACCAACCAAACAACCCCCCAAAAAACCAAACCACTGCAACAAATGCATATCTGATTAAAGAAAACTGTAGCAAAATATATATAAATATTATATATATAGTAAGAAAATTTTCCCAACTGTGTGAACTGCTTTTTCATGAGAAAATATCTTTTCCTTTCATGAAATAATAGATATCTTTCCCTCCATGAATGATTGATTGCAGAAAGATTGCAGTCTAAACTAGCTCTTGGAAAAAAGAAAGAGGAAGCTGAGCTATAAGGATACAACAAGAGATGATAAGCTTAGTCATATGCAATGACAGGACAAGGGGCAATGGGTTTAAACTGGCAGAGGGGAGATTTAGACTGGATGTTAGGAGGAAGTTCTTTCCAGTGAGGGTGGTGAGGCACTGGCACAGGTTGCCCAGGGAGGTTGTGGATGCTCCCTCCCTGGAGGTGTTCAAGGCCAGGTTGGAGGAGGCCTTGAGTGAGCTGTACTAGTGGGAGGTGTCCCTGCCTATGGCAGGGGGTTGGAACTAGATGATCCTTGAGGTCACTTCCAACCTTACCATTCTATGATTCTATGATTCTATGTTCAATAATGACACAATTAATGAAAAACAGAAAATTGACTGAAGAACATATTTAACAAGTGTTTTTTCAACTGAGCATACCAAATTCAGTGACTTCTTTATCATGTGACTTGTTTGGGGTTTTTTGCCATTTTTTAATATATTTTTTTATCATTTTTTATTACTATTCTTATTTCAGTTACCAGGGGTCACTGTTAAGTTCCTACTTACAGTATTCACAGAAAGATAGACTGCAATACATTGGAAGGGATTTGTAGAAGTCAACTCCTTTAACCCTCCTGCAGTAAGCAGAGACATCCCCAACTAGATTAGACTGCTCAGAGCCACATCAAGCCTTAAGCTGACTGCAGTTAGAAGGTCCATGTATCAGATGTGCTCAAAACATAGTAAGGAAGATGGAATAGGAGAAAATGGGTCTGTAATGAGAATTCCATGATAAGATTAGTGCCTCAGAACCATTTCTGTATACATACAGTACACTTGGAAGTTATCCTCATCTGTATCTTCCTTCTAGTTCAATATAAGATGGTGTCTTAGTGAAGAACACTGTTACTCAGATAACAGGTGATGTTGCATTCTTGAGTTTTGGGAATTTTGAGTGGTCTTGCTTGTTTGTTTTGGAGTGGGTTTATTTTTGAGTAGTTGTGTTTTGTGTTGGTGTTTCTCTTTTTCCTTTTTTTTTTTTTTTTTTTTTTTATTTTAATGCAAAGTTAGTCTGATCTCATCCAAAGGAGTATATTCCAAAGGAAAAGGGGCAGAGCAACACTACCTTATGTCCTTGTTATTCTTGGCTAACAGAGCCAGTTTTCAGTTTATTCAGATCAGCACTGTGACTCATCTGTTTCTACTCCTTGCTGGCATGGAGATAAAATACTGAAGAGAAACAGTGGAAAGACTTCTGCTCCAAATGGGCTTTAATTTTAGCAAAAAAATCTTTAAGTTACACCCCAATTGGAATTTTACAGCGTTTCATAGATCATATATACAAATGAGGGAGGACTTGTTAACATGGAGATATTAATGTGAGAAGAGCCATTGTTCTTTGGATAAGTATTCTAATTACAGTAACACTTTTAGACAGGTCTGCATTGTTGTTTTGAGTATTCCTCTTATTAAAGGAAATACTAAGGCATAACAGATGCGGGAGCAAAAAAAGTCACAGTATCACCAAGGTTGGAAGAGACCTCAAAGATCATCAAGTCCAACCCATTACTGCAGACCTCAAAACTAGACCATGGCACCAAGTGCCACATCCAAATGCGCCTTGAACACCTCCAGGGATGCTGACTCCACCACCTCCCTGGGCAGCCCATTCCAGTAGCCAATGACTCTCTCAGTCAAGAACTTACTCCTCACCTCCAGCCCAAACTTCCTCTGGCACAGTTTGAGACTGTGTCCTCTTGTTCTGGTGCTGGTTGCCTGAGAGAAGAAAGCAACCTCCTCCTGGCCACAACCACCCTTCAGGTAGTTGTAGACAGCAAGAAGGTCTCCCCTGAGCCTCCTCTTCTCCAGGCTGAACAATCCCAGCTCCCTCAGCCTCTCTTCATAGGGCTTGTGCTCGAGGCCTCTCACCAGCCTCGTTGCCCTTCTCTGGACACGTTCAAGCCAAACTGCTTAGGAGTTCCATGACTACTTACTCTCATACACACTGATTTCTCTTTTTAGTCTTGCTCTGTAAGTGCTTGTATGATGGTAGGAGCATTGAAAGAGGTGAGAGAAGTTAGGTGACAGTTTTGTGCAGAAATGCTTTACAGCTTACATTCCTCTAAATTGTGGTCAGTGAAAAGAACGAGTCGTCACTTGACTTTTTAGTTCAGTGAGTCCAAACTGCCTATTACTTCAAACTATTTTTCCTGACATGTGAAGCTATCTATCATTGCATAACTCATTTTGCTTCTGGAGCTCAGCAAAGTAATGAATTCCCTGACAGGTCTCTGCTGAGAGAAGACTTTCTCTTAAGAGAAGACATGACATCTATCTAGGAATAAAACCCACAGGAATGGGTTGTTTTCCAAAACTGGCTGAGAATATCCAAGTTTCAGTCTAAGACATTTTCAGGAAATACTCTTCTTTCCCATGTGTCTGCACTGGAATAAATTGTAGAGCCAAAGAAGTCAGTAGTGTGGCAAACTTTACTCAAAAGATGAAGTATTTTGGGTGACTTGTAGCATGTCCACTGGAGGAAAAAGGAAGTCAGTATTATGATGCCACCTGGAGGAGAAGGAAAGGCTCTGACATAAGCTTTAAAAGCTATGAAAAAAATTGAAGGTAGAGGTGGGGCCAAACAAAGTCTAGTTTGACTGGAAATTGATCATTATTTCCATCACCAAATGCACAGAAATCTGCAATTTTTATGAAAAATACAAATTAGAGCGACAGGTTGGCCCACAAAAATTAAGTCTTTTCCTTGGTTCTAGTGGAGTCATAGTATTACCCTTGACATATAAACTGATTTAGGAGTTGAGACTCCAAAGCCATGGCAGTGAAAGGCAAGATTGTGCAGGAATCTCATGGTATCACAAATATATCTCAACTCTATGAATTTATGGCACACTGTCTGAGCACTGAAAACATTTTCTTAGAAAGAAAATGGAAGGAAACTTCCTCCTACTATATCTTCCATCAGTCTTTTTCCTAAGAATCCTTTCTAACATTGCATTATGACATGTAGCATCTTCAAAGGATCTCAAAAAAATGCAAACCCTCTGACGTCCACAAGAACAGTAGAAACTACAGTCCAAGCCCATTTCAGGTCCTTGCCTGACAACTACCTGATCTGCATGTTTGATTTTAACACCACAAAATTTGAGCCATTTTTTCTCACAGGAATAATCATTTGGGAGTCCAAATCAGTTTTACATTAGTAAATATAGGGATCATGCTCAAGAAGAGCTATGTATATATATATGGATATGGATATATTAGCCAGGGCAGTTCAGGCAGCCAGAAAGAAAAAAGAAAAAGAAAAAGGAACAAAATGTCAACTGACTTTGAAGAAAGTTAAGAAAAAAGAAAGGGGAAAGAAAAAAAAATGAGAAAAGGGCACCTTTTTAATTATGAAATTATTATATATGTAGATGTACTAAAGAAAGCCTGAGCAACTGTAGCCATTTTAGCACTGCTAGCTATGTAAGCACACTTTGCATCATTTTTTGTGCATTCTCCATTCCCCAGCACAAACCCAGACTGTATCTACATCTAATTCTTTGTCAGAACAGAATTTTTTTACTTTCTTTAAAGAACTGCTCAATGAATTTCATGTAAGTTCTTACGTTTATAATTTCAACTTAAAAGTATTCTGTTTGTAAAAGCTCAGATGAATTCAACGTGAGCCACGTGTAACTCTTTAAAGTCAAATATATCTGTTTGTTGGGTTTGTTTTGTTTATCACCAAAATTTATCACTGTTTCCATATCTAGAAACACTTTTCTTTAAACTTGAAGGATGGTCTGGAAAATGTGGATCCTACTGATTCATGACTTTGACAATCAGGAGAATAAAAATATGACTAATTGCAAGTTATTAGTCACTTGTTCAAGCACTCCTTTCTAGATTATTTAGTGAAATGTTGTTTAACAAAAGAAGAAAAACAAAAACCAAACAAAAACCAAACACCCTCCCTATTTTAAGGGAATTTAAGAGGTTATTTACAAAGGTAGTCATCTTTGACTGGTTTATGTTGCCAGAATTATGGATGTTTTTCTTCCACATTAACCTCTGTTAAGAAAACCTTTGGCACAGAAACAAAAAAAAATCTTTATTCCACATTACATAACACCTAATCCAGTGGTTGATGTCCATTAGGAAAATTTTAAATACAAAATGTACTTTACATGGTGTTGAATTCTTCACACATATAATTTGCACCACATAACATCTTCATGTCTTAGGGTATGCAATATTACTTAGGTGTTTGGAAGAGTTTTAAAGGCTTTCATAAGTCCTAATACCCAAAGACAGAGTTGTAGTAATTGAAGCCTGGACTTCCTATACACTTACTCACTCTGAAAATGTCACCCCAGACTTTTTTTGGACCCTCTAAGAGAAAAATGGGAAAATAAAAAAAGTGTTTTCCTGTGGCAACAGCTGAAAAATTTATTCAAGTAATTACATAACAGCAAGACAGAATGTGATATGCAAGAAATCATTAATTTATTGCATTGGGTAAACAATGCTATTCTCTGTCAAATTATTTAATTCTAAAACAAGGTAGGCAGACCAAGTTAAGGTTTAGGGGTTTTGTAATTGTTCACTCTCAAGCTGCTCTGTGACTGACAAAGCAACTTGAATATTTTGTCACAGAGAAGACAATGACTCGCATTTTGAGATGAAGTAAAAACTGATGTATACACAGATTCCAAATTAATGCCAAACTTTAATTTTATTTAATGAATATTTTAATTAATAACTGTTTATTTAATTATTATTTTAATTAATAGTAATTTAATTAATCTATTTAATCTGTATCCACAAGCATGTTTTGATTTTTCTTTCTTTGTGGAGAGGTGTGATCTGAGGACACAGCTTTGCTTGATCATGCTGAATTCTTCTCATAAGTGAATCTTAGAATCATGGAATGATTTGTGTTGGAAGTGACCTCAAAGATCGTCCAGTTCCAACCTCCCATCATAGGCAGGGACACCTCCCACTAGAACAGGTCACTCAAGGTCTCATCAAACCTAACCTTGAACACCTCCAGAGAGGGAGCATCCACAACTTCCCTGGGCAGCCCGTTCCAGTGAAACAACTTAGAGTGGCCCATTAAGTTCTTTGGTAGTTTAGGGTAGATCACTTGAACTCATATCTCTTCTGTTTAAAACAGAGTTATGAATACCTAACTCAGAGCAATACTGAGCTTAAAAAAATGACTCTCATTTTCAGACTTGCCATGCCTTTTGTGATTATTTTTGGCAGCAGTCATTGGATGTGTTATCCAGGTGGATTTAGAAGCAGCTGAAGAGAAGCTGTAACCCTGTAAAACTGTGAAGTGAATTCTTCCTGTGTCTGCACTTGAAACAAACAGTGTGCTTCTGAGAAAAGGAGAGTGTTCTAGTCATACATTATGCTATCTCAATACATCTGGAATCATTTTGAAACAGAGCATACTTACGCTTTTTTCCCGCAGATAGCTCCTTGATACCAGTTTCTGCAGGTGCTGAAGTACTTCTTTTTTGTTCCCATAACTTGCTGAAGGGCACAGACATTTGGTCTGTGGGTGGGAGTAAGAAACATTTGAAAAAAACATTTCTGTACATACTTGGAAAAGTTTTATATAAACCAGTGGCATATGCTGTTTCTTTTGAGAAAGAGTAAGTTGTCAGCGTCTGGCTTCTGTTCCAGGGCAGGTGTGTTTGCAAGCAACCACAGTGCAAAGTCCTGAAGCTGACCAGAAGGGTTCTTTGGCAAGCCAGCACTCCCAGTAGGGACAGAAGGTTCTCCTCCATTTCAATTTGTCCCTCTGTCTCTGATGGACAGTCATCACTAGTGGTGCCTAGACAAGTCTCAATATGCCTTACATTTCTCCCTTCCCCCAGTGAAGAGAACTAATTACAAGCCACCAGGAACCATGCTGTGAGTACCATCAGGCTCTTTTCATTAAAGTTTTTGTCTTGTACACATCTGTGCAGCTGAAGGTCATGAGGAGATGGAGAAGAAAAGTGCCCTGTTCTTTATATAGAAGGAAACTTTGTCTTCTGTAAATCAATCAACTATTTTGCCTGCCATCCATTTGGAGTACCACAGGCTCCTAAATAAACATTCTGGGAATTACTGGGCACCAAAGGGCAATTTCACATGTAAATAAAAGGAGCCACAGATTTTAAATGAGGAATACTTTAGCATTGTAGTGTACAGAAGAGCAAATTCTTAAGGGCAAATTCTACAGAGCAAAACATTTATTGCTAGTTTTTACTTCTACAATTAAAAAAAAAAAAAGAAGTTATTGATGCAAACGTTAGATCATATATTCTACTTCTGTGGGAAGCCAGTGAACATTTTTATTTGAAAAGCTCTGTGTGTGTGTGTGTGTGTGTGTGTGTGTGTGACTGTCTGTCTGTCTGTCTGTAGCAGGCAGAGGATTCAACAAAGGAAGACAGGATGGTAAGGTATTTTTATTCACGGAGCATTTTTTACTTAAGAAGACTGAAGGAAAATATATTTAGGCACATGTGTCTCCCTGACAGCAGCTGTTCAAATTATTTCCATCTCTTTGAGCAGGCTGGCTCGTAAGCATTGTTTCTTTGGGTACCCTGCTGAGTAGCTTGCTTCATTGCTTTGGGGCGAACGAAAAGTTTTACAAAGGGCTTCCAGTATACATCCCCCGCGTTAGAAAGCATTTAAATAGAGTTCATGATTTTCATTCAGATAGATGAAAGGGAGCAAATATTGTGCGATATTTATCTGGCATGATAATGCATTAATTGTGGACTAGGATTAACTTCAGTGATTCTAAAAAAAGCACACATCTTATTCATTAAGAACTGTTAATTTAGATTTTGCCCTGTTTTATCAAGTTATCAATATTCTGCCTCCTCTTGAAAGCTTTATATTTAGGAACAACTCTTGTAAAATTAATTGAGAAAGAAAGTCTTGCTTGAATGTTAGTAAGAATTCATAGTAAAAAAACCTCGTTTAATACATTATGAGAAGAAAGGAGAGAAGATTAACAAACTCCCTTTTAAAATAGAAATAAAATCCAGTTACTTACCCTTGGTCGCGTGCCCTTATTCTACTGTGAGTTAGAATCTTGTCATAGTGAGCAGAAGCAGCTGTTTGTTCAAAAGCAGACAACAAAAAAGTGGAAAATGTGAAAAAGAAAAAGATCTTCATCTTTAGTCCTCTGTTGTTCCTGGCAAGTCTGGAAGAGAGAACTGGCAAAAGGGTCTGGAGAGATGATAATTTATATACATGTTGGGAAGTGGTGGGAGGGAACCAGAGGATCAACCTGAAACTTCGTACCACCCTCTTCAGAACAGCAGCTTTCACTGCCAGCTCCAGTAACCTAAATTAATACCATACATTAACCACATAAAGCATTTTTTTAATCCCCAATTGACCAAGTTCTTCCTTATTACAGAAAGCTTAGCATTTTATTCTGCTGACACAGCAGCAGAGCAAGTTTGAGAAGTTTAGACTTTGACTTATGATTTGATATTTATTGCACTGAAGCATCCAAAGGTCATGATCATTGTGTATGGTTTTGTTCAAAACCAGAGGAAGATATTGTCTGTTCCCATAAGAACTGTGCTGCTTTCCTTTGTTTTCCACATCCTCACAGTTCTCAGCTTTCAGTAGGTGAAAGTTCCAAACAATACTGTTGTCAGTAACCTGGAATAGCACTTTTGTCTTGAGGAAAAATAAAATCTGGATGAACACATTCTGATTATGAAGTGGGTACCCTATAAAATATAGTATTAGCTTAAGTATTCATTTTAATTCTAACAATAACAATTCCTTATTACATAATGCTTTCATTTAGAGCTTTATGTAATCATAATAAATCACTGAGCATTTGAAACTTTGAGTATATACCTTTCTGTACATATTAGGCCTTGGGAGTTGCCTGTGAAGTAAATGGAAAATGTAATTCCAAGGTATAGGTGAAGGAGCTGAGGTAGAAGAATGAAGTGACAGGATGAAACCTGCAGTGGAATGACAGCCTTAAGGCTACAGGATTGTGACCCAGGAGGAATTGTCATGTCACGGGAAAATGTCTTCCATTTATACAGAGGTATTTGTATATGAATAAAATTTCATGGTATAGCCTATGGAAAGATTCATTTCTTTAGGAAAGCTGAGTAAGTTCTAGAAGTACTACTTTGCTATAGTTTCTTCCTCCAAATCAAAGCAAGCAATGAGGCGGAAAACACACTTAAAGTCACTTTTACATAACCATAGCACTTCATAGTTTCTATGGTTAAGAGCGAGGACATTTGAATAAATGATAGATGGACTTTCTACTGCATGCTGTACTCATTGTACCTGCACATGATTTGAGAAAGCTCATGGAATTAGCAGCATTTCTAGACTATGATGTTTGAAGTCAGTAAAACTTTCTACCTGAACACATGACAGTCACATTAGTCAATGGAAGTGATGGTTGAACTCTACGCTGTAAGTTTTAGGAGAATATCACTGCTGTGCTCCTTCAGTTCATTCCAGACCTTTTTTATCTCTTTCTGACCTTTATAGAAAAAACCCAAAAAACAAACATAAAAACCCCCACCATTGAAAAATATTGCCTCTTAAATGTCTAGTTATGACATTTCAGCTCACATTGGTTGATTACCTTTATGATTCTCAATCTACAGATAAAAAAAAAAATATACTGAAGAAAATAGCTTGACATATTTGCTTCAGAAAGTCACAGAACCGTGCAGGTAACCTGCCTTCTCAGAAGAGCCTCCTTCCATACAGCTCATCATCATCTCTCTTGCAGCATCAGGACATGAGTAGAAATGAATGATCCCATTGTTTACATCACAGCTGAAGAAAAAGCAATCTGAGCAGGTGAAGTATTTTAATTTCCAGATTTTTCCAACGTTCTGTTAGGTGCTCCAGTCTCAAATTGTGAAGAACCTCATTTATTTTCTGAGTACAATAGGATGCAGTTCTGAAATGGATCATTGTTATTAATAGCACCTTTGACTTCTTCATTTCCATTTATTTTTTGCTTATGGCAGGAACAAATGATGATCCTAAGACTGTTCATATTCCCATTGATGTTCATATTCACATCGATATTCACGTTGATGTTATTAAACTCCACTTTACACTTCAGAAGTATGAAAGAAAAGATCTGAAGTATTGTTACACATCTTAAACTCAATATCAGACAAAGTGGCAGAGGTAGTAGAACAGCACAGAAACTGGTAAAGAGTAAATGTGCAACTATAATGCTATAGTAATTAACCAATTTAACAGATAAGTCCTTGAGTTAACTGTACTAGTGGGAGGTGTCCCTGCCTATAGCAGGGGGTTGGAACTAGATGATCCTTGAGGTCCCTTCCAACCTTACTATTCTAGGATTCTAGGATTCTATAATCAGCATTGAACCTTATAGCAACCTGGTGACATAATCATATGTAATGAAGCAAATGTTAGCAAAGTGTAGTCAATGCAGACATAAAGTTGACTGAAAAAAAAATAGCATGGGGGGGAAAAAAAGATAATTTCTGAATGATCTTTCTGAAAAATCTCTAAATCACTGAGTGTTTCTGATGAATGGTGTAAAAATGCACAGATCTTGCAAGGGATAAAGCTCATCTTTAGATGGACATTTCCCAATGAAAATTGCACAAACTTACAGTTCAGAATTTTCCAGCAATTAAAAACACCTAAACAAACAGCAAAAAGCATCCAGAAGAAAGGAATGTCCAACTACACTATTCCCAATTCATGGGTTTTGGTCCAGATGTTAAAAAAGTACTGAAATCAACCTTTGTTTTGCCTGTGATATGATTGCATACTGAACAGCACACCAGGATAATAATTTTCTTATTTACCAAGTGAAATATTGTTCTGGTTAACCAATACTTTATTCACCCGGGCTCATTATTGCCTTATTTATTTTAATTTGTTATTTATTTAGTAATATGGCTACCCCACCAAGTAGCCATCTTAGATATTTTTCTTTCTTCGGATAAATACTTTATGCATTGTATTTCCTAAGGGACGTGATGCTGAAATTCTAATTATAAAAGTTGAAAATCTAATTATAATTATCATTATATATATGTTTTATAGATAGATAGATAGATAGATATAGATATAGATATAGATATAGATATAGATATAGATATAGATACAGATATAGATATATAGATATAGATATAGATAGATCTATAGATAGATATAGACATATAGATATATAGATATATATATATAGATATATAGATATAGATATAGATATAGATATAGACATAGATATAGATATAGATATAGATACAGATATACAATTTTATATATATATGTAATTATAAAATACATTCAAACAGATGTAAATTATTATTGAATAATGGGACTTTAAATTATCAAGAGCAGAAGAAGCATATCCAAAGAAATGCCTGGGACAAGTATAGAACAAGTGCTGACTTTCATCTTCCATGAAATGTAAATAGTGTCAAGAAGAAATGTCTGAGGTATTGGCTGTTCAGAGTTGTTTCTTGTATTTCTCTAGAGACCTCTAGTGGAGGGAACTCCGTAGTAGTAATTTTCTCAAAGCTGCTTTAAATGTTTACAGTAAGATTATATTGTATGATAAGTCTGCTTGTTTCATTAGTCTTATAAAGGATTAGTTTAATTACATGATGGAATAATCCTTGAATTCAAATATTTAGAGGTTTGAATAAGTGCCTTTATGTCAAATCAAAGCAACAGGAATATCAATCAATTGTCACTACTGGTTAGTTCCACTGATGATGTGTAGAAATTTAGCAAATAAGAACAGATGGAAATTAAGAATTTTCCAAATACACTCTTCCCAGCTTAAATCTGCCAATGTTTCAAATAATTTACAATATATCATGTGCTATACATATTCTGCATCTCTTTTTTAATAACTATTTAATGTTTACTTCTCATTGTGTGTTTGTATGCTTAGTATAAAAAACATAATGTGTAAAAGAGTTTTAAGAGGCTGCTTTTATCCTGCAGTTGTTTCTTGAATCCTTCCCTTTCCTTGTGGAACCTCACACAATTGGCCTTGGCTAATTTAAGAAGTAAAGGCAGTAGTTGCAAGAGTTCTGTCCCAGTCCCAGGTGTTCATGGCTTCCTCTACATTATCTTCATCATAGGAGTGTTATGACAGAGCTGCAGTCAAGGAAAGAAATACTTAAAACCTTGTGATTTGCTGCAGTGCTATACAGGAACCCTGTA
>VWZE01004295.1:190999-201309 GCA_013396675.1 Eubucco bourcierii
TGTAAAAGCATGGGAAAAAAAAAAAAAAAAAGAAAGAAACCTAAAACCCAAAAACCAAGAAGTAGTAAGTTTTCTGGTTCCTTGAGAATATCTAGCAGGGAAACACTGAGCACAAAGATTTAAAGAATATTCAGTTTAGTTCAGGAAGAATTTGTACCTTCTGTAGATTTAGGTCAGGTTTTTTTGTTTTGTTTTGGGTTTTGGTTTTTTGGGGCTTTTTTGTTTGTTTTTTGGGGTTTTGTTTTTGTTTTTGTTTTTGTTTTTGTTTGGTTTTTGTTTTGTTTGTTTTAAAGTGCCCATCAGGGTAAGCCTGGCTACCAACGCAAACTACCAAGGAAAAGAAAGTTCTCCTGGTCTAGATCTGATGCAGAATGGTTTCCACATAAATTAATATAATACTCGGGCGTTCTAAATATCAGATAGAGGGTAGAGGGCTTAATGTTTACTTGGATACAGAGAAACCCAGAGAAACAAACAAATGAATAACAGCAGCAGCAATAATAATAGTAATAATAATAGTAATAATAATAACATCAACAACAAACCCAGTAACAATAATAGTAATACCTTATGGGAAAATCTGTAGAGGAATAAAATCAGATTTGGTTTCACTGAAGACAAGATCCAAGCTTGTTTCACAGATTCAAAGATTCTATCAGGTTGAAGGGACCCTCAAAGGTCATCTTGTCCAACCACCCTGCAGTCAACAGGGACACTTCCAACTAGATCAAACTGCCCAGAACCACATCAAGTCTGATCCTCATCCCTGGGGAAACTGTTCCAGTATTTTACCACTCTCATTGTGAAGAACATTCTCCTTACATCTAACCTAAATCTGCCCTGTTCCAGTTTGAAACCATTACCCTTCATCCTATCACTACAGCCTTTTCTAAATAATCATTCCTCAACCTTCCTGTAGGTCCCGCACAAATACTGAAATGTTCTAAGGAGTTCTTACCAAAACATTCACTGCAGGATTTATGATGTAACTGCCTGGAAAAGTTTTGCTGTTGTCAACTGTTATCTTTATTTTCCACACTTGTTTTATTGAAGATTAAATCAATGTACAACTATCAGCACCATTTAAAAATTGAAGAAAACCTCAAGCAAGCAATTAACAAAGACTTGATGGTGAGTCCTGTGAAGGGGATGATCATGAGTCCATGGATTGATAGTCAGAGTTTTGTTGGGAAATTTAAAGTAGTCCAAGAAGGCTCCTATTTTTAGTTCTGCTATCACCAGTATTTAGCAGTATTTAGATGTTAATGAACCTTCTTAAAGTACCTGTTTATTTTCTGTCACATTAGGATTTTACTGTAAGGTTTCCTGGCTGACATCTGAAACATCATGACTCTGCTTAACTAATGATTTTTGATGTGATCACTTTTCAAAATGTATCATCTAAACTTCATTTAGTCATCTCAGCTCCCTTTTTATCCCAGATAGAGAGAGATTAATTCAGATTTTAGGTGCTGATGATTTATGCTCTGTAAGTGCCTCTCTTTAAACAGTAGAGCAGATGAGGTGACAAATGTCACATGAGAACATTCTCACCCTCTGCATCCTCACTTGGGTGGACTGTTTTCCAAGGAAGAGACACTTAGAAATAGCTCTATTACTTTACCATATGTTTTCTGGTGATCATCTGGGTTATTACCCTTTTCCTCCCCTACTTCCCAACCTAATGACTAACCCCACAGGGCTTTTTGCTGGTATTCTGTCTAAATTTTCGCTTTTATTAAGGTCATTCTATTAAACATAGCTATATCATACCTTCAGGAGCTAATTTCCTCCTAGTATTGGGTTTATTTATTTAAGTGCTTTTAGACTCTTTCAATAAATCTCCTTAGGTTCCACACTGTTGTGGTGGGGCACAGCCAAGTGTCTGCCCCACCGAAGGTTTGAATAGGGCGTCAAACTGTTCTGCTCCCCTCCACCCCTCTGGTTCTGGGGTTTGGAATGTGAAAAGAGTAGGTGCTAAGTACCTCACCCCACCCCCGCGGGTTTGAACTGGGGAGAGCAAATCGCCCCAGCATATATATGGCAACAGGACACATTATCTAGGGGGACTTTACCTGGGGAAATTTACGGGGGCTTTGAGGCAGACTTGGAGGAGACTGCTACGTCGGGTTTTAAGAGGGACTACTAGCCACAGAAGGCCAGCAACAGACTGCCAGCCTCGGACTGAAGCTCAGTGTAAGTTACGTGATCTTATTGCTCAATCCGGATCTGCATGATCAGCTCAGCTGTAAAATAAAATAAGCATTAGCTAAACTCATCAGGAAATGGGAATGTTTATTCCTCACTCAACAGCAGGTGATGCTGTTGCCATAGATAAACAGTTCTCTTTTGCCTTAGAATAAGTAAATCATCTGATAATGCAGGTAAGATCCACAATATTACTGAGTTCTTGTGCTTACACAGTGTGTGGTAAGTGTCAGTGGAAACTGAGAAGAACAAGTGAACTAATCAATAGGAGTTAATAAGCAATTCAGGCAGCAGAGAAATGTAGTACATAGTTCTGAGCAAATAGAACAAATCTACATCAAGGGCGTTTGTGCTGTCATCTACTAATATTTCAGCCTTTCCTTGGACTACACTGTATGCCCATAGTCTTTGTTATTTACTGTTTAAAGGGAAAAAAAAAAAAACAGAAAAAAAACCCTCAAACACAATTCCTGTGAGTCAACCAGTACCATACAGTTTATTTAGTTTACATGCTTCCTTGAAATACATATTTATTTTTTTTTTTGGTAGAGATTGAAATGACAGCAAACTGTCAGTAATATACATTCTAAATGGCTCAGTGAAAATGCTCATTTGCTCTGCTGAAAATACTTTATATATTTCAAAGGTCATTATTTAATGTACTCTAGTGCAGGTCAGAATTACTACGTTTGTAGTTAGTTGAAAAACCATTTCTCGTGATGTCTGTATTATCAGAGACACTAGGGAAAGGTCCTCAGAACATGAAAACATGGTATTTGTTCCATCTATTTCAAATGTTGTGCTGGTTACTGTCAATTTAAGGTAAAATTCTAAGCTTCGTATTATTTCATAGACTCTACAATAACGACTGCCAAGAGTCCTTGTTACAGCTGGGCTTTTGGACCTAGGATATACAGCTTCTAGTGCATGAATAAAAATCATAAGATACTAGAATTTAGGTGAAGGGATGGTGTGGGGTCATTGAGAAAGCTTTGCATAAGTAATCAAAAAAAAAAAGAGTGCAAATAATGTGAATAGAATAATTTAAAACCTTGAATTTCAAGAGCTTCTACTCAAACTGAGCAGAGGCAAACTGGACCCTATTAAATATCAAGCATCTCTATTTGTCTGACATTGAAGTTTGTGTTCACTGCACAGAACTGAAATCAAAGTCAGGGAATCAATTCCAGACAGGACAAGATACACTACCTTCGTTCTTCCCATCAGGATTCCTCTCTAGCCTGATGAGGCTCTCTAATATCTGGAGACAGAGTTAATTTGTGCCCCTTTCATAAAGCTGGCTATAACTCATGGTACAGGTTTTAGGGATTTCTCAGCACATGGTTAGGCTGCTGTATTTTAAGTGTGGAATTAAAACCAAACCAAAACAAAACAAAACTAGTATGGACTCTGAATCAGGGTTTTTCTTACAAACATTCATTAAAAAAAATAGGTAGTTTGCTTGAACCTTGGAGAATGCTAAGACATCTAAGCATTTCTACGAAACAAACTATCTCTTCTAGGATTGGAAGTATTTAGGTATTTAACTTTTAAAAAGCATGGGTTCACCCAATAAACCTAATACCTAAAACTCAATGCAGAGATACTGTCCCATTCTGGTGAAATTTTCTCTGGATTTCGTGTTCTACTTTCAGTGTATCTTCAGTATACTTCCAATATACTTCCAGTATCTCTTTCATTGGCCAGAATGTGATAAGGTGGGTCGAAATATAAGCACAATAAAAATTATGGGACATTCTTCACCATGAGTACCTCAAAGTAAAGAAGTTTTCTTCCAAAGAGTTATGATGATATAAAAGTATAAGTAATGTCACCTTTCTAAAGCAGACGCTATGGACTATCTTGAAGGAAATGAGTCTTCTGTCTTTAATGCTATTTCATACAGGTGCATTTCATAAGACACATTTACAGATGAAGGATGTTGCTGTGGTATGTGAAAGTGAGCTTCAGATTGATTTCAATTCAGCAAGTCATATGAACTTGTTTATTGCATTTTAGACTCTAAAGCATACACAGGCTTGATCCATACTATGTGTCTGGACGCAGTTCAACATCTGCATGTCAGGAGTTTTTATTGATCCTTTCTAGAATATGTCACTTTTCACAGGAGTTGACATCTACTGTAACTTCTATTACTAAACTGAAACTTTACAGATCATGACTTGTAAGACAAAACCACACGAGCAAAATCATGCAGGATATGATCCACCTTGACAAATCAATTGATTTAATGCTGTGAGGTTAGATAAAACTGATTTTCTCCTTGATGGGAAAGGGTTGACGAAAAGATTAAGTATATCAGTATTGTATTTTGGAGGGAAAATGAAATCTTTATGTATAATGTCATGTACACAATTATTATTTCTGTAGTTCAGTGGGTTACCATAGCAATACAATTCAGTGGCTTTTGAAATACTTTATTTAGCTTAATCACTGGAAGTAGGGGTTATTGTATTCAGAATCAAGCTTAATCAAAGTGACAGAATATTTTTTTTCCCTGTAACTACAGTGAACAGCCCATAGCTTCACAAAATATGTTTATTGCTTACTTACAGATCTGTCTTTTGAAATGATCCTCCCTTGTACTACTGGATCATAGAATCACAGAATGGTAAGGTTGGAAGGGACCTCAAGGATCATCTAGTTCCAATCCCCTGCCATAGGCAGGGACACCACCCGCTAGTACAGCTCACTCAAGACCTTGTCCAACCTGGCCTTGAAAACCTCCAGGGAGGGAGCAGTCACAACAGGTAAAGATTCTTGAGGTATCTTTAAGTGACATAGCCTACTTGTTTAGTAGGCAGCACCCATTGCAAGTAAGCATTTCAGTAGTAGATAATCCTCTGTTGCAGAAAAGTTGAGTTAACAGGATTGAACTGTAATACTGACTTTTTGTGACTGGCCATTGGAATGGGTTGCCTGCAGAAGTGGTGGAGTCACCATCCCTGGAGGTGTTTAAATGGAGACTAGAGGAGGCACTTTTCTCATAAAACCTAAAAAAGTAAAGTATAAACCCAAACACTGTGCTGTATATCTTGGACACCAAAAACAGTGTGCAGTTGTGTACAGTTCTGGAGCCCCCAGCACAGGAAGGACGTTGAACTGTTGGAGCGGGTCCAGAGGAGAGCCATAAAGATGCTCAGAGGTCGCTTCCAACCTTACTATTCTATGATTCTGTGATTCTATAAAAATGTGTCCTTTGAAGACAAGTATTGCAAAAGGTGATGTATTTTGTGTGAGGGGAATAAATTTTCCTTTCCAGTCATACACAAAAGTTTATGCCAGATTGTTTGAGTGATTGGGTAAATTTATACGTTTTGCAGTACAGATGCTGCCATGATAGTGTTTAAGAATATACTGCAGATGGCACAAATTTGGCTGATCATTAAATAATTTTTAACTCCACTGAATGTGATGAATTTTAATGAAATGATAGCTAACAAACTAGTAGATACATGGCAACCACCTCTTTAAATAACTAGACTGTGACTTTCTCACTTCAGTGTAGCTGACAGATATGGAGTATCAATGTTAGAATTATTTATTATGTGACTGACTGAGGTTGTCTGAGCAAATACCTGCAGTTCCTATAAAATTCAGACTTTTTATTCATTAATAGTAATGATGTGGAAGGAATTGACTTCTTAGATGCTACCAATAGAAATGAGAGTTGGGGCCTTTCAGCCTGGAGAAGAGAAGGCTTCAAGGGGACCTTATAGTAGCCTTCTAGTATCTGAAAGGAGCCTACAGAAAGGCTGGGGAGGGATTATTTACAAGGTCTTGCAACTACAGGACTAGGGGCAATGGGTTTAAACCGACAGAGGGGAGATTTAGACTAGATGTTAGGAGAAGACAAGACATTCTCATGGAGAGGAAACAACAGTCAAGTTGTATTCTCTGCATGACTCTATTAGTTTTCAACCTGTGGCAGTGAACACTGCAGATAGATTACTTCTTGGATGGAGTTAGTTATGCAGAAGGAAAATCTATTTCAATAAAATAATTTCAAGGAGAATCGCAAAGTCACAGAAGCACGGAATGTCAGGGGCTAGAAGGGACCTTGAAAAATCATCTAATCCAACCCCTCTGCCAGAGCAGGATCACCTATACCAGACCACACAGGAACGCTCAAGGTGGGTTTTGAACATCTCCAGAGAGAGAGACTCCACAACCTTCAAACAGGTCAGTCCCCAACCTATACTGTACCTGAGGTTGTATTTTCCCAGGTGCAAGACTCTACACTTGCTCCTGTTGAATTTCATTAAATTTCTCCCTGTCCAGCCCTCCAGCCTGTCTAATTCTCTACCTTCAACAGCAACCCTCTAGAAAGTAAATACGTATCCTCTGACATAATAAAAGCAAGAGTTTTAAATGAGTTGTATCTTATAAATAAAAGTTAATTTAACAAGCACGTTACTATATAATGCTTTCTGACAAAATTACAGACTGTCTGGAGAACATGGTCTTCTGTAATAGGAATACTATGGAGTTTAAAATCTTTATGTGTCAGCCTTCTCAAATGCACAAAATCTTTTCTAACTGATTCGGTCAAAAAGAGGGTCTCAGGCTGGAGGAATCGACCTATCACTCTTCCCATCTCCTGTATTGAGAGAATGTTCTCATAGTGGAAGAGTTGGTCTTATTGGATACAGACCTCTCAAGGATGGATGGGTTTCAAAGCGTGGAGAATCTAAGAACTGTTCACTTGGCTTCCCTGACCTCAGAGATACATTCTATGTACATTGCTGGCTTTATCTTTCAGTGTTGTTTGCCACAAAGCAGCCTTCATCACCAGGCACTATACAGTTCTGCTTGTAGGAAGAAAAATGAGGTGAAAACTCTATGTCTGGGCTGTCTACAAGTAAACTCTTCAATTTTTCATCCTTGAAGACTTCCTGAGATCACCTCATTGCAAACTAAAGAATCAGTAATGAAATTGGTGGCAGAGAGGGTATGTTTAGATAGCAGTTCTTCCAACTCTACTGTGAAAATTTCAAGCTCTATAAATTTAAGAATAGAGTTATCAAGAATGATCAAGAATGAGACAGGAAGGCACCTCTGGAGGTTGCCTTGTCCATTCTCCTGCCGACTAAATCAGGTCACTGAGAGCAGTGTTCAGCCAAGTTTTGAGTATCTAGAGGGATGGGGGCTACACTATGCCTTCAGGAAACTTGTTCCAATGTTTGATCACCCTGACATTGCTTCTTGTCCAGTCACTACACGGCAGTGGTCCTCCCATTAGATACATGGCTTCTTAAAAGACTGGTATATAAATTCTTTCAATAAATATCAACAGAGACTCAGATGATTCTTGTGCAGAGCAGAATTTGATTTGTTTCTCTGAACTGATGAAACAGGCATGTAAAATTCAATAATAATTTTATAGTTAAACAAACAGCAACCCCAGGAGATTGGAGCATGAAAACTTGCCTGCATGAAAGCAATTCAACCATTATTTTCAGTTCTTGGCAGATTTAAGCCCAATGCCATATTGCTACAAGGGCTGTAATGGACCTTGTGTTTTCCCTTCACAAATGTAGTGACGTATACATCACATTATACTCCCTTTGAACTCTGGATATAAAACTACAAACCTTTAGCTAGGATAATTGCTTCTATAATGGTTCGATTTCAAGAGTTCCAAATTAGCCTTTCATTATTGCAGACTCCAGTTTCTTACACACAAAGTCAATCAAAATAAAAGTGTTTTAAGCAAGTTCAATTTCCTATGGCTTATTTTTTGTGTTACTTCTGCATCATCATCTTCTAAACCCAAAGACCACACATGGATCTTGTCTTAGGCTAAACCAAAATACTTTTCAATAAGTACTAGAATGATCTGAACAGTTTTTTAACAAAACAAAATCAATGCCTGCAAACTTGAAATTTATTTCCAATGAACTATTTAAAACAGAATCATTACAATACTTTGTAGAATGAACTTTAAAATGTGAATTAACTTTAAAAGCTGCTTCAAACGCTTTGACTGCTTTGCTTTACATAGGTGGAAGCTTAACAAGGATCAGTTACTACAAATCTTGTGTGAGTCATCAAAGCTAATCAATAGCAAACAGTTAGGATCTGGATATTAAGCACAGATGAAAAACTGCTTATATATATAATCTACAACCAGATTTAGTAACTTGGGTAGTTTTAAATAATTTAATTAACCTAACAGGAAGTGTACGGCATGAGTGATAAGGGATATAGTCATGTCAGTATGTGTTATGCCTTATGATGACAAGCTCAATTAATACACCTGTGGTAAAAAGCTTTATGTAAAGAATTAAATGCCCATATTAGGGTGGGGATTTTTTTTGTTTGTTTGTGGGGCTTTGTTTGTTTGTGTTTATTTTATTTAGGTTTTAAAAATAATCCTATGGAGTCATCAAAATCTTTTTTCTCAACTCAATACTTTTAGAGAGTGCATTTCTAAACTGGGATCTCACCTGCTCTGACTTTCTAGGGCATGGTTACGTCATAAACGTTCAACAGTTCAGGTAGCCCCTGGTAAACAGAGAGTAACATTTTAATTACATCACTCAAAAACACTACAGACTCTGGGGTTTTGATTTTTATTTTTTTTTTTAATTGGTTGGTTGGTTGATTGCTTGGTTGTTTTGTCCCTTAAGACTTTGATACAGGAGAACTGATAATCAAATTGATTTCTATATAATTGCCCTGAAATCCTTTTCTCAGTCATAATATTTTTTTCTATGCCTATGACACGAGATGAATGTCATGGAGACGTTATTGTAATAATATCTTCTCCTCTTCCCCATTTTAACAGCAGAATTAATGTGAGATAAGACTTTTATTTTCCAGTTACAAACTTAGACTCATGTCTTTACTTACAATAGGAACTAAATGCAACTACAGTATGCAAAGGTGATTGTTTTTTTTTTTTTTGTGAGGTACAACATAGTTACCCCTACAGTCTCTTACACAGAACTATATCAATGATCAGAATAAAGCAACACCCAGACAAATTGTAGAGAGCCTGACTGGGAAATTTCACCAACTTGCTTTTCCTATGTGTAAGGAAAGCCTGAAATATTATTATAACATCTGAGGATGAATGGGAAATACTTAGTCCAGATTGAGAGGTGGATATTCAAATATAGTCATCCTTAATATTGACCCAATACTGGTGTCCCAGATTATTTCCTTGTAAACTAAGAGGAAAGTACAACTACAGAAGAAAGAAATTGATTAAACATTAGCATTGTTAAAAGCTGAAATATTGCATCTATATACTTGTGACTTAGAGCACTACAGAGTGTTCACACTGCTGATATTATTTTCGATGCACAATGTATTGGATCTACATTCTGAACAGAGCCCACGGATAGATCTTGTTTTTGCTTAAATAGCTACCTAAGAGCTAGACCCTGAGGAATGAGCAGTCTGCTCAGTGCAATACAAACAGAAAAATGCAAATCACCATTATTCTAGACTCCTATATAACCCCAGGGATATGAGACCTGATGCTTTGTGAAGAAGTTCATTACAAAGGTAGAAATAAGTTATTTTAATCAGAAAGTACAACTAGAAAATTATAGAGAAATTTCAGGAGCCTTTTCTGTAAAGATTGACTATATTTCACATTCCCGGTTTTCCCTAAAGGCTTGCAGAGAGATTCATGCTAAAAGGAGAAAACTCAGAAACATCACAACAAATTAATTAGCACAAACCCATGACAATATCTGAGCATTAGAGCTGAAACCTCTAACTTTCTATCAAAACTCTGGGCAATTTTTGAGGGGAAATATTTCTGTTTGTTTTCATAAAGCAAATTATTTTTGAGATTTAAAGTGTTCTGCATTTAATTGCATGAAGCTAAATCATGTTGCTTTTTTTGATATGAGATACTACTACTACTAATAATAATAATGTACTGCCCTTTTCCTGAAGATTTTGAAAGGAGAAATTATATGTGTGAATCCAATGCTTAGCTCAATAAAGCTTCAATTTTATTGGGAGTGCTTGTATGTGCAAATCTAAGTGTGAATGTGTTTGCAGATCCAGGACTCCTTACTCTCAGTAAAAGTAAGCTCCTCTCAAGAGCAGAACCCCCCCCC
>VWZE01004295.1:208718-261450 GCA_013396675.1 Eubucco bourcierii
TCACACCCTACAAGGCTGAAGGAGCTGGACTTGTTTAGCCTGGAGAAGAGGAGTCTCAAGGGAGACCTTATTGTTCTCTACATCTACCTGAAGGGAGGTTGTAACCAGGTGGGGGTTGGTCTGTTCTAGGCAACCAGTGACAGAACGAGGGGAGACAATCTCAAGTTGCACCAAGTGAGATTTAGGCTGCACATCGGGAAGAATTTCTTCCATAAAAGAGTGGTTGGTCATTGGAATGGGCTGCCCGCTGATGTGGTGGAGTCACCGTCCCTGGAGGTGTTTAAAAAGAGACTGGATGTGATGCTTGATGCCATGGTTTGGTTGATTAGATGGTGTTGGTTGACAGATTGGACTTGATTTTGAAGGTATTTTCCAACCTGATTAATTCTGTGATTCTGTGATCCTGTAATCCTATAGACAAATGATTGTATCCCCAGATAACACAACATGCACTATTGTACTATTGGGGCACTTTGTCTATTTTGAGCAACGTGTAGTAGAAAAATGTCTTTATTGGGGAAGAAACACATAGAATCATAGAATCATAGAATCATAGAATGGTAAGGTTGGAAGGGACTCTCACTCGGTTGCTGTCCGGGCTGCATGTGCACACTGCAGGCTCATGTTGAGCTTTTCATCACCCCAGACCCCCAGGTCCTTTTCCTCAGGGCTGCTCTACAGCCATTCACCACCCAATGATGACAGTCAACAAAAAAAGTACAGAAAATTTCAATTAAAGTTTTTAAAAAGCATAACCGGTTTAGACTGAAAGAAATCTATTCTGAAAGGGAAAGAGTACTGTCAGAAGAGCAAATATTGATATAGAAAAGCTTATAAAGTTAAAAAAGATAATGCCTACCCAAAAGGTACAAATATAAACATTTGAAATTATGCATAGCTATATGTTTCATAACTATATGTTTCATAACTATATTTGACAATAGCAGAGGATTTTACTGATTTTAGAAAATAGTTAGGTGATGGAGTGACCTGTGATAAAATCAAAGCATGTTGTATCACTGAGTTCTCTTATAGTCCTGTGTTCATGAAAGTTGAAGGATGCAACTTTTTTTGGTTGTTTTAATGTTAAAGAGGAGCTATCTCTGCTCCATTCTTTTACATTTATACAAATAAGGCAGCTTCTTAAGTACTAAATTGTCGGTTAGTGAACTTGATTTGATGTAGTTCAGTGAGTTCAATTCCTTTTGATATCTGGAGGGTTCAAATTCATTCTTAAAGTAGCAATTTATTTTGGAGCATGTCCAGCTA
Organism: Eubucco bourcierii; assembly: GCA_013396675.1. NCBI lineage: Eukaryota > Metazoa > Chordata > Aves > Piciformes > Ramphastidae > Eubucco > Eubucco bourcierii. The sequence continues at coordinate 209,988 of VWZE01004295.1, forward strand.
CTTAACCATAAACTGTCTCAAAGGATCTCTAATCTGTTCCTGCTGCAGCAAATGTATGGTCTCTAATTAAAGCTTCAACTAGGCTAAGAACTGAAACACAGAGAAATAAAGATTTTTAGTTTAGAGATTAGAGTACTTCTGCTGGAGGACAGCTACCCCCAAGGACAGTTTGCTGGTATTATCCAATGGTTGCCCAATACGGAATTGGAAACAGACAATATTTAGAGCATGGATTAGAACTGAGGAGGTCCACTTCCTAAAGGTAAATGCATAGGATTGTTATTATTACTCTTACATTTATTACTACTATTATCACTACTACTGCTACTATTACTACTACTGTAATCACTACCACTGTCATTACAATTACCAATTCTATGGCTTTTCTGAGGTTGCCCTACTCACTAAAGATGGTGGTTTCTTTTAAGAGACTTTAAAATTAAGATGGATCATGGCACTGTCCAAATCATACCTCTGTATTCCCAGATGAAAACTTGATACCAAATGTTTATTGCCTCATCAGTCCTTAAGCATGATCCTCTTCTCTCTCGTGATACTTCCCAGAATCTGATTAAATATTAATCTGAGGTTTAGAGATAAAAATGGAACGTTGCAACCTGCAATAAATACATAGCAGAATTTAAGATTGGTGTGTAGTAATTTCTTTGTGTCTTTTGTCTACACTTTATTCCTGTGAGGAAGCTAGGAAAAAATTCTCCTCCTGAAATACTGGTCCAAAGATGCTGTTAGGGAAGACTTTCTTGTTTCAAATGTTATTTTAAGAACTTTTTGGTTCCCAAATACCAGAAATTTCTATACTTTTTACACTCTTATCAGCTATACTTATGATGAAGATGGAACTAGACACTGATTACTCATGGAAAAACTCATACCAGGTAAGTTGTAGAAGTTTTTATTAAACCCCGATCTATCAAAGAATCAAAATGAAAACAAACAAAAGCAAAACAAACTGCTGTGTGCCAAGTGCATCATATTAACAGTCAGTGTGAGGTGTTTGGCCCAAGTATTTAGAAATGTAGTGGTCTCAATCTGTGGACCAAGTAAACAAGATTAAACATAGCTGCAGAGCCATGACTCCCCTCCAAGAGGCTTGCTCTCAGGTGGTACTATAGAATCATAGAATCATACAATCGTAGAATGGTAAGGTTGGAAGGGACCTCAAGGATCATCTAGTTCCAACCCCCTGCCACAGGAAGGGACACCTCGCACTAGGGCAGCTCACTCAAGGCCTCCTCCAACCTGGTCTTGAACACCTCCAGGGAGGGAGCAGCCACAACCTCCCTGGGCAACCTGTTCTAATGTCTCGCCACCCTCACTCCAACGAACTTCTTCCTGACATCCAGTCTAAATCTTCCCTCTGCCAGTTTAAACCCATTGCCCCTTGTCCTGTCATTGCAAGAGCTTGTAAATAGTCCCTCCCCAGCCTTCCTGTAGGCCCCTTTCAGATGCTGGAAGGCTACTCTAAGGTCTCCTTGAAGCCTTCTCTTCTCCAGGCTGATGAGCCCCAACTCTCTCAGCCTGTCCTCATAGGAGAGCTGCTCCAACCCATATACAAATAGTGAAGCGACACTGCAGCCAGTTCACAGGTCCCTGCAGCCTGTACCCTCTAACATATATATAGCATGCAGTCCTTCCACCACTGACCTATGGCTGTGAATCCATGTGTAGCATGGGGAAATGGAAGTCAAACCAGTTTTGATAGAGATACTCACTACTCAGTTTGTTTTGGTTCAGACCATAGAATGCTTTGGAGGACTGGGTTTCAAGAACTAAGGCTAGCTACTGCCCAGGTGTGCCAGACTAGAAAAGTCCTGCTTTGCTGCCTGCACTCTTTGTTTCTCTAGGAGCCAATAAATATGCAAAAGGCAATCAGGTTTAGTCCAATAAAACAAAAACCAAAACAAACCAACACCCCCCCCCCCCCAACCCAAAACCAAACAACCAAAGAAATAAAATGACAATATCATTTTACAAAACTGTTACCTTAGCATTTTAAACAACCTCTTATAGGGTTGGGATTACACCCATTTGTATTTAGATAATTTCCTAACTCCCTGAAATATTTCAGGACTTTTAAGTCTGTTTCAAAAGGCTGGCCTTTATAGAATCATAGAATGGTAAGGTTGGAAGGGACCTCAAGGATCATCTAGTTCCAACCCCCTGACACAGGCAGGGACACCTCCCACTAGTACAGCTCACTCAAGACCTCATCCAACCTGGCCTTGAACATCTCTGGGGAGGGAGCAACCACAACCTCCCTGGGAAACCTGTTCCAGTGCCTCACCACTGAGGCACTGAATTATAGGGGTTTATGTCCTGTTTTGTTTTGGGTTGTTTTTTCTTAATGTGGTTTTGTTATTATATTGATACTAATGGAGGTTGCAGACAGGGACAGATAGGTTTGAACCCTTAATTTTTCTTGAGGAGTAAGTATCTTCATTTTTTTCAAAGCTTAATGAGGCTTCTTCTGTGGTGTTGCAGTCCTTTCTCTGTACCTCTAAACCTTTCTTGGCACAGATGTCCTCTTGGAGGCATCTAACAAGAAGGATTTTTTTGGCTTTCTGCAAAGCAATGAAAATCCACTATCATTTAAAATTTGGCTATGTTTTGGATTCTTATGTGTTTTCACAGAATAAGGTACTTTTTTCGCTGTTAATTTAAATGGAATAGGACAACATCCTTACAGGTGTCGGGCTTCAATACCTAAGAATCACATAAAAATAGAGCAAATGTTGATTTGAAGTATGCTTTATTTAATAGACCTTCATTTCCATATTTGATTGTAAAGGAAAGGAAAAAGACAGCAAAAGACTGACCACCTATTGCTATGCAATACAGTGCCATGACCCTATGCCCAAGTATCTTGCCCACCTGTGCTATCTTTACTGTTCTGTCTTACATCTACTCGAAGACTGGAACCAACTCCCAGTACAGAGAGATCATGATCTGACAGCATGACTGATATTTCAGATTAATTGTTCTGTGTTTTTGCCCTTTGGGGAACTTCATACACAGGAGAAACAGGCTCTTATGGTGGCAGAATAATATGCAGAGCTCTGAGACCTGTGGCAGTTAAGTTGTTCTGCTAATGGTGCTGGTAGCATTATAAATACCCTGTCCAGGCACATTGTGCCTGGAATGAAACCACGTTGCTGAAATGCATGGAAAGCATTTTGAGCAAGGACTCTTTGTTCTGAATTTGACTATTGAAGGGACAATAATGTTAAGACTCCAAGGTATTGCAAACCACAATGAAGAATGAGAAAGCGAAATCAGTGATGGAGAAGGACTGTTTACTGGGACACAGAAAACTTTGTGACAATATCTGACACACTGTTTTATGTCATTCTTCTCACAAATGTTACAGTAGAAAAGATAACCTTTTAAAAGAGTTGGTCTAGTAAAAATTATATTAAAGCATTCCAACATTATTAATAATTTCTGTTTATGCTTGTAATAATTTATGTGCTTTAGAAAGAAAAGCTACAGACCCTGCCCCGAGGAGCTCACAATCTAAAGCAGACAAGGAGAGAAAGGTAAATGAGAGGGGGTCTACAGAGAAGTCAAGATGCTAAGATAGAAATCAGCCAGATCTTAGCAATCAAATGTGGTTTGAGTGCATTTTTGCAAATGTTTTCCAATTTCTACTCATATTTTCCATTTTGCTTCAACTAATTCTCTCCTAGGTGCCATGGCACGGATAGATGTTTAGGAAGGGAACTTTCAATATGGGAGGTCAGAAAGAATACTGCATGTGTAAAGAAGAGCTGGAAAACTCACCTAGAAGTACAGAGAGAGGAGAGGTGTTTGGATTTTCAAAACTCAGTTCAGTAGCAGGATAGTTTAGATCCAGAATGGTATGCCTTTAGATCAGGTCCTTTGAGTTGGGAGTTAGATGTGATGGATTTTGTTTGGAATGTCGGTGTACCCTATACATCTGGATGTTCCTTAATATAGACTAATGCAAACAATACGATCTATCACGGCAGGCAGGGCTAGTGAGGTAAAGAAAGATCACACCAATGTGTTATATTCACGTTTCCAAAGAAAGAGAGGAATGGTGTAGAGAGTTTGAGGATGATCACTCGTAGGTCAGTTGTAAAATTACATTTTTAATAATGTAGGACACCAGCCATTGATTAGAAAGAAACAGACTGTTTAATTTTAAAAATACTGGTTTTGACTAAGACAATAAGTCACTCATCAGTTATGAAAAATACTATTAGATTTCCTTTATACATTTATATGTCTAAGTATTTTTATAAAACCTCCAATCAGGTTCCCCCAAACACTGAAATTGTCAAAGAAACTCTCTTAAGGCTTGCCTTTGAAAACATCTCGACAAATTGCCACATTTTTCAAAGTACTCAGGGGATCGTTGTATGCTCATTTATTCCTGAAGTATCTTTCTCTCAGCAAATACAAGTATATTGTGAAGGCAAAAGCTAAATAGCAGTTGAATATTAAAGTGCATAGGTTGTCCATGTTTGGAAAAAAATAAATGGTTGAAAAAGCAGTAGCTGTTGTGATTATGGATTTCCAGGGAGTAATCCAACATCAGTTTTAGAAAGCCATAGGTATTCCTTTTACTAGAAGAACATTTTTACACTCTTCAAATCCTGCAGATACATTTCTAACAGTATCTGGATGACAATAATCCTCTTGCTGGGAGGGAGAAGCTGCAATTAAATAATCTTTCATAATTTACAGGTATTCATATTCCTTCAATAAATAAAATATTATACTTTATCTTTTGATTCTGTATAGCTTTTTGAAACAAATCAAGTTTCTAGCAATTTAAATAAATGGTTCTAATAGATGAATTATGCTGACAGAGTCTACTTATGATTATTATGGTGCCCAGAATTTTTAAGAACCTACAAAGTTGAATAAAGGCTTACGAGTCTCTTAAGCTACTTTTTTTATTTGCATAGAAAAATATTCATCATAGGAGTCAACTATCATATGAGAGAAATTGCATTTGTTGTAATTGAAAAAAGATAGCTAAAAAGTTTCTGTGGGTTATTGCAACAGTACAAGAATACAAGATGCTTCCATTTATTAAAAAAAGGTAAAACAAACCATGAAAGCTAAAGCAGGCTACAAAACAGAAAGTCCCTGTATTATCTTTCTCTTGACTACTATGTTACAAGATCATGTGCCACAGTTGAGTACTATAAAGTGTAATTCTGCATTTGCTAATGTAGTTCTTAAAATATTCCCCACCCACCCANATCGCCCTGATCAATTGTTTCCTGTTTCACATCACAGTCCACGCTAATGTCCAACACCTTGTCCAGCTGACCCTGTGGCGTGGCTGGTTCTGAGTTCTGTAATTCCATTTTCTCAATTTCTGAAGCACAAATACTTCCCTCTTCCTGTGAATCCAAAGAGGCGTCGTTACTTTGTGAGTCAGTTAACATACATTTTTCACCTGGACTTTGGATGTTTAATTCACAGTTCATGGTCAGTTCTCCTTCTTCCAGTTCAGCAGTTTTCTCACATTGTTCTACCTGTTGACGGGAAACTTCTTCAGAAACAGTGTATATTTTATTTGTATTCTGCTCCACAGAGTTTGTTTTTGATCGTCTGTGAAATAACCCAAAATTCTTTATGTCCGTTACAAAATTCACACGCTTTTGTTTCTCCTTGGTGGACTCTGACACCATCATTGCCGAACCATTGCTTACGTTGTGCGCTTCAGAGGCCAGAGTGGCTGATCTTGGGTGTATCATTGTTGTTATGTCAAAAAGGCTGAAGGACTTTTTCTTTCCTTTCTTGTTGCCTTCACTCTCACTGTTTTCTTCATTTTCTGACAGAGAGGCAGAGTCTTTGTTCGTATTGGCAGACTGCAGGTTTGACAGCTTGCTTCCTTTTAACAAACCCAAGACTTCAAAACGAAAGCTGGAAATATCTTGTTTTAACTCCTAAAAAGTAGAAAGGAAAACAAAGTGTCAGAACATGAAAATTAATTTGATTTTCCCCATTAAAAAAGTAAAGGGGCAGAATCCCCTCCCTTGCCCTGCTGGCCATGCTGCTTTTGATGCAACCCAGCACTCGGTGGCTGTCTGGGCTGCATGTGCACACTGCAGGCTCATGTTGAGCTCTTTGTCAACCCAGACTCCAAGGTCATTTTCCTCAGGGCTGGTCTCTCCAGCCATTCACCACCAAGCCTGAATTTGTGCTGGGATTGTGCTTACCCTGGTGCAGGACCTTACACTTGGCCTTGTTGAATTTCATGAGGTTGGCCTGGGCCCACCTCTCCAGCCTGTCCAGGTCCCTCTGGATTGATCCCTGCCCTCTAGCAAGTCAACTGTGCCACACAGCTTGGTGTCATCTGCAAACTTGCTGAGAGTGCACTGATTCCTCTGTCCATGTCACTGACAAAGATGCTAAGCAGCACTGGTCTCAGCACTGACCCCTGAGGGACACCACTTGTCACTTGTTTCCAGGTGGACATTGTGCCCTTGATCACCACTCTCTGCATGTGACCATCCAGCCAATTCCTTATCCAGCAGTGCTCCACCCATCAAGTCCATGTTTTTCCAGTTTGGTGACCAGGATGTCATGTGGGACAGAGTCAAATGCCTATTATATCCTACCTGAAACAACCTAGGAGTGAGAAATAAGCACATAAATAAACACATACCTTAAAATTCTCTTCTGTCAATCCTTCCTCAGTTTTGGCATCTCTTATCATTGCTGCAACATATCTCTTAACCAGATTTCTCATAACTTCCTGGAAATAAAAAAAATATTGTGTTAGCTTTCTTGGTATTAGCTACTAAACCACATTCACTGCACCTGCTTGGACTTCTCTGTGCTTTAGGAATATCACAAAAATTGTACAAACCCTTGATCTGGTTAAAAATTTGTTCTGCTTTTCAACAGAATGTGCTGAGATTAATTATCTTGAGGAGGGTTGTGTTAAGTTGACCAAATGTATGTCTTATGACAGTAACAAGCAGTCTGATCTTAAGCAATTGCTGATGCCTCATGAAGAGTGTAAGTCCAATATGGTTGTATGTTACTTCTAGTTAGCTATACTCTCCCAAGCCTCCTCTGATGTAAGATTCAGAGACTTTCTGAATATGCAATGACAGCTAGGTTTAATAGGATGTGACAGATTTTCCTGTGTGATTTGGACTCATTTAAACTTTCAGCATCCACAAATCGTCTGCCAATGAATTCCACAGTATAGGCGGAATAATATTCCATTTGGAGTTTTGTTTATTTATTTTTAACCTATTCTCTGATAGTTCTATTTCTAAGAATCCTAAAATTATTTAGGTTGGAAAAGCAATCTGGAGGCTGTCTCATCCAGCTTGGGGTCATATCCGGTCAAGTGCTGAGTATCTCCAAGGGTGGAGATACCTTCACTGATTTCCTTCACAGAATTTCTCTTTCTGTAATTTGTGTCCTCTGGTTTTCTTTCTTTCCTTTTTTTTTTTTTTTTTTTTTTTTTTTTCTCCTATGCACCTCCAAGAAAACTCTGGCTCGTTCTTTTCTCTAACCACCCACTATGTTATTGAAGACGGCAATTAGATCCCCCTTAACATACTCCAGGCTGAAATCTGAGCTTCTTTTACGTCAGCCCTCTAAACATCTTGGTAGCCTTTTGCTGGATTTCTTCAAGTTTCTTAATCTATTTCTTCTAATGGAGGGCCCCAAACAGGACACACTGCTCCAGATACATTCTTACAAAGATGTGGGCTGAAGGAGCACAATCTCTTCCCTCAAAGTGCTGCCTACAGCCTTCTTAATGAAGTATAGTAGATGTCTGATATTCAGTTTGCGGATAGATGGTAAACAGCTGCTCTGTGTTCACCTTCACCATGGTTTTACAGATCCCTGTTGTACTTCCCACAGCTGTCTCTTCTTCATATTGGAAACTTCCTAGTTTACCTATTCATTTCTTATAAAGAATTCACATGTACCAAACCTACAAGTGTACAGCTCACATCTTGCTTAACATGCAGCCCTTTCAGTACATCAAAAAATTGAAAATAAATCTGAAAATTATTTCTTATCCTGCATTATTCGCAGAAAAATTAGAGGCTGAAGCCAAAAGGATGGAGAAGAAGAACATCTTACAGGATCTGTTGGCAGAGGTTTTATTAAAGGACAGGATGTTTTCTATGGGAGACCACTGCCAGAGAGATGGAGAGTGGGTTCTGATGGAGCTTGTCTCTGAGCTCCACATATGATCCTGATGAACTCCATCAGGGAGGTGTAGTTCTGTGTTTGCTTTTTTGAAGCAATCCATGTCACAGTGGGCAAAATACTGGTTTTCAGATTATTGCTTTAAGAAATATCCTTTTGCAAGCCAAAGGTAAATAATTCTGCTTCTCAAATGCTCTTGTTTGAACACCAAAAATGCTATGCTCATTTGCTAAGGATGAAATAAGTAAGCATTTTTCCCCCTATTTTATTTGTTTTCTCTGCTTTCTCATGAATTTTTTTTTTCTCTTCATTGAGATCTTCTGTAGGATTAGAAAAGTGATTGCCCAGATTTCTTCATTGAGATCTTTTGTAGGACTAGAAAAGTGATTGCCCAGAAAAGTGAATCATGGGCTTGTACCTGATACTGATGATGTCTTCTCAGATTGTCAGCTGCACGCCTCTGAAAAACAGAAAACAGGAAAAAAAAAAATTATTCCTTGTCCAATAATAAAAAACTAGAGCATAGTGAAACAGAAGTTCTATGCAAAGTGTAATATGTCCCAAGCTGAGAGACATGGTTCAATGTCTGCTGAAAAATGGCAGTGTTGCAGCAAAGCCTGTCATTAGCTTCACAGTAAGAGGAATGATTTTATCAGGAAGGCAAAATGGATTTCCTACATTTTCACCAATATGCTGCTATTCCAGCATTGGCATGGATGTGATGGGGGTAGCCAAGTCTCTGCTTGCAGAGCCTCCAAGCAGATGACCTGAGATGAAAGCGGAACAATGTGATCACGTCACTCCCTTGCACAGATTGAAGCACATTTTACTGAACTGAGAAAAGCCTGACATAAGCATAGATATTTGCCATGGTTCCTAATGTCTCATTTAAGACAGAGCTAACCAAAACCTGCACTATAGAACCATATCAAAGAAAAGGTTTCCTGCTCAGTTCCTTATTATAAACAATCACAAAGAGGGTTATGGAAGAAAGAAACTTTCAATGCAGAGCCTGTTGTTGATAAGGAGGGAGGGTAATAGAGATATTAACTCTGAAGAGGAATAACAAAAGTGTGGTAGAATGAAAGTATTGTGAGGGTTTCAAGGAAGTATTGTATTAGATTATACTGCCATATTTAATGGCTGTTCAGAAGATGGGGTGAGAAAAGGCCTGAGTTACTTAGTCCTTGAATAACTATTGTCTTCAACAGCATATCAAGTCACATCTCCCTATTCTCTAGCTTAATTATCTCTGACTGGTGAAAGACAAATTTGACTTGCATTCTTCTATCTGCTGCTGGTATGAAAACAAGGTGTCTGAGCACTGACTGCATTTCTATGAAACAAAACACTTACAGCATCTTAAAATAGGATAAAAGGACATCCAAAGGACTTGTTAAAATTGACCTTAGTTACATAATGAGGCAGATGCAGTAAGGTACTTTTCATCATCTTTTACTTGAATATGACCAGCTATTTTAATTGAATCTGATTACCACATTCCTTGTACTCAGAATCATTTTACACCTCGTGCTTCACTTCTTAGAAATTAATTTGAGAGGTGCAGTAGCTGTGTGGTTGGGCTTGGCAAAAAATTACAGAAAGCAGAAAATCATTACTTCCTAATTGTTCTGAACAGTCACTGTAAATATGCAGCTTGCCTTCAGTATTTTTTCTAGATTGTTTCTTGCTCAAACACAAGATGGAAATTCCTTGTGTTTAAGGGTGGAGAGACAGGCAAGCCCACCCACTGTTGGGGTCATAGGGGGCAAAGCTGCTGTGGGAAGGTTGATACACTTGTCCGTAGCTGTTCTTTAGATTCCACACCCACACTCCCTCTTCTTTTTAGTGGTTTTTTTTTTTTTTTGGTTGGTTGGTTTTGTTTGGGTGGTGGGTTTTTTTTTGTTTGTTTTTTGTTTGTTTGTTTGTTTGTGTATTTGGTTTTTTTCCCCCACAGCTGACCACACGGTGGAGATAAAATCATAGAATCATAACATGGTTAAAGTTGGAAGGGACCTCAAGGATCATCTACTTCCAACCCCCTCCCATAGGCTGGGACACCTCCCACTAGTACAGCTCACTCAAGGCCTCATTCAACCTGGCCTTGAACATCTACAGGGAGGGAGCAGCCACAACCTCCCTGGGCAACCTGTTCCAGTGCCTCACCACCCTCACCGCAAAGAACTTCCTCCTAACATCCAGTCTAAATCTCCCCTCTTCAGGTTTAAACCCACTACCCCTCATCCTGTCATTGCAAGACCTTGTAAATAGTCCCTCCCCAGCCTTCCTGTAGGCCCCCTTCAGATACTGGAAGGCTACTATAAGGTCTCCTCAAAGCCTTCTCTTCTCCAGGCTGAAGAGCCCCAACTCTCTCAGTCTGTCCTCATAGGAGAGCTGCTGCAGCCCTCTGATCATCTTCGTGGTCCTCCCCTGGACCCACTCCAACGGTTCCAGATGTTTTGTTCCTACTGAGAGAGTATTAGGGGAATCCATAGCTAAGAGAGCTCTCAAACAGGATCTGACTCACAAGCAAAGGTAAAATCACTTCAAGGTGTAAATGAAAAGCACTTTAGGTCAAGCTAATAACTCCTATAAACAAAACACATGTTGATTCTTGTCTTACAGAATGACCTCTGTAGTTTTCATCTGCTCTGCTTTAGTTTACAGCGAAGTGTGAAGTAAATGCACAATCCACATTATAGATAGAGGCTGGGGAATGAGGTGATAGAAAGCAGCCCTGCAGAAAAGGACTTGGGAGTTCTGGTGGATGAGAAGCTGGACGTGAGCCAACAGTGCATGTCTGCAGAAGGCTGGTCACATTCTGGGCTGCACCAAAACAAGTGTGGCCAGCACATCAAGGGAGGTGATTCTGCCACTTTACTCTGTTTAAGAGACCTCACCTTGAATACTGTGTCTGGCTGCTGTGCCCTCAACATAAGGAGGACACAGACCAGATGGAGCAGATCCAGAGGAGCGCTACAAAAATGATCAGGGGGCTGGAACACCTCTCCTGTGAGGATAGGATGAGAGAGTTGGGCTTGTTCTGCCTGGAGAAAAGAAGGCTCCAGAGTGACCTAGTAACAGCCTTCCAGTACTAGAAAGGGGCTTACAAAGAAAGCTGGAAAGGGACTGCTTACAAAGGCCTGTAATACAATAAGGGGCAATGGTTTGAAATTAGTAGAAGACTGAACATTAGGAGGAAGTTCTTTACCATGAGAGTAGTGGAATACACAAACAGGTTGCTCAGAAAGCTAATTGAGGCTCCATCCCTGGAAAAATTCAAGGTCAGTCTCAATGAGATACTGGGCAACCTGATCTAAAGGAGGATGTCCCTGCTCACTGCAGGGACTAGATGATTGGATTAGATGACCTCTGGAAGCCCCTTCCAACCCAAACCCTTCTGTGATTCTGCGATTTAATTTTGTGCCCAAAGAAATAGCTAAGTCAATGTTTATCACTATTTTACAACTGATTCTGAAATTCTCAGAAACAGAGGCTGTGGTTTTTCCACTCAACACAAGGTCAACAAGTGTAATTTGAGATGACTATAGGGCAAAAAAAAACCTGTCATGTGTCCAGAACTGTACTTGACATTTTTTTTTCCAATCCATACCTCTGAGTACATGGAAAAGAAGTGCATTTAGTGCAGCTTTATGTACTGACATACATGTACTGCACAGGGAATTATACATATGCATAACCTTTCAAAATTACTACCCATATCAGTTCTCTGTCTCCTGTTTAAATGTTCAGATTCAGTCTCCAGTTCATAATAACCTTTTGATTTCTTCTGAAAGCAGAACAAATCTTGGCTTAAACACATCTTAAATTCAAGCTATTCACTACAAATAAAAAGGCATGAACACTCACATTGTCCTTTTGTAGTTCTCAGCCAATCTGCTTTTCTCTAACTAATCATGGTGTAATTTGTGGTTGTTCAAAAGTCTTTTCAAGTAACTTAGGTGCTACAAGCATAAAGAATTGTTGAAAACTGCGGCTGACAAAGGGATAAAAGTTAAATCTGGCTAAAAATACTAGGAGGGGAAGAAACTTTTCTGTAGATAATGTCATATGAGGTCATGAATTTGAAGGGGATACTTTTATCATAGAATCATAGAATCATAGAATTGTAAGGTTGGAAGGGACCTCAAGGATCATCTAGTTCCAACTAGATCACTAGTTCCAACTAGATCACTATTATCACTTTCTAAAGTGGGGCACTAATTTTCTTTACTAGTGCTTTTACTAGTAAATCATTATTTTGTTCTCCCTGCTTATGCCATTCCTAGCAATTTGCATTGCTTGGAAGAAAAATCTCCTCAACCAATGAAAACTTCGATAGTATTAAATTACAGTATCACAGTATCACCAGGGTTGGAAGAGACCTCAAAGATCATCAAGTCCAACCCAGCACCACAGACCTCAAGACTAGATCATGGCACCAAGTGCCACGTCCAAACGCGCCTTGAACACCTCCAGGGACGGTGACTCCACCATTTACTTTGAAGCGTTTTGTCAAAATTGTATCTTTTGTAAAGCAGGAATTCTAATTTAATGTTTGCATTTGATTTCAAACTGCCTAGTGATAAAGGTCCAGGAAAATGTAAAGCTTGTCTTGATTCACAGGATGCATTCCTTATCTTGAAAGAAGCATCCTATAAGAATGGTAAGAACTTCTCTGAGTTGACAAAGAGATTTGCCCAAGAGATGGTCCTTGGCTATACAACAAACATTCCCCGTTACTGATTTCCGTTCCAGGTCAAAAGTATTATTTCTTTGCTCAATTTTAAATAATGCACATTACAAAAAAAATATAAAACATTTATATTGACTTAGTGTTTGCATCATTTTCCACACGGGAAAACAAATAGGAGAAGGGGAAAGGATATTTTCTCTAAGGAATGACAATAATTATCATGTAGGTTGCTTGCAAAAATGGCGTAAAAAATCTGTACAGCTAGAAAAGAGGTAACTTGATTTAAAGAGCAGAAAACAAAAAAGAAAACACAACAGAAAAGAAAACACAAAAGAAACAAATTACTGAAGACACCACTGACAATCCTTTTGTGCTGGTTTGAGGCTAATTGGAATATTTTAATAGAGAAAATGAGACTATAGGCTGTGAAAAGAAAACGTGGTGATGCCTAGTTCACTCATAGGCTTGCTGAGATTGCTTTGGGAAAAGAACATAAACACAGATAAGGCATTCTCTGTTTGTCTCTTTTTCTGGGGCGGTCTAGCAGCTTCTGGCTCTGGCTTCTCCTTGCCCATTAAGTTTCACTAACCACTTTTCTTCTAACCCCCCTGGCCAATCCTCCTAATTTACCTTGCGTGTAAGGCAAACCTTGGGGTGGGGGGGAGAAGGTGGAAGGGTGGTTGGGAGCCCCTCATGGGGTCTCTGATTTCTGGGAGGGGAGTTGTGTTTCTGTATTACCTTTAACTTGTATATTTCTGTAAATATTCCTGTATATTGTGTATATCTCTGCTTGTATATTGTGCTAAGCTGTAAATAGAGCTTCAGTCCTTAACTTCCAGCTGGTTGAGTTCTAGTCTGGGTCATTTTACAAAGTGTGGGGGGCAGGGAACTCCCAAACCATCACACCTTTCCATTTCCTGCTCTGAAATACTTAAAATTATAGGCAAAACATTTTTTTGGTGACTGATCAGACACAAAGTGGAACGTAATTTCAGGAAAACAGTACAGTTGATTCCAATAGGATTTGGATTTCTTTTCTTAGAGCTCTTTCAAGTAGCAATGGATTTCAGATAGCCTACAGGAGTAGCCTTGAGATACCCAAATACCTTGAACAGTCAGGAAAACTTCAGCCTAACCAAGACAATTACAGTACTCACCTGGCTTTTGCAAAGGTCAGCTAACAAAGGTAACAGGATTGCTATCTACCTATCTGTGTCTATAAAGCAGCACACCCTGTTATTTCAGACTTTTAAGTGTATTTTGTGATAATAGCTAAAGGCAATGCTGCATACCTGGGATTTGTCAAAATGAAAGAAAATAACTGTGTGCTGAAATCTGTAAGGTAGATGTCTGTCTGATTAATAACAGAGTCGAGGTACTAGTAAATCACATGTAAGTGTTCTGGCCTGCCTTTGGCTGCAGCTGGGGCTAGAGAAGCTGCCATCAGCATGGCTGGGCAGCGTGCTGCTTTGGAGAAAAAATGTGTGAGAAAACTTCTTCTGACTCCACCACCCACTGCTTCAGCTGCTCCAGTAGAGCAAAGGATGGCAGAACCACAGAACTGCCATCCGTTAAAGACTTCTCTTCAGAGGCACTTCACCTCCCTGAAGACCTGGTTCTTTATAATGATAGCTTTATTACAAGAGCACTACAAATGGTCCTCCAAACCAATCATGCCATACTTATTTCTACTGACATTTTTCTACTTCAAGACAGATAAATCCTTTAACGAGCATGTGCTCTGCAAACTGTCCTGACTCCAAACTGTGTCATTATGAGCTCTGTCCTCAACAACCAGGAGGGGCTGGTGAGTGAAGTGAAGCTGAAGGGTTGCCTTGGCTACAGTGACCACGAAATAGTAAAGTTTAAGATCCTTAAGGCATCAAGGAGGATGCATAGTAACCTCACTGCTCTGCACTAGGGAAGAACAGACTTTAACCTCTTCAGGGACCTACTTGGCAGGGTGACATGGGAAAAAACCCTGGAAGGAAGGGGGGCCCAGGAAAGCTGGTCAGTGACCAAGGATCACCTCCTCCAGGCCCAGGAGCAGTGCATCCCAAGAAAGATGAAGGCAGGTAAAAACATCAGGAGACCTGCATGGGTCATTAGAGAGCTCCTGGACACACTTAGATGGAGGAAGAAAGTCTATAGACAGTTTAAGCAAGGGCAGGTAACCTGGGACAAATACAAAGAAATTGTTTGTGCAACCAGAGATCAGGTTAGGGAAGCTAAAGCACAGCTAGAATTGAATCTGGCTAGGGACATTAAGGGGAACAAGAAGAATTTCTTCAGGTATATTAGTGAGAAAAGGAGGACCAAGGAGAATGTGGGACCCTTACAGAATGGAAATGGAGAGCTGGTGACAGAGGATATGGATAAGACTGAGGTGCTCAATGACTTCTTTGCCTCAGTCTTCAACAGCAAGGTCTCCAACCACAATGTTCAAGACCCAGAGGGCAAAAATGAGAACTGGGAGAAGGTAGATCTGCCTATTATAATTGAAGACCATGTTCCTGAGCACCTAAAGAATCTGAAGTGCACAGCTCCATGGGGCCTGACGAGATCCACGGGTCCTGAGGGAACTGGCAGATAAAGTTGCCAAACCACTGTCCATCATATTTGAAAGGTCATGGCAGACTGGTGAAGTTCCTGCTGACTGGAGAAGGGTAAACATAACACCCATCTTCAAGTCCTGGAGCCCTTGTTACAGGAAGGACAGGGNTTCCAACCTTACTCGTCCTTGATTCTATGATTCTATGATTCTATGATTCTATGATTCTATGATTCTATGTATAGAGGAAGGCCATGAAAATGATCAGAGGGTTGGAGGACCTCTGCTATGAGGACAGGCTGAGGTTGTTCAGCCTGGAGAGGAGGAGGCTCTGGGAGGATCTAATATCAGCCTTCCAGTATCTGAAGGAGACCTACAGGGAGGATGGAGAGAAGCTGTTTACAAAGGCCTGCAGTGACAGGACAAGGGGCAATGGCTTCAAGAGCAGATTTAGATTGGATGTTAGGAACAAGTTCTTTGCTATGAGGGTGGTAGAGCACTGGAACAGGTTGCCCAGGAAGGTGGTTGAGGACCTTTCCCTAGAGATGTTCAAGGTGAGGCTTGACAGGGTCCTGGGTGACCTGATCTACTGGGGATGTCCCTGCTGACTGCAGGGGGCTGGACTAGATGACCTCTAGAGGTCACTTCCATCCTGGACCATTTTATGATTCTCTTATCTAGGCTGAACAACTCTGTCTTCATAATAGAGGTACTCCAGCCTACTGATCATCTTTGCAGCCTTTCTCTGGACCCACATTCTTCATGTGTCGTAGACTCCATTGCTGGACACAGCACTCTGGATATGGTCTCAGCAGTGTAGAGCAGAGTAGCAGAATTACCTCTCTTGATGTGCTGGCTTCCTTTGATACAGTTTGCCTTCTGGGATGCACGTGTGCACTGCTGACTCACATGCAGCTTCTTGTTCACCATGTTTTTGTACACCCCTGTGAACTTGTTCCTCCAAGTATATCTGGTGTTTCAATTGAATGCCAGAATATGACAGGAGAATATGTAGGTAAAAACCTACCCTTACTATTCACTTCTCAAGAAACTGGGAAGAAATACAAAGAAAAGGTAGATAGTTTTGCTACCAGGGTCAACACCATGAGGTCTATGACCCTTTCCTCTTCCTCTTACCTACACATGACGTTCTCATACTCTCAATGTTTTGCTAAGTTCCTAACAGAGTTGAAAAAATTTATTTTTGCCAAATCTCTACATTACAGGAAAAGAGCCATCATACAAATTTCCCCCACACCAGTTTTCTTTATGTTGGAGTTGTAGTTTAGTTACCAAGGTAGTGGCTTGCTCTCTATGAGAAATGCAGAAAACAACTAGAGAGAGTTACTTGTTGGTGGGTTAGGTTGTTGCCTGGGTATTTCCTCTGGTAATACAGAATTACTATGTTACTCACAAGTATCTCAACTGGGAAAGCTGGGAGAGACAAATTCAAATCTGTTTTACCCACTGCAGCTACCAGTGGAAGACTGTGGCTGAGGTATTAGACAGGCATCTGCTGAATCCATGTGCAAGACCATTCTTGCTCCCCTTGTGTGTCTTTCCCCCCCTCTTTTTTCCTAGAAATGTCACTGCTAATCAACAATATTATTTGAATTGGATATTAATATGATTCTGAAATAAATCTATCTGTACATTCAAGTAAGAAATTCCAAGTAATTGTACATACTTTCAAAATGTTCTCTTCAGTGGGAACAGCTTTTGGTAAGAATGCTTTTATGGTAAATTGATTTCATTAAATGGAGAGATAAGAGAGACAGAAGAGACAGAATATTCTATAACAGATACTTTATGTGTGAGTATGTGGTTCATGATATGTCAATGATACTTGAGCTGTAGCACTTAAACTAGAGATCATCAAGCACACATTTGGGACTGGCAGACAAGTATACACATTTGATCTCTTCTACCTGTATTGCTTTTTATTTTTCTTGCATTACCTGTAGATGAGGCACAGTCACAGTTCATATTTTCATTGCACAAGAGTAAGATCATGTTTTCTTTTCAGTCAAATATATTGACATGGATATTAAAAACCAAACATCCTCTGCTAGAATTATTCTCTAACTCGTATACACATTATTTGACAGTTCTGATGCTCTGTAAAGCTGAGAAAAGTGCACCTATACAGCAAAAAGGACTACAGGCAGAGTAAAACACAGGACTTACCCCTATGGTTCCAAAACTTTCAGGTTTTCTTCTTATTTTTTTCTTACAAAGGTGTCTCCATAACCATCTGATTAGATACCACAGAGACTTTGGGCTTGGTATGACATTAAAAGGAGTGGGTAGAGTTCCTCCTTCTTCAAAGTAACTCATCCAGAGTTTTGTTCGAGCAAACTTCCACTCAATGTCTGCATGATCCTGTACACAAGAAACAACCCCAGAAGTGTAAATAAGAAGGTGAAATATATGAAAACTCAAAACTAGACCAATCTTGAATTGCTAATGAATTTCCTTACTGAAATACTGGCATCTTCTTTTAATAGAAAGTTTTTAACACAAAGCAAAGTTAAGCTGCTTTACTTCAGTGAAGAGATTATAGAATCATAGAATCATAGAATGGTAAGGTTGGAAGGGACATCAAGGATCATCTGGTAAGGCTGGAAGGGACATCAAGGATCATCTAGTTCCATAGCCATAGGCAGGGACACCTCCCACTAGTACAGCTCACTCAAGGCCTCCTCCAACCTGACCTTGAACACCTCCAGGGAGGGAGCAGCCACAACCTCCCTGGGCAACCTGTTCCAGTGCCTCATCACCCTCACTGGAAAGAACTTCCTCCTAACATCCAGTCTAAATCTCCCCTCTGCCAGTTTAAACCCAGATGATAAGTATGTACAGGATATTTCCACTTTCAACCTTTCTTTCTTTGCTGCAGGTTTTTAAATAATTAAAAGTGTCTCAACAACAATGGATAATTACATAAGAATTGCAGTAAAATGCTACAATTGTGACAGAGATGTTTTGTTACAAAAGCAGCTCCTCATTATTCCACATGGAACACTCTAATTACTCTGCTGTGTAGCAGCTTTAACAAGTCTGTAAGTCTCACACGCTGTCTTAGAAACTGCTAGTCACAAAAACTCACAAATGGATTACTCAAGAAATCATGAGGCTACTTAAAACTGTTAAGCATAATTTTTTTCCCTCCTGCTTCAGAATTCTGCATTTGAAATAGGTTGTGGGGTGGTTTCATTTTGGTGGGTTTTGGGGTTGTTTGTTTGTTTGTTTTGTCTCTATATAATACTGCATAATTTTTATATGTTCGAAAAAGTTTAAAACTAAAGTCCATGGAAAGATTGCTAAATATACAAGGTCTTGCAATGACAGGACTAGGGGCAATGGGTTTAAACTGGCAGAGGGGAGATTTAGACTGGATGTCAGGAGGAAGTTCTTTATAGTGAGGGTGGTGAGGCACTGGAACAGGTTTCCCAAGGAGGTTGTGGCTGCTCCCTCCCTGGAGGTGTTCAAGGCCAGGTTGGAGGAGGCCTTGAGTGAGCTGCACTAGTAGGAGGTGTCCCTGCCTATGGCAGGGGGTTGGAACTAGATGATCTTTGAGGTCCCTTCCAACCTTACCATTCTATGATTCTATGATTCTATATTAGTACCTAATCAAGTAATTGAAATAACTCATATTTTATTTGGACAACAGAAGAGCCAGGAACTCAAAACTACAGGTCAATATTTAGCCAGATTGTGCTGGTTTGAGGCTAATTGAAATATTTTAATGGAGAAAATTATATTATAGGCTGTGAAAAGAAAACAATGGTGATGTCTACTTCACTGACAGGCTTGCTGAGACGTTTAAGAACAAGAACACAAAACAAAGATAAGACTCTTGGGCTTGCAGACACTCTTGGGCTGTCTAGCTTCTGGCTTTTTCTCCCCTCTGCTGAGTAACCTCTCTAATCACTCTTCTTCTAACCTCCCCTGGCCGATCCTCCAAACTCACCTTGCACGTAAGGCAAACCCTGGAGTACAGTATAGGGGTGGGGAGAAGGTGGAAGGGTGGTTGGGAGCCCCTCATGGGGTCTCTGATTTCTGGGAGGGGAGTTGTGTTTCTGTATTACCTTTAACTTATCTATTTCTGTAAATATTCCTGTCTATAGTGTATATTTCTGCTTGTATATTGTGCTGAGCTGTAAATAGAGCTCCAGTCCTTAACTTCCAGCTGGCTGAGTCTAGTCTGGGTCATTTTACACAGTGTGGTGGGGCAGGGAACTCTCAAACCATCACACAAAGTAATCAAACCAGCAATTTAGGAGTGGTAGCAGGAAAAGTATTCTACATGCAGTATGAGTTTTAATGAATGGTGATATGTTGTGATACTGCATTACAGACTTTGCCAAGTAGCATTCTATAAATATATGTAGTCAGTATTTCTTTTCTGGAAAAAAATGTAATTTCCAGAGGAAGAAAAAAAACCCAAAACAACACATTAAAAAAATTTAGGACTATGGATCTTTATTTTATTTGCTTGCTTTCTGCATGATCAGGTTTGAATTATTATATGATGAATCAGTGTTTCTTTTCATTAGTCATGTTAATAGATGAGAAATAAAAATAAACCAATAGCTCTGATAAAGATAAAGACAGTTCACATTAAATGAGAACTGCTGAATGAACAGTTTTAATCGCTAATGGATCCAGAATTGGTCATGAAACATGGATACCAAAAATTTTTTTAACTGCATATTTGCACTATTAAAAAAAACAACAAAGCAAAACAGCCTTTTAAGCATTAATAGGAACAGGAACATAGAATGGTAAGGTTGGAAGGGACCTCAAGGATCACCTAGTTCCAACCCCCTGCCATAGGCAGGGACACCTCCCACTAGTACAGCTCACTCAAGGCCTCATCCAGTCTGGCCTTCAACACCTCCAGGGAGGGAGCAGCCACAACCTCCCTGGGCAACCTGTTCCAGTGCCTCACCACCCTCACTGTAAAGAACTTCCTCCTAACATCTAGTCTAAATCTCCCCTCTGCCAGTTTAAACCCATAAATAAATATAAATATAAATAAAGCAGAGATATAAATATATAAAGATATAAATAAAGCATAATAAATATAAATAAAGCAGAGATATAAATATATAAAGATATAAATAAAGCATAATAAATATAAATAAAGCAGAGATAGTGCAATCTTTGTGAGGTTCTTGGGAGAGTACCTTCATCTTGGACAGGGCTGTAATCCATATCATCTGCTATCAGCTTCAGGGTAATTTTAACCTCTAAGTTGACTTTTGGAGCAGAGCCACCTCTTTTCCTCTCAGAGTTGTGGGGAAATTCCCCTCTGCCCAGTCTATCTGGAGTATGGTGTGATGGTTTGGGAGTTACCCACCCCCTCACATAATGAAATCACCCAGACTAGACTCAGCCAGCTCAAAGTTAAGGAACGAAGCTATATTTACAGTTCAGCACAACTCACAAGCAGATATATGCATAATATACAATTACATAAAAGTTAAAAGTAATACAGAAACACAAAATTCCCTCAAAAACAATCAGATGCCAGGAGGCTACTGACCCAAACCTCACCCTCCCTCTTTCCCTCCCTTCAGAAATAACCAGAACAATTCCCAATTCTCACATGATAAATCTGGGGACATCTGAGTTGAGATGTCAAAAAAAAAAAACAAAACCCAAAAAACCTCAAGGAGGTTAGAGGAAATAAAGGGTTAGGTTGGATTAGAGTTAAGGCAGAAAGAAACCACAGATCCTCAGAGTGAAGGAGCAGAACAGCAACTGAGAACTGAGAAGTGTGTGAGAAATGAGTGTCTTATCTATATTTTGACTAGCTGCGTTTCTCAGCAGAAGAATGAGTGATACAGGTTACTGTTGTTTAACTTTCTTCTCACAGCTAAGGATTTCATTTCTCTCAGTAAAATATTCCAATTACACATATGGTTTCTGTGCCATTCCACAACAGTACAAAATAATTGGGACAAATCAGAGAATCTGTTCCTATATCCTGTCTGTAAAAAGGACTTGTTGCCCGAAAAATGAGCTGTATGAATCGAGGGCAGATATATACTATAAATGATCTAAGGATAAAGAACAACTTACAGCAATAAGTTGGTAAGAATTATTCATCATGGCTATCAGCATGTTGAGTAGAACAACTAGAGAGATTACATTATAGGTACCAAACATGGTGGCCCCCACAAATTCCGTAAATTCATGTCTTGCTTTCACATTGGTCACATAGAGATTGATGAGTCCAAACACAGACCAAAATAACGACTGCAGCGTTTCGAATAATCTGAAAAACAAACCCCAAAGAGAACAGCTGTTCAACAACAACACCTGTACTTTTCTGACTGCTTGGCTTTCTCCAAATGCACAGAAGTTCCTGACTTGATTGAGATGAATGATACTTATCACAGTGTAGGCAACATATACAGAATATCTAAGGGAGCAATGGCTTAATGCTTCAAATCAGAGCCTTTAATTATACAAGGCTCAGATCTGAAGCATTAAGGCCAAGTTTGTTCTAACTTGTGAGGGATGACTACAATTTCAGAGATCTAATTTTGAACATCTGCCTTTGAAGTATTTTGACCCTCTGCCTTGAGTATAGAGGGTGGAATAAAGATCCAGTAGAAACCTAATGATTGTGTTTCACCAAGACGGTAAAACAACTGCAGAATCCTCATACCTACTTGGATGTTCTCAGTTTATGTAATTTCTGGTTTGTATTGAGAACCATTGAGATAAAAGGAGTTGTATGATTAGAAAGACACTGCTATCATTAGCATATCTTTTATTTTACAAAGAATGGAGGCATTAGAAAGACAAACAAGATGCTCTGAAATAAAACTTGTGCTTTCATAACTAAATTATATTATATTCCCTCAGAGATGTTTCTGACAACAGGAAGCTAAATAACAGCAACCAACTGTAAAAATGTCCTCTGCAACTAGACAGTTTGACATAATTTAACTTTTGAACAATGTCCAGCTACATTGTAGTATCACAAACACAGGCCCTGGTGAGACTCTTTGCTACTGAAAAGTTTGGAGCAACATTTTCTTCTTGTCTGGTCCCATACCTTGATATTAATTGGAGTGAACTTTCCCCAAGGCCTATCTCCTGACACTTCATGACAGGTTAGGTTAACCAGACAGGATGTGTGGGCCACCTGTGCTGTCCCCACTTGACCAGGAGTAGAGAGGCTGCAGAAATGTGGGAACTTGTTCCACCCTGGGTCACCCTGCACACTGGGACCTACTGTCCAGAACTGGGCAAAACTTAACCCTTCATCCCTTTCCCCACCATCGCAGTAGCATCTGTTAAACAGTAGCATCTGTGAAACAGTAATATCTGTGAAATGTAACTGTCATGAAACCCAGTGGTGACATACAGAGATGGTTTTACCTACAGAAACTCTATGCTCTACTGAATCTCTGCTCTACTGAATCTCTGCTCTACCACTCTACTGAGTGGCAAAGTACTGGTCTGGAGTCTCTTGTACATTTTACAGTTGTCTGAACACAAATTGAACACCCACTATTCTCTTTTGCTCACAACTGTAGAAAGGGCTCTTAAGGCATTGCACTTTGCCTTCACACCACTTTCTGGCACTAGAAGCAGTTGCCCTGATTGTTTCCCAGATGAATAATATTGTTTCCCTTAGTGTTCAGCTCTAAAAAAATTCCCTGTGCTTCTCTGTTCATATCACAGAAACTTTAGACCTGCACAGGATGTTATTAATATGAAAGATAATTATACTGTGCCTGAGCAAAGTTACTTGATTCAGATGCTACAAAAGGTGCTATTTTTATAAAATTATTTACTTTGAGATGGAAGCCATTGGTAATAAATAGATATTTTAAACCAGCCCAGACATGATTCATAGAAAGTAATAAGCGCCAGGTATTTTTAGCAGGAATTTGATTCAGATTGGAAGCTGAAAGATGAAATAGACAATTAGTATTCATTTGATAGTATTTTGGTACTGTGGATGGACTACAAAACAGAAAAAAAGTGAAAAAGCAAAACAAAACAAAACAAAAAAAACCAACTCCCAACCTCAAACCAGAAATTAGAATACAGTATTTGCTTGTGTAGAGTAGACTCAAGCTCAGTAGAGGCCAAGAGTGAATGCTTTTACTGCC
Source organism: Eubucco bourcierii (assembly GCA_013396675.1). Lineage (NCBI taxonomy): Eukaryota > Metazoa > Chordata > Aves > Piciformes > Ramphastidae > Eubucco > Eubucco bourcierii. The sequence continues at coordinate 233,560 of VWZE01004295.1, forward strand.
TCACTTTATAAAATTCATGAAGAATCTTCATGTTTTAGAACACTAAGATCATTTAATGCCCACAAGCAGACATGGAAGAAATGCAGAGTGACAACTGCCTGGATAAGGGAGATCTGATGACCTTTTACCTCTTTATTCTAAATAAATACTTTCCAATCTCATGTAATCTCTCTCTCTTCTTTATCATATCCTTTTATCTTTTGAGGTATCTTGAATTGAACAGACTTCACTGTGCTATAGGTAAAACATTATTACAGAGTGATGTAATGTTATTTAATTTTTATTTTTAGGCTTACTTTCTATGTGTCTGTCAAGACATCACTGTAACACCAGCAGAAAGCAGACAGCCTCTTCCCTGTAAATGACATCTGTGTGCTTAAAATATTGGAGGCAAAGGTGTAGGACAGAAACAGATCAGCTACTTACGTTGAAAATGCATTATTCTGCTTTTCACATCTTATTCCTTTGCAGTTGCCAGGTTCATTTGTCTCGTAGTAGAAGTATAGCTGGTTCAATCCATTTGCAAAAGCTAGCAGCACGAGGCAGTATATGAAGAGAAACTTCAAAATGTCCAGCAACATTCTTCCTAGAGATATCTGCAGAGGTCCCAGGTGGGAATTTGCAGTGAATAATGAGATCAGGCGTAGGGAACTAAAGATGTTTGCGATTGCAAACAGGGCTTCAGCCACCAGGGTTGGATGCCACATGTCCCAGCTCTCCCGTGGAACTAACCCACTATACTGAAAACAAGCAGAAGTGAAGAAATTAATCCTCTGTTGTTACACTTGGAGAAGTATTTCAGTTTCTTTATATTCAGTTCAGTCAATCATTTGGAAAGCAACAAGTCCTCAGGAGAGTTTTAATTTTAGCGAAACAAAAAGTGGGCAGTAGCCATGTACCTGACTTTGATTTCTATCTGCAGGATGGTCTATGCTTTTTTAGTTTTTTTTTTTTTTGCCTGCATTTTGCATTTGCTTATAACAGACTTGAACTTAGAGGTCTTTTCCAACCACAACAATTCTGGGATAATTTTCACAGTAGCAAAATCAAGTCTAACAATTCTGATTCCGAGTAAAAGGAATGTTTTTTGAACACCCAGGGTTAGATTTATAGAAACTTTCAGCTGTAAAATCAGGAAAATTATTTCCTTGGAGAAAAATGCAGATATGACAGTGATGGATAGAAACGTGCAAGAACCTTGGCAAGACAGAAAAAAACCCCAATCCAGTCTAAATCTTCCCTCTGCCAGTTTAAACCCATTGCCCCTTGTCCTGTCATTTCAAGACCTTGTAAACAGTCCCTCCCCAGCCTTCCTGTAGGCCCCCTTCAGATACTGGAAGGCTACTATCAGGTCTCCTGGAAGCCTTCTCTTCTCCAGGCTGAAGAGTCCCAACTCTCTCAGCCTGTCCTCATAGGAGAGCTGCTGCAGCCCTCTGATCATCCTCGTGGCCCTCCTCTGGACCCACTCCAACAGTTCCATGTCCTTCCTGTGCTGAGGGTTCCAGAACTGCACACAGTACTCCAGGTGGGGTCTGGCAAGAGCAGAGTAAAGGGGCAGAATCCCCTCCCTTGCCCTGCTGGCCACACTGCTCTTGATGCAGCTCAGGACTCGGTTGCTGTCTTAGCTGCATGTGCACACTGGAGGTTCATGTTGAGCTTTTCATCAACCCAGACCCCAAGGTCCTTTTCCTCAGGGCTGCTCTCCAGCCATTCACCACACAGCCTGGATTTGTGCTTGGGATTGTGCCTACCCAGGTGCAGGACCTTACACTTGGCCTTGCTGAATTTCATGAGTTTGGCCTGATCAAGTAATTGTGCTGAGCTGTAAATAGAGCTTCATTCCTTAACTTCCAGCTGGTTGAGTTCTAGTCTAGGTCATTTTACAAAGTGTGGGGAGGTGGGGAATTCCCAAACCTTCACAACCTGTCCTTGTTTGATTGAAGGAAATGTACATGGCACATCAATGCACAATTAAAAAGAGCACAAAACAAATTGAGTAGCATATAAATGGCAGGGTTTCTAAGTAAATACATTATAATTGTGTGATGTCACTCAGAGAATATAAGACAATAATTCTCAGCCCTTGTTCAAAGGAATTCAAATGGAAATCTAATATCAGAATCACTTGTGAGGACAAAAGCTGAGTGACCACTGTTTTTCCATGAAAACAAAACTCATGAACTGTAAATCTCATAAAAGCACCATGAGAGATAAGAGAGGTAGATTAGGCTACCTGAATGTTTAATGGGCTGTTGGACCTTGATCAAATGTGATCTCCCTGCTTTTGATAACAAAACCAAAATGTTAGATAATATCCATTTCAGGAAAATTACCTTAAATCCTTTCCTTCCTTTAAAATGTATGTCCCAAGACTTGCATTCATTATGCTGAATTTCAGAGCAGCAATAGGAAGAGGGCAGGGAAATGGTTTAGCAAAGACCTTTTAAACAGTGCCTACACTGGATCTATCATTTTCCAGGGAGGGAGAAGGAGTTAATATTCTTATGTAAATGGACATTTGTCCTGTAAATGGTCTTGTAAATGGTGTATGAATCAGGTGAAGCATCACTAAAAAACATTTTACAATGCAAACATAAGAATTAGCTTCTACAAAACAAGTGGCAGAAGAGAAATATAATCTTGTTTGCTACTGAGCAGAGCGGATATGATACGGTGATCATCAAGCCAGTAAATACTGAGACAAATAATGTACTTTTAGTTACTGTTGAGTCCTTGCCTTGAACAGCAAGCAATTTCCTTACTGGCTTCCAGTATCTGAAAGCTAGGAAGACACATGGCTGAAACACATAACATGAACTTGCATGCAATTTCTAGCAGAATTGGAAACAAGTAGCACTAGAACCAGTGCTCCAGTTTAACAAGAGATTAAGTGAGTTGGGTCTGCACATAAGTTAGCAATGCACCTAACTTTATTAGAATCATAGAATAAAAAAAAAAAATTGGGCTTTTTTTTTGGAAAAGACTTTTAAGATCATGGAGTCCAACCATTATCTGACTCTATTAATTCAACCAAAAATATTTTTTCTTCCAAAAACATAAAAAAGAACCATTTTTTTCTTAGAATACAACAATTGAGGGGACCTGATAGTAGCCTTCCAGTATCTGAAGGGGGCCTACAGGAAGGCTGGGGAGGGACTATTTACAAGGTCCTGCAACAACAGGACAAGGGGCAATGGGTTTAAGCTGGCAGAGGGGAGATTTAGACTGGATGTTAGGAGGAAGTTCTTTACAGTGAGGGTGGTGAGGCACTGGAACAGGTTTCCCAGGGAGGTTGTGGCTGCTCCCTCCCTGGAGGTGTTCAAGGCCAGATTGGATGAGGCCTTGAGTGAGCTGTACTAGTGGGAGGTGTTCCTGCCTATGGCTGGGGGTTGGAACTAGATGATCCTTGAGGTCCCTTCCAACCTTACCATTCTATGATTCTATGATTCTATGATAATTCCTATTTGTATTTACAATCTTCCATCAAAATAGACTTATTACTTAAAATCTCTCATCTTGTACTCTCATAAAACATGTGACAATCCATTATAATCCACTATAATGACATTAATTAGGGAGAAAACATTTTTAGTGCATACATATATGTGCACAGTGGATAATAGTAGAAGACCTCACATGCTGATACACAGAGACAAAAACCATAGCTCTTTGAAAAATTTGACATGGACCCTTTTAAAACTGGCAATGAAAGAGATAACTCAGTTATCTTAGCAGTTCCCTCATCCTGAAATGACATTGTTTGGTATATTTTATACTATCCCATCACCTGCTACAAATAATATCCATCTGCTTAACTACTGTGCCAGTCAGAGAGCCTCAAAAGGAAATAAACTCTCCATTTTTCTCAGGGGACATTTATGCAGGAAAGTAGTATGAAGGCACTCATTGTATTATTCAAGTATGTGAGTTAAAATGTTTTCTTAGGCAGTTTGAGCTGTTACATGGAAAGCAGAATACATCTAAAAATGTGACTTACATATTTGATTCAGTAAATATGAAAAAGCTTTATTAAGAAAAAAAAACAAACCCACAACAAACAACCAAGCCCAAAACCTACAAACAACCAATCCACAACAAACAAACAACAGCCCCAACAACAAGAAGAACAAACACAAAACTCTGTCTAGCAGGATTTAGGAAATGAAAGTAAAAGCTCATCAAACAGCAAAACATACTGATCTCATTTGGCATCCTCTCAGCATCACCTGGCATAGGGGTGGGGAACTCTGCTGAATATACTTGAGTGAAATGAGACTGAGTGTTGAATTACATTTGTATTACTCTGATCATTCCACCATCATTTGTTTTAGTTGCCTACTGCAACTGAGGTACTTTTAAAGGACAAAGAAAAGGTATTTGTGTGCAACATTGCACATGCAGTAAAAGCACAAGAACTGTGGAAGCAAAGATAGTGCTTTGTGCACTGTGTTGATTATGATTGGCATGCAAGTACTAGTTTAGAGACTAATGGATGCACAGCATCACAGACACTGTCACCTTGGAATCTGATTACCATAAGCAGAAGCTGTCTGGGAGATGAAAGAATTATAATGTCTTCTAATTAATATTATTCTGAAGTGACTAATTTGCTATCTCCAGGGCTTCAGAAACATGCATTATCAATGAACTGCTTGCTTTGTTACACAGGACAGTGAAATGGCTCTTTATTTCCAAGTCACTTTATAAGGCCTCTTTGTGTGTATAAAAAGATGTTTTGTCAGCTTTAAGTAGCAGCTGTCCTCACACTTGAGAGCATCTTGACTTTTCAGGCAACAGCTCCAAAATTCTCTGAGTGAGACTTCCAACGTTTTGCAGCCAGAAAGCCAGCATACCAGAAACCTTCTGTCACAGGAGGACCTGCTGTGCCAGAGATCACAGGTCTTTGCTCACTCTTGCCCCTGATCAGCTAACTTGTGAACCTTTGTGAATAGACACAAGGGGATCTAAATTAGCGGTTTTATATGTTCTGTTATACTCACTGCAGGGCTGCAGCACAAACAGCTGCTGTGAGAGGAAAGGGAGCTGTAACCAGCTACTCCTCTTTTACCAGCCAAAAGGATCTTGGAAAGATAACTGGTGGCAGGGAACCTAAAAGAGCTGACATGCAATGCTGATCACAGTAGTCTGTAAAAAAAATGGGCTTGCTAGTTTTACTTGGATGTGATAAGAGCTCCATGACAGATGCTGAGAATGCTTTCAGATGTGGGTTCCTTGTGCTGAGACCATTTTTAAAATTTTTTTTTGGATGAATATATTTCATTTTATGGATTCATATTACGATCAGCATATTATGGGTTCGTGTTGAATACATATAAAATATAACATCTTCCAGAGCTTTGGAAAGAAAGGCTGTTTTGCTGGAAGATACTTCAAACAGTGGGAATATAAAGCTTTTCATAAAAAGCCCATGAAAAGGATGAGAAAATGAATGTAGTCAGCCACACCATTTCATCCCTTTCAGCTTTACTTTTTCTAGTTGTGTTTATCATAAATTTTCAAAACAGAATTAACAGATTACTCTTTAGCCCCTTCCCCCTCTAATTTTGAATATATATATATATATGCATTTCCTGATGCTGTTCAGATGTTTTACATGGTGTGCAAAATTGTATCAGGTCAAAAACTTCCTACTGAAAAATAAATGTTTTGTGCACAAGTTACTAAGCATTAACAGTGATTTTCATTTTCCAAGGAAATGACAGCATTGCTGTTTAGAATCAAGTAACAAAAGATTTCGTGGGCCAAGAAGAAAAAAAATGGACACATCACAATGTTTTTTTCACTCTTATTTTGATCTTGTCACAGCTACAGAAAATTCAATGAGCACACAGTAAACTTCTTGCATCGTTGAGCCTAAGAACCTCCGAATATAGAAGAAAGTTTCAATAAGTCTAATTTAATTTACCTTAAATAATTTGCTGAATTAAAAAAAAAATTAAAATACCTTTGAAAATGCAACAATTTTTAAAGAGATTGTTGCTAAATACAAGGAGTTCATTACAAAATCCATGAGGTTCCACCAATCATGAATGTAGTCTTGTAGTCCACCATCCCACATCTGTTTAATTTCACCCCAGATGAAACCTGTAAATAGAACATAACCCATTAAGCATGAATATTAAATTAAAAAAAAGCTATGACTACTCTAGACACTTATCTCACAATGAATTAATTCTACTTTCATTAAACATAAAGAGAAGATGGCTAAGTGCCTAAATTACATATCTAGTTAGGTGAAATTTTAATGTTCCCATTAATGCTTCCAGAACTGATTTGTCAGGCAGAACCTAACCCTTTCCCCCCCAAAAAAAACCAACTAAATAAGCAAACAAAACCCCCAAACAAAGAAAATAAACAAAGAAGCTGCTTTTATAAGGGCAAACTCTTTGGCTTTCTTCAATCACCTATCCTATTGTATCCTAACAAGTATAAAAACAAGGTCTTAAGAACAGACACTGCTGCTCACTCTGCTTTTGGTATCTGTGGCAATGTAATTCAAAATGGAAAACTTCCAATTGCAGGAATCAGTCCCACACTTTATTTCAATTGTAACACACAAATAAGGAAGAGCATGTGTATGTCAGTAGAATATTCTCAATGCTGAACTAAAGTCCCTTTTTTTTTCCATAGGAAAGAGTAGTGTCACCCACAAATTATTTTTTGTTGACTCCTTCCTTTGGAACATGAAGGAATGGAAACTATTTCCAGGTGTTCAGAACACGCATTGCACTGAACAACAAAGAGAAATACTCAATCCTGATGGGAAGGTTTCCAAGTTATCTGACATGAACTTGTTGTAGTTGATCCAGTGACAACTCTGTGGAGACTAATACTATAAAGACTAAAACCTCTCAGAAGAAGATACTCCACATGATTGTATAATATGGCATGATAAAGCAATATGGAACATTTGGATGTTTATTTGATATTATTATTTATCCAACTTTTTTTTTTCATAATACCAATAAACCTTTTTTTTTTTTTTTTTCACATGATTATTTTCTTAAAGGAATTTCTCACTTTTGCTTTCATTAAAGGGACAAAATTCACCCAAAAAGAGACAATCTCTGGCATATAGATGTAGAGATACAGTTAATTCAGCATCTCCTTTTACCATCTCCTCATTATATGTTCATTGGCTACTGGAATGGGCTGCCCAGGGAGGTGGTGGAGTCACTATCCCTGGAGGTGTTCAAGGCGGGCTTGGACATGGCACTTGGTGCCATGGTCTAGTCTTGAGGTCTGTGGTAATGGGTTGGACTTGATGATCTTTGAGGTCTCTTCCAACCTTGGTGATACTGTGATATGTTCCTTCAGAAAATGCTGAAGATATTTTATGCAGGTGTATATAGAGTTGTGCACCACTCTAGTCTGGGCTTAAAGTCACCTTGAACCTTAGAAATTTGCCTCAGTGTCTACTAGGCAGGATCCTAAATGCCTACTCATTTCAGCCTGTGAAATGACTTCACTTACTCCTCAAAGAGCTGGTCACTCCTAACATACAGTATGAACATGACGACAGCAGGTCTCACTTCCTCTTCCTTCCACAGTCCCTTCCAACCTTCAACATTCAGTCTATGGACTGGAAATTATCCCTGCTGGCTCTCCCCTGCCTTTATACATAACATGATCCTGTTGGAGTGGCTCCAGAGGAGGGCCACAAAAATGATCAGAGGGATGGAACACCTCTCCTATGAAGGAGCATTGAGAGAACTTGAGTTGTTCAGTGTGGAGAAGAAAGGAGTCTGAGGAGACCTTACTGAGGGCTTCCAGTACTTAAAGGGTCTTACGAGAAGGATGGAAACAGTCTTTTTAGGAGGGCCTGTTGTGATAGGGCAAAGGGTAATAGTTTTAAAATAAGAAAGAATATGCACAAGGAAGAAATTTCTTACAATAAGGTTGTGAAACACTGGTACAGGTTGTCCAGTGAGGTGGTAGAAGCCTGATCCCTGGAAATATCCACGGTCAGGTTGGACAGCATTCTGAGAAATCTGATCTAGTTGAAGATGTTCTGGCTCATTTTAAAGGGGGTTGGATTAAATGACCTTTAAAGGTCCCTTCCAACCCAAGTTATTCTATGAATCTGTGATTCTGTGTTAACCGTCATCAGATCATATAAGCAGCTGCTTTGCCAGTATAAATATAACCTTCACATTTCAGACACTGCTCTGGATCCCTCCTGCTCCACATGCAGAACAGCATACAAAAATCAGAGTTGTGCCATGGGAGCCTGAGGAGACTTGGAGTCAAAGGATATGGTCCCTAAGTCTCACTGTTAAAGAAAATTCCTTGCTGCCTTTTTTATTTAAGTAATATGTGTGTAGCCCCAGGATCTTGCAGTGGCACAGAAAGCAGACAGTTGCATTTATACAAGATCCCCAAATAAAAAGACTATACATGAATAAATACATACATCAACAGAATTAAATAAACTCTTTTGTAATACATCAGTTAAGCATTTCCTTTAAAATCCACATGAAAAACAGAGCAGAAATAGGTTGTGGCTGCTCCCTCTCTGGAGGTGTTCAAGGCCAGGTTGGATGAGGCCTTGAGTGAGCTGTACTAGTGGGAGGTGTCCCTGCCTATGGCAGGGGGTTGGAACTAGATGATCCTTGAGGTCCCTTCCAACCTTACCATTCTATGATTCTATGATTCTATGATTGATAAGATGAATGTTTAAGTGAAAGGCTGTAGGCTCAGTAGTCTTCTATTGAGATGTTCCAAGATTCACAAATAGCCAAAGATATGAACTGACACAAAAGCAACAGGGTTGCTCTCTAATACCATTGCTCAGCATCATATACTTTCATAGCACTGCCTAAAAATTAATAGAATTGTGTGCATACTGAAAAAGAAATGCTGAGTAAAGCTGCTACACCTGTTTTGGGAGCGAAAAACCAGACTGCTTTTCCAAGTACTCACTGGGCTTCAGGAAATAAAGTGCAATTGCTAATATAGAGGAATAGCTGACACTAACAGAGGAAGAGAGTATAAGGTTATTTCATATTCCTCATTCTGAGTTACAAACACAACTAACCCAAGCTAGCAGCAGTGCTGAAGTCATTTGGCAGCTGAAAGTTCAGACTACACTTGGACATTGTCGCGGCGGTGGTTCTAATTTTTTTCTGGATCCATGACAACTTTTTATATATATCCTGATGAAGGGCTTGTTCTTTTCAAACAAATGATAATGGAAAATCTTACATTTTTGCTGGTTGCTATGGAGATGTGATCGTTTATTCTTTCTTCCTAACCAAAGAATCTCTAGTCAAGTTGGAGAAGTGGGCCTAAGTGAATCTCATGAGGTTCAACAAGGCCAAGTGCAAGGTCATCCACCCAGGTCAGAACAATGCCCATTATCAATCCAGGCTGGAGTAGAATGTTATAGAGAACAGCCCTGCAGAAAAGGACTGGGGAATACTGGTTGATGAAAAGCTGGACATGAACCAGCAATGCACACCTGCAGCCCAGAAGGCCAATTGCATCCTGGGCTGCATCGAAACAACGGTGGCCACCAGGAAAAGAGAAGTCATTCTGCCACTCTTACTCTGCTTTGGTGTGACCTCATCTGGAGCACTGCGTCCAGCTTTGCAGATCTCTCTCATGTCTCTCAAGAAGGACATAAGTCTGATAGATACAGCCCAGACAAGGGCTGCAATGATGATCAGAGGGCTGGAGCACCTCTCCTATGAGGACAGGATGAAGGAGCTTGGTCTGTTCAGCTTGGAGAAGAGAAGGCTCTGGTGAAACCTTACAGTAGCCTTCCAGTACCTGAAAAAAACCTAAAGAAATCTGGGGACTTCTAATTTACAAAGGCTTATAGCACTAGGGCAAGGGCCAATTGTTTTATACTAGACAAGAGTAGATTTAGATTGGACATTATGAAGAATTTGCTTACTATGAGGGCAGTGGAACACTGGAACACATTGCCCAGGGAAGTAGTGGAGACCCTATCCCTGGACTCGGGCCTGATGGGGGACTGAGCAACCTGATCTAGTTGGGGATGTCTATGCTTACTGTAGGAGGGTTAGACTAGATGACCTCTAGAGGTTCCTTCCAATCCAGTGCATTCTATAGTTCTGATTCTAGATAAATCCCATTACTGACATCTTATGGGACTCCACAGAACTTGAAGCTAGGCTGACTGTGACAGACAATCTATGCATGTATAGTAGAGCTTCCCAAATGTCTTTTTGAAGGCAAATCTTGGAAGATACAAAGTCCTAAGGTTGGTTATCAAAATCCACAATTTCAGGACAATCTCACCATTAAAGCTGAGTTCAGTCTTTGTAAGTACTAGGCCTCTGTGGCTTGTTATCCTGAGAGATGCTCAGCTGGAGCAACAAAAGCTGGAAGAACTGGGATGTCTGGATCCTTGTAAATCTTCCAGAGTGTGCCTGAAGGGTTATCTTGGAAAAGTGTTCTCTGAAATGTCAGAGGTTTTTTTGCAAAACTGAAAACTCCTTTAAGGCCTACTGAGTTTACATGATAGAGCTATTCTGAGCAATGAACCTCAGGGATTCCAAATTGTGCTGTTTAGGATTAATTTATTACCACATAGCCAGAGGTCTACAAGTCTTATAGATCACACATGTATGGTTTTTAAAGAAGGAAGGGTTAAAAAGGGACAAGTCAATGAGCTCCTATATTCACAGTGCCTGATATAATATGTCAGTTTTGTACTTCTACATTCATGGGAGAATCAGGAAGAAGCTGGGAACTTTTAAATAAAGAAGACATTCAGAGATCAGGGCAGCATTATCTCTGTGATATTCCATGCTTTCTTTTTCTGTCTAGAAGCTCATGTGTAGCTTGACACAACCTGATTTTAGTATCTAAGGAGACCTTTGAGCAATTCCAAAATAAGAACTGACATGATGGAAGATATGCAGTGATAAGACTTTCTAATGGGTATGCTGTCACAAGTAGGAAAGAGATCTATAGTCCAGGCATTGCCTGCTTAGTAATGTGTCAAAGCAGCAATGTTGACACCTGGTGACAGAGCTCATGGAAGAGCCATGTGTTTAGTAGCAAGAAAGACGATGTCTCAACAAAGGAGAAAAGACATCACCAGCTTGCAGAGTTGTCAGGGGAAAATTGCTATTGGGAAATAGCAATATACAAGGGGTAAATCTAAAACTTTTAGCCAGTCAGACTGGAGAGAAGTTTCGTAATCCAAAGCTGTCTTTACCTTCCTGGGAGGAAACCAGCAGCTACAAGGGAATAATCCTGTCATCTGCAGATGGGCTAATCTTCCCATTGACTGAAAAGGGAGCCATGGAGGATCAGGCTGAATTAAAACAGATGTCTAACTTCCAGGTGCCTGTATTTAGCTGAAATAATTCCACTGGGAGCAGATGTCACTGTTTTAGCTGAATAATCTTTGCTATATTCTGATCGCCTCTTTGCTCCAACTGTGTCCTTCCTATCTCTTCACACCAGCTATATTCCACACTTGCCTCTTAATAGCCTCATCTATCCATTTCCCATCAACCTGTTCTTATAATTTATCACCACTTGCAAGGAAATTATCAACATTATGCAGCTCTTCCACCTCATTAATCAAGGACTTTAATTGAAAACTTGAAGCTGAGACTTTCAAGCCTCTGTCACATTGTTTATAACTAAAATACTGGAGCAATAAAAGACAAACAACATCCAGGATATTTTGAAACAGGTTGAGACAATAGGAAATGGGGAAAAAAAAGTAAATGCCCTGTGGCTTTAATGAGATGAAATGAACATAAATTCAGGGCAGAAATGCCACAGACCATATGAGGCCCTGGGAGTGACAGATACCATGGAGAGGTTTTGTATGTCACTGTGAAATATTATACATGTGACCTGATAAACACAATCATTTGCCTGAAGATCAGTTTGCCTGATACAAGAAAGGAACTAAAATAGATCACATAAAACAAATCTGGAGACAAAAATGGAATTTGTGTTCTGAGTATATTTCCTTTTCTGCAGCAAACATTTCCAAACATCGATGAACACTCTTGTAAAGTAAGCCCTACATATTATGAAAATAGATTTTATCCAAGCCAATGAAACAGACAGAAATAAAAGTATTTCTTACTGAAGAACAAAAGGCACTGAAATTAAAGAAGAATTTTCTTAGAAAAACAACATATTTTAGTAAAATGACTTTGTAATACTTTTAAAACATCCTTGAGGACTGGTTATCACATAATTTACTCTGCTCTTGTCAGACCGCACCTGGAGTACTGTGTGCAGTTCTGGAGCCCCCAGCACAGGAAGGACATGGAAGTGTTGGAGCGGGTCTAGAGGAGGGCCAAAAAGATGATCAGAGGGCTGCAGCAGCTCTGCTATGAAGACAGACTGAGAGAGTTGGGGCTCTTCAGCCTGGAGAAGAGAAGGCTTCCAGGAGACCTTCCAGTAGCTGAAGGGGGCCTATAGGAAGGCTGGGGAGGGACTATTGACAAGGTCTTGCAATGACAGGACAAGGGGCAATGGGTTTAAACTGGCAGAGGGGAGATTTAGACTGGATGTTAGGAGGAAGTTCTTTTCCAGTGAGAGTGGTGAGGCACTGGAACAGGTTGCNCATACCAACCATGTGTGGATTAGTCTATATGAAGATCTGTCAATACATATACACTAATTTTATATATATATATATAAAAACCTAATTTTTATTTTATCTATCTATCTATAAACAGGTTTTGAAACTGTATTTCCACTCTTGAAATACTTAGCATTTGGACACCAAAATACCTTTTAAAAAAATTGGGCCTGCTTTTCTGTTCATATTCTAAGACTCTGGTAGCAAACCTTTCAACTTTGAGCAGGGAAACAGCTCAACACTCCTATGAATTTTCTCTGTCGTTTTGGATACAACCTTGGGTTAGGCACAGTATCTTTTTGTGAACATTGGTAGATAACTTTCAGTTGGCAAAAAATTTGAATCTTTCTTGATTGATTATCAATTCACAGCTACCTAATTAATTTGCTCCTTGTAGTCACACTCCTAAGGAACAAATTTCTCATTCCCATGCAAAACAACAACAAAGAAATAACTCCCCTAAAAAAAAAAAATCCATTTAAAACTGAGTTAAGTTTTAAGACAAAAAAATCATACATATGCTTTGCTTAATCTCCTACCTTGTAGTGAATCTTGAGCAACTATAATTTTCCAGCAGCTGTGGAAATTCACAACACTGTTTGTTGTTGTTTATAACTAGAATTATAGTTCAGTCCTGACAGTAAATCCTATCAAGATCTGTCACAGAAATATATGAAAGGCAGTATCTCAGGCTATTTTTGTTTTTAAAAGGATTTGTGGATCCCTAGTTACTTTTGGCCTTACTTTTCCCAGAAAGGTTTGGTTGCTCTGTGCTAATGTTGTTCCTTTACCATTAAGTGATGGAAACCAGGAGGTTCCTCAGGGTCAATCTCTGCATGGCAAATGAACAAAACCTACTTCCTAGTATGTTTATTGGAGAATGATTTTCACTGGACTGTGAAACTGTTCAACTGATGCAATCAATTGTGTGATCTAAAGGCTTCCACACAAGCTGTTATTGACACTTGAGCCAAAGGAAACTCACTGTAGGGAATTCAGTGAGCATTTATAAAGTTTGAAATATCTCTTTTGCTTTACACCTGAGCTGATGAACTAACCTTTGATGAAGGTAAGAAGATGAACAGAGAGACGTCCTGGTATAATTCAGGGGGTCACAATCTTATTTTGGTAACAGAATACAGCTGTTTCAAGGGAACACAATCCAAAGCATGCCTTCTGAAGTCCCCCAGGGACAGAGAAATGGTTGTTTGGGAGGGGAACAGCTGTGTACAGTGCTATGTCTTGTGTCAGTTTACACAAAGAGCTGAGAATGACATGGTCAGAGGTGCTATTTATGTTCCATTTCTCTTCCTAGGGCAGTTATACTCAAGAAAGCTGAACAGAACTCAATACTGAGAACACTTAATATCTAACCTCAGTTCACTCTTTGTCTTTCATTTGTTATCTGCACAATTGAATTTAATACCTTCTTCCACAGAAGATGAGTTTAGTAATGTCTCTGGAGTGCAGTGAAAAAGTAATGAACAACATAAGGATTATGGAACATTTGAGCCTTTTGGATGAAATACATCAGTGCTGAGAGTATGTGCTGCTGATTATGTGTCATAGAATCATAGAATGGTAAGGTTGGAAGGGACCTCAAGGATCATCTCATTCCAACCCCCTGCCATGGGCAGGGACGTCTCCCACTAGTACACTCAAGGCCTCAAACAACCTGGCCTTGAACACCTCCAGGGAGGGAGCAGCCACAACCTCCCTGGGCAACCTGTGCCAGTGCCTCACCACCCTCACTGGAAAAGAACTTCCTCCTAACATCCAGTCTAAATCTTCTCTCTGCCACTTTAAACCCATTGCCCCTTGTCCTGTCATTGCAAGGCCTTGTAAATAGTCCCTCCCCAGCCTTCCTGTAGGCCCCCTTCAGATACTGGAAGGCTACTAGAAGGTCTTCTTGAAGCCTTCTCTTCTCCAGGCTGAAGAGCCCCAACTCTTGTAGCCTGTCCTCATAGGAGAGCTGCTGCAGCCCTCTGATCATCTTTGTGGCCCTCTTCTGGACCCACTCCAACACTTCCATGTCCTTCCTGTGGAAGTGTCAGTGTCAGTTTTTAGCTGATTTTTTGGTGTTTTGTTTGTTTGTTTTCCCCTCTGTAAAAGAGAGGTTTGATAAAGAGTATCAATATAACCCACGAGAAAATTTTTATGTCCTGGAGTGTATGTGAAAATAAATTGCAACCCTGTAACATGTTCAACGTGAACTAGTTAGTAGGGTTAATAAAGCTCAAATTAATCAAAGATACTAATTCAAACCATTTCAGGTTCATGCACTTAAGCCTTCCATATCTGTGGACTGTAGACAATGATAGTGTAGTTGTCATGACCTAGAATGATGTGAAAGATTCTGTATTTTTGGAATGTACCATATGCTTAAACAGAAGTGTCTAATGACATTTTAGATGTCCTGCATGTCCATGCTGGCCACCCATGCATTGCCAAAAAAAGGTGCAGACTTTCTGTAGGATATATGACCACTCTGTGAGTATAACAAACTTCAAGACTAGGACCAGGTTCCTCTTTGTGGGTATACAAACTTCTTTCTTTATGTTTACTTTGATCTAATCTCCTAATTTCCTAACAACCAAACTTGCTAAATGCCTGAGTTTGGAGTAAAGGGCTATGGGCAGGTACCTAAATATAGAGATAGATTGTATTTCTGTTCTTGAACTCTGTTCCCCAATAATATTGTAGCCACACATTTAGTTAATAGTGCTCCATCTCCTCAGGTACCTTTGCATAAAAGTCTATACACCTCTTTCAGGTATATCCTCATTTGCTTCTTATAAACCTCTGTTAAGCACAGCAGGTTAAACATGCATAATTGTACTCATTATCCTTTAAGCTTCATGGCTTCATTGAAACTGTTTGTGGAAAGTATTTATCAAAGTTGACTTAATACAGAAAATAGTTTCCTGCTTCCACAAAAATATTGTGGAGAGATTAAGGAGCAAAGTTTCTATCCTATTACCATACAGAACTTTAATTTAACAAACAAAATGTATCCAATGTGTACAATGCTGCAGTCTAATATTGATGAAAGTGGTGTACCTCCAAACATCTGCATGTTCCTTATATTTGCCAGCACTTAAGTAGATATTTAGGGATGTAGAAAACTGTTCATCCCTTTCTCTCCTATTAAAAGACATATAAGAATTTGAACATCTCACTACTGAGTATCTAAACATACTCAGGAGCCAAGTCCCGTGAAGCAGTAGTCATTTAAATACTCTGTGATTGAAGCTCTAAATTAAGTACACAATACTAAAAGTAAAATTCACCATGCAAGAGACCTAAATTCTGCATAAATTGCATTTTATGCTCACTTAGAATTTCAAGATCCCAGCTAAAGTCCACAGCCTATGAATATGAATACTGAGTGCTAAGACAGCCTAGGCAAAAGGGATGGCAAAAACAGGAAAGAAGAATCAGTCCCAAACACTACATCTCACCAGAACTTAGAAAACTGTCTCAAGGTTATCTTTTTCAGCATCCAAAACACCTTCCTTTCCTAAAATGCTTAGATTATATCCACCAGGAGTAGTGTGAATGTTTGGCACTGCAGATCTGTGGCTAAAACTCTTGTACAGGGTATGGAACATTCACCACTCCTGTTAAAAATAGGAAGAAGACAAAAAAATCAACAGATGTCCTTAACCTCCTAACTAAAGACCACTAGTAGGAAGCAACAGTTTCAAAGATAGCCTTTACACACCCACTGCAAGACTTTCCTGTTCTTTATTCACAAGCTATGATCACAATGTTGAAATGTGAAATATTTGAATGTGAGAGGAGCTAGCACAATTTAAAGCTCAATTTGAAGCTCAAGTGCAAACAAGACTGAAGTCCACAGATTATTTTACGATCCTGCCAAAACCTGCTTCTATCAGCAAAATATTGTGATTGCAAGAAAACATCTGATTGCACTGAATACTTCTCTATATATGATTGGTTTATATTGGCTTGTGAAAGCCAAGTCCTTGTTTGCAATTCTAAGGAATTGCTTGTGGGAGAGAAGTTTTCCATAGCTACAAAAGTGCATGTGAAAGGAAAATTCAGTCATTGTGAAGAAAGGTAAATTGTGGACGATGCCAAGCTGTGTGGGTTGGTTGACATGCTGGAAGGAATGCCATCTAGAGGGACTTGGACAGGCTTGAGAAGTGGGCCCAACCCAATGTCATTAAGTTCAACAAGGTCAAGTGAAAGATCCTGCACCTGGGATGGAGCACAAATATAGGGTGGGCAAGGAGTGGCTCAAGAGCAGTCTTGAGTAGAAGGACTTGGGGGTGTCAGCTGATGAAAACCTCAACATGAGGCAGTAATGTGGCCTTACAAACCAGAAGGCTAATCATATCCTGGGCTGCACCAAAAGAAGTGTGACCAGCACGATGAGGGAAGTGATTCTCCCCATCTACTCAGCTTCCATGAGACCCCACCTGGAGCACTGCACCCAGTTCTGACACCCACAGCACAACAGGACATGGAATGGTTGGAGCTGGTCTATAGGAGGGCCATGAAGATCATCAGGGGTGTGGAGCATCTCCCCTATGGGGACAGGCTTTAAGAGTTGGGGCTATTCATCCTGAAGAAAAGACTCTAGGCAGATCTTCTAGCAGTCTCCCAGTTCCTGAAAGGCCCCAGAAGAAAGCTGGGAAGGGACTTTTTACATGAGCTTGTAGAAATGGGACAAGAGGGAATGGATTTAAGCTTGAGGAGGGTAGATTTAGACTGGATATCAGGAAGAAATTCTTTACAGTAAGGGTGGTGAGACACTGGACCAGGTTGCTCAGGGAGGTGGTAGATGTGCCCTCCCTGGTGGTGTTTAAGGCCAGGTTGGATGAGGCTTTCAGCAACCTGGTCCAGTGAAAAGTGTCCCTGTCCTTGGAGGGGAGGTTGGAATCTGATGATCTTTAAGATCCCTTCCATTCTACAAATCTATGAACTCCTTTCATTTTCTATGCTTTAAATAAAGACTGTAGAAGCTAGCAAAGATAGGCAGAGCACTGTCCCATCTAGCCTAAAATGAACGCTTAGGGAAGGGATTTGCGAGCAGGCTAAAGTAAGAACTTTCAGGTTTGCTAAATTCAGGAATATTTTTGTCCAGAGATCATATCTCTTCCACTGTGACTAAGAACCACTGATTAGTTCTGATTGAGATACTATGGACAGGATTTAAGGACAAAATCTGTAGATCTATTTTAGATGGAAACATATTTACAAAGACTTTTCAAATTCAGGATAGATTTTTACTAGAATACAAAAAAAAAACCAAAAAAAAACCCAACCCAAAACACATGGCTACTCATATCGAAGTGGTCATGGCACCACTGAATGTTTTCTCAAAGAAAACTTTTCATCTTAATCAAGAGTTTTTTCCTTTGGTCCCAGTTTTGGAAATGGCAAAACCACTCTAGATTAAATCTTAAACACAAACATGTCAGCCAACACCATCAACAAACAAAGAATAAAATGAAATAATCCTATACAGAAAATGTTAATCTTAAATATTTAACACCTGGTAAACATACAAGTAGCTGAGCAAAAGATCTTATTATGGCAAGATTCAAAACCATAGGTGTTCAAGGCCAGATTGGATGAGGTCTTGAGTGAGCTGTACTAGTGGGAGGTCACTGCCTATGGCAGGGGGTTGGAACTAGATGATGCTTGAGGTCCCTTCCAACCATACCATTCTATGATTCTATGATTCTGAGTCAGTATTGACAAGAAAGGTCTCTCCTGATATTTAAATAAATAATTTCATTATTTGGTCCAGTTTTGGGATCCCCAACAAGGCAGAGATATTAACTGACTGAAGTGAACCATGTGGAAGGCTATCAAACTGATTAGGAGCTGGACCACACAATGTACAAGAAGAGGTTCAGAGAGCTGAGTTTGTTCAGTCTAGACAAGAGAACACTGATGAGGGGATATTGATGTCATTCACTAGTGAAATTACTGCTTACAAATAAATGGAGCTAGACTTGTCCTAGGAATGCACACTGGAAGGACAAGAGGTAATGGTTGAATGTTGTAGCATGAGATATTCCAAGTGATACCAAGAAAAGGTTCACCAGTAGCTAGACACAGGCACAGGTTGCTGAGGCAGGTGCTGGAATAAATTAGATGTGGATACTCCTGAAGAAATTACTGATTTGATGAGAGAAATCTGATCCATCTTTGCAGTGACCTGTGTTGAGCAGTAGTACAGACCAAATTGTCTTGGATGGTCATTACATGCATTATGCTTCTTTCTGACTAAAGTTGTGTTTCAGCTTTGTCTGGCATTGTATTAGTCTTCTGCATTTTATTTGTCCCTACCAGTTATATAATGTTTCATCTTCATGGCCATATTATTCTTTGCATCTGCTCCATGGAACACACCAATTTGTACTGTTTAGGTTTTGCACAACATTTTCTTGACTAAATTTAGAAGACAATGCACAGTGCACTCATCATCTGTATGATCACTTCATCTGAAGTGTCTTGCTGTGCCATTGGTTTGGATGTAGATTGTGCAAAGTACTGACAAGAATTACACTCCCTTACCACGAGTTTGTTGGCCACAAATGCCTGCAATTTGCATAGTTCTCAAACATCAACATTCTCTATAAATTCACATACTCCAATAGCATAAACAACTCTGACAGAAAGGATGGGGAAAGCATTGTTAAAGAGATCCAGTAAGGCTGCATGCCTGCTCCAGGCAATATACTGAACAACATAATTATGATGAACATTTAAAGATGCCCATAAAAGAGCAAAAAACTCATCAAAACAAATTTGCTTATAAAATGTTCTTTCTGCTGTAGCCACACTGAACAACTGGCAGTGAGCTTTTAAAACACATCCAGTAAGAACTAAATTTGTCTGGTTGTTGGCTTTCTCCTCTGAATTTTGTAGCAATTCCTGGTGAGACAAATGCCCACTGCAAGGTCATTTAGCATGGTCAGTGTTAGGTTTGAGCCTAGTGCTTAGGGCTGAAAAACAGGTATGAAAAGTCTATAGGGATCAATATAATCCTTACATGAGCTGCAGTTGAGACACACAGAGAGTGAAGTTGGGTTTTACTTGATTTTCCCTTTGCATCACTGTTTACCATGCTGTGAAGCCACACAGAAATTGGGTGGGAAATTTGACAATGGAAAGTATTGTTCTTTCTCATTTCTTTTTGTAAGATGGAGTTCTTGTTTTCCTTGCCCTTTATTCAGTGATGATGTAGTCTGTACAAACCAGACCCACGTTTATGAATCATCTGGCATGCTTGAAAAATCTGAATCAATAGCTAAAAGAACAAAATCAATTTTGTTCTTAGCAGCAAAAGTTTGTTTCTTATTTGTTTGAATGCAAGGACAGGAGATTCTGATTCTTCTTACTGAGAAGATTTATTTCTGAGAAGAAATAATTTCTCCAATACTTCTTAGAGCCACAACATTAGCTTTGTTATACTGACTTTTTGTTCCACGGATAGTCACTGTATCCTGTGACATCACTTGTGTAATCATCTAATCATGTAAAAGACAACACTAATCATAGAATCTTAGAATGGCAAGGTTGGAAAGGACCTCAAGGATCATCTAGCTCCAACCCCCTGCCATAGGCAGGGACACCTCCCACTAGTACAGCTCACTCAAGGCCTCATCCAATCTGGCCTTGAACACCTCCACGGAGGGAGCATCCATGACCTCCTTGGGCAACCTGTTCCAGTGCCTCACCACCCTCACTGCAAAGAACTTCCTCCTAACATCCAGTCTAAATCTCCCCTCTGCCAGTTTAAACTCATTGCCCCTTGTCCTGTCATTGCAGGACCTTGTAAATAATCCTTCCCCAGCCTTCCTGTAGGCTCCCTTCAGATACTGGAAGGCTACTATCAGATCCCTTCGAAGCCTTCTCTTCTCCAGGCTGAAGAGCCCCAACTCCCTCAGCCTGTCCTCACAGGAGAGCTGCCCCATCCCTTTGATCATCTTTGTGGCCCTCCTCTGGACCCACTCCAACACTTCCATGCCCTTCCTGTGCTGCAGAACTTTCCTTAAAAGACTTCTTAAATGCAAAATTGATATTCTCCATGGAAATGTAGCCCAAAGCAGGTTTTTCCTCTGAGCTTCCTACTCTACTGACACTTTTAATAAAGTGCTAATTATGCGCATTCAGACTTGTATTACACAGTAGGAGGCAAACGTTAATTCCTGCTTGATTGCTGCTGAGACAGGATTGTTATGGACAATCTTGAAACATCTTCAATTCTACAAGATATATACATGCCAAAATTCATGTCAGTGAGAACTCTGGAAAGCAGAGCTTCTCTTCACCCTTTCATTTTAAAGGAGGAAGCTATTAAAATGCAAACTACTAGCAGACCTTTTTGAATTGAGAAAGACAAAGAATTCTGTAATAATTTTGATGTGCTGTAGCTGCTGCAAGATAATATTTGCTTTAGGAAAAGTGTTTACTTAGCCATGTTTCCAATGTCAGAGAAAAACTGTAACTCTAAAGCCACATAAGTTTTGTCTCGGGTGTCAACATTTTTCATCTACATCCGGAAAATATTAATATATATATCTGTGTATCTCAGATTTGCACCTCTTTATGTAATAAAAGAATGCTGCATTTACTCTACCTAAGAATGCTGCATAACTGCATAGTTTGAAGAGATTTGATGACAAACTAAAATGTGGCCTGGAAACTAACCTTAGCTTATTGATAATGATTCAATAAAACTACTTTATTAAAAGGTTACCAGACTGCAGTTTGCATGTATGCAAATATGAAAACAGCAGAGTTTGGCTGAGATTCATTTCTTAAAAAAACAGACCAAAACAAAAGAAGAAAAGCAAGAACACAAGAGAAAAAAAACTGAAGCAGATATGGTCACACTGCAAAGTGAAGTGCCCTGTGGAGACGTGCATCTGTCTCCATCAATGGGAAAACGAGTCCTGGGATGCATCAAGAGCAGCATGGCCAGCAGGGCAAGGGAGGGGATTCTGCTCTCTTACTCTGCTCTCATCAGACCCCACCTGGAGTACTGTGTGCAGTTCTGGAGCCCCCAGCACAGGAAGGACATGGAAGTGTTGGAGCAGGTCCAGAGGAGGGCCACGAAGATGAACAGAGGGCTGGAGCAGCTCCCCTATGAGGACAGGCTACAAGAGTTGGGGCTCTTCAGCCTGGAGAAGAGAAGAGTTCAAGAAGACCTTCTAGTAGCCTTCCAGTATCTGAAGGGAGCCTACAGGAAGGCTGGGGAGGGATTATTTACAAGGTCTTGCAATGACAGGACAAGGGGCAATGGATTTAAACTGGCAGAGGGGAGATTTAGACTGGATGTTAGGAGGAAGTTCTTTGCAGTGAGTGTGTTGAGACACTGGAACAGATTGCCCAGGGAGGTTGTGGCTGCTCTTTCCCTGGAGGTGTTCAAGACTAGGTTGGATGAGGCCTTGAGTGACCTGTACTAGTGGGATGTGTCCCTGCCTATGGAACTGGATGATCCTTGAAGTCCCTTCCAACCTTACCATTCTAAGATTCTATGATTCTATGAAACTAGAAACCTAATGAATTGCCTGAGATTACAATGTGTGAATCTGGGGCTTTATTACTTGTGTGAGCTAAGGCACTACAGCCATCAGTCTGAAAGCTAAACTTAACATATCTGGAACTGGAACTACAGGAAACTATGAATCAGAAACAACTAGATATTACTGTGTGAAATACACTATTTTAGATGAAAGAGATTTTAGAAGGCACAGTTCCTCTAAAAATTAATCTAGATTAAGAACAAACTATTTGAACACATGGTATCTGACTACATTTCTTTCCTCATGCTCATGGATATTTGTTTAAGCAAGCAATACCCTTGACTTGACCTACGCTGTTCGTAGTGGAAGGTCTCGTTCAGCATAGGCAGGACTGGCATAATCTGATCATTTGAGTCTATATGCAAATATTAATGCTGCTTTTAAAAATAATAGTCATAATTCTCAGGGCTACTGACTTCAAACAAGTGCTTTGGGATGCTGAGTTGTTTAAACCAGTTCCTAAGTAAACAACAGTGCCATAGGTTGGGGGCAGTGATGGTTCTTCCTCTTCCCACTGGACGTTTTCTGGAGAGAAGTTAGTCACCAAATTTTTAGAACTGCCTTTAGCTGAAACTAGCTCTTGCCAACCTCATATTGGGCTTTTTCTCTGGGCTCTAACTTCTTTCTTTACAAAGATGGGTTAAAAATAAAGTCAATTTTAGTGTATCCAGGTCCATGTGTCAGCTGTGGATTTATTCTTGTTATCTTTCAACATCAGGATACTGCAAAAACTGGGTAGCTCCTGACCACCTGCTATTTTTGAAGGCTAAGTAAGACAGAAAAGATATCAACCCCTTCTCTGTGGATGAAACAGCATAGAAGAGGCACCTGTTCCTCCTCAGCATTGTAGCATTTATTTCTAAGGAGGCAACCTATCAAACTAATGTTTTTTGTGCCATTTTCTTATTTCTTGACGGTACAAAAATAGGGGAATTTTGAAAAAAAAATATGTAAATGTGAATCTCACTCACTTAAGTTAGGCAAACTTGTCTGTCAGAAATATCATTCTCAGCAGCCTACCAGAAGAATTCCTTTACAATAATACTAGAGATCAGCTTCTTTAATGTTAGTAGCAGTATTTGCCCATTGAAGGACAATACACCTTCTAGTGATGACTAGTGGTAAGGACTAAGGAAGACAATACACCTTCTAGTGATGACTGGTGGTAAGGACTAAGGAAGACAATACACCTTCTAGTGATGACTGGTGGTAAGGACTAAGGAAGACAATACACCTTCTAGTGATGACTGGTGGTAAGGACTAAGGAAGACAATACACCTTCTAGTGATGACTGGTGGTAAGGACTAAGGAAGACAATACACCTTCTAGTGATGACTGGTGGTAAGGACTAAGGAAGACAATACACCTTCTAGTGATGACTGGTGGTAAGGACTAAGGAAGACAATACACCTTCTAGTGATGACTGGTGGTAAGGACTAAGGAAGACAATACACCTTCTAGTGATGACTGGTGGTAAGGACTAAGGAAGACAATACACCTTCTAGTGATGACTGGTGGTAAGGACTAAGGAAGACAATACACCTTCTAGTGATGACTGGTGGTAAGGACTAAGGAAGACAATACACCTTCTAGTGATGACTGGTGGTAAGGACTAAGGAAGACAATACACCTTCTAGTGATGACTGGTGGTAAGGACTAAGGAAGACAATACACCTTCTAGTGATGACTGGTGGTAAGGACTAAGGAAGACAATACACCTTAGAGTGATGACTGGTGGTAAGGACTAAGGAAGACAATACACCTTCTAGTGATGACTGGTGGTAAGGACTAAGGAAGACAATACACCTTCTAGTGATGCCTGGTGGTAAGGACTAAGGAAGACAATACACCTTCTAGTGATGACTGGTGGTAAGGACTAAGGAAGACAATACACCTTCTAGTGATGACTGGTGGTAAGGACTAAGGAAGACAATACACCTTCTAGTGATGCCTGGTGGTAAGGACTAAGGAAGACAATACACCTTCTAGTGATGACTGGTGGTAAGGACTAAGGAAGACAATACACCTTCTAGTGATGACTGGTGGTAAGGACTAAGGAAGACAATACACCTTCTAGTGATGCCTGGTGGTAAGGACTAAGGAAGACAATACACCTTCTAGTGATGACTGGTGGTAAGGACTAAGGAAGACAATACACCTTCTAGTGATGACTGGTGGTAAGGACTAAGGAAGACAATACACCTTCTAGTGATGCCTGGTGGTAAGGACTAAGGAAGACAATACACCTTCTAGTGATGCCTGGTGGTAAGGACTAAGGAAGACAATACACCTTCTAGTGAAGCCTGGTGGTAAGGACTAAGGAAGACAATACACCTTCTAGTGATGACTGGTGGTAAGGACTAAGGAAATCTCAGAGAAAAATTTTAGTAGTGGTCTTCTGGCACCTGAAGACAGCCTACAAGAAGGCTGGAGAGGGATTGTTTACAAAGGCCTGTAGTGATAGGATGAGGGGTAATGGTTTGAATTAGAGAAGAGTAGATTTAGACTGGATGTTAGGAACAAGTTCTCTACCACAAAGGTGGTGGAACGCTGGAACAGGTTGCCCAGGAATGTAGTTGAGGCTCCATCCCTGAAGATATTCAAGGTAAGGCTTGACAGGGCTCGTGGCAACCTAATCTAGCAGAGGATGTCCCTGCTTACTGCAGAGGGGTTGGATTAGATGACCTTTGGAAGATCCCTTCCAAGCCAAACCATTCTGTGATTCTATGATTCTATGATCTGTCGAAGGCAGGTCCTTCAGAGGGGTTCCTGATAAGTAGGCATTTGCACTTTTCAGCATTCTTATTTTCTTAAGTGAAAGAAAGACATAGCCCTGCCTTCTGCTTCCTGCAGTGCCCTATCAAGGAACATATAAAAGCCAAGCCACTGCCTTGTTTTGCTAGGAAACATCAAGCAATGTCAATTACTGTACTACAAATGCAGCACTGCACTGTAAATTTTTTATGCTCAATGAAGGCAAAAGCCTCATCAGTTTTGCTGCTCTGAAAAATGCCAGCTGTTTGGGGAAAAAATGCAAAACTGGAGAGAAACATCAACTTAATGGAAGCTCTGGGAGAAGTGACAGTATAAAAACCCCACCAAAACATTTCAGAAAACTTTGAGCACTAACTTGTCTATGTGATGGCAATTTAATTTTGCAGTTAAGGTTACTAAGATCCTTCTGCAATTTAATTTTGGTAAAGACCAAGTATATTTGGCCTGACCTAGTTCAACTTGTGTTGAACCAGTTGTTCCTAAACTAAGAAACAGGGAAGAGACCACACCACATCAAGAGAAACACCATCCAGCAGGGTAAACATGTAAAGGTAGGGAGGAGCTAGGACAGACCAATCTGACAGAATTGAACTATCTATCACACATGAAGGCATTTAAGATCATCATGGCCCACACGAAGTTGGCTTTCAATAATCCCAGACTGAAGATTTTATTTTAAACTAGCAGGACAGAGTGGTAACATTTCCACCATTTAAAAAAGTGTTAGGGGATTTTCTTATTCCTTTGGATATAAAATATTTTGTTTGAATTTGAATGAAACATTCTCATAAATGGTTTTGCACTGAAAAAAAAAAAACAAAAAAAAACCCCAAAAACCAAACCACTCTGCATGTGTGTTTAAAGAAAACACCCATTTGAAAATACTGGTCAGCACTATCTGCACTTGGTAGGTCTGTCATATTAAAAAGAATCATAGAATGGTAAGGTTGGAAAGGACTTCAAAGATCATCTAGTTCCAACCCCCTGCCATAGGCAGGGACACCTCCCACTAGTACAGCTCACTCAAGGCCTCAAACAACCTGGCCTTGAACACATCCAGGGAGGGAGCAGCCACAACCTCCCTGGGAAACCTGTTCCAGTGCCCCACCACTCTCACTGCAAAGAACTTCCTCCTAACATCCATTTTAAAACTCCTCTCTGCCAGTTTAAATGACATTGCCCCTTGTCCTGTCATTGCAAGACCTTGTAAATAGTCCCTCCCCAGCCTTCCTGTAGACCCCCTTCAGATACTGGAAGGCTACTATCAGGTCTCCTTGAAGCCTTCTCTTCTCCAGGCTGAAGAGCCCCAACTCTTGTAGCCTGTCCTCATAGCAGAGCTGCTCCAGCCCTCTGATCATCCTCTGCAGCCCTCTGATCATCCTTGTGGCCCTCCTCTGGACCCGCTCCAACACTTCCATGTCCTTCCTATGCTGAGGGCTCCAGAACTGCACACAGTACTCCAGGTGGGACAGAAGAAGAAGGATAGTTTAGATAATTGATCCAGAAATGATTCTGTGCCTTACTCCAGTTTGTGAAAAATAATTATCGTGGCAGAGGGATCCTTCAAGAAGCTGAACAATTTCTGGTCTGGATAAAATATATAATGAAAAGAGTATTGATAAGTGTGTTTCAGGGCACTGCTTAATCACAGAACAGAACCCCTGGTATCTTTTGTTTTCCCTTACTGTAATACATAAGGTGGAGACACTCTGGATTTTGAAACTCTTCCCCAGTTGTCTACCACTTTTGCTAAGTATTGCAGGAGATGGACCATTTGCCTGTTTTAATAGGTCAGTATCTCATGAAAGTACTCTCTACTGTATCTTCCTGTCTCAGGAACACTTGGCAAAACCACAAGGGTCAAAACAATTTTCACTGTATTTTCTTTAGTAATACATTTACCCAGGACCCACGGTAATATCATCCACTCGACGATGGTTGGTGGTGGTCCCTGCATGCTCAAGTCTGACCTGTCAATGTGCTGAGAAGCAAGCAACAGCAGGAACAGAAAAGTCAAGTAGGAAGCAGTATGGCAGATAAATTTGATAAATGGCTTTCGGATGAACAGCCCTAGTGGGCTTTTGGGAGCTATCAGGTAGCACACAGAGAAGACTGGGAAAAGAAGTCCTATGACAACACATGTCAACATCTTCACAGCCCAGTGTCGCCTCCTCCATCCAGGGAACTCGTCATACCAGCGGGATGCGAGCAGCTGCTGGCAGTTGGGCTGAGCAACAAACTACAGAGAGAAGAAGAGTGGAAGATGGTTAGTTCATTGTTACCTCTTCAAAGTTATTTCCATGCCATGTATGTTACAACAAATAACTTTTGGATATCCAGTAAAACAAAAAAGAACCCCAAAAGAACCTATGCAAGCCTGCTCACACTGATACCACCAGCAAGACAGGGCTTGGTGATCTTGCTCTTCTGTCAATACAAAAGGTATAATCTAAAGCCATCAAAATCCATTTTAATAATAAAGCTTGACTTCCCCGTTAGCTGAAGTACACAAGGAACCAACAGACCTTAAAACATACATATTTCAAAAGCTGAGTTCAAACTATAAAACAAGTTCACAAATACTTCCATTATTCAACCAGCAACATTTGTCCACATGAGGTGAGCATGGGGTGGAAGACACTATGAAAATGAAAAGCATGACTGACATCTGTAAACAGTGTGTTCCCTGCTAGTTCTCAAAAAAATCAGCCTTACATGCTTTCATACTGACAAAACTATTATAAATACACAGCAAAATGTCTGCACAACATGAACAAAGCATGAGCACTCTCGAGTGTTTTACTACTCCTTGTTAAACAGGAAAAGGCAGGGAAAGGAGAGGAAGAGGAGGGGAGGGGAGGAGATTTGAGGAGAGGAGATTCGAGGAGATTCATGGAGATTTGAGGAGAGGAGAGGAGAGGGAAGGAGAGAAGGAGA
>VWZE01004296.1:0-44587 GCA_013396675.1 Eubucco bourcierii
AGTGAGGTAAAGCGGGTAATGTCCGACGCGGCTTCTTCGTGATGCTGGTGCCCTTCTGGGACGGGGGAGGACAGCGGCAGCCCGTGTGGTGGAGGGGAGCTCTTTCCTCCCCATAAGGCACGGGGCTGTGGCGGCGAGGCGGCATCGGCGCAATGGGGACGGGATCCCGGCGGGGCTGCGCGGAGGATACGGGTGCTCGGTGCTGCCTGTCCCACCGTCGGCAATGGAAGAGACGGTGGCAGGCGGGCACAGTGTCTGCAGGGAAAAAAAAAATAAAAAAATAAAGGAGTTTCAAACTCACCAAAGCAGCCTCGGCGCTGCCGAGGGGGACTCGCTGGTCCGCTAAAGTAAGAAATCCTGGTGATGTTTTGAAATAGACATCTCAAAACAAGTGTTCATCGTACCGGCACGTAAGAAGTGCTAATGTATTAAAATGCAAATAGGCATGTATAGTCGGCAGGGCTGCTGCGTGTTTCCTGTTTACCATGCTAATTAGCAGTTGTAAGGGAAAACTTTACCAGTAAGGAGTAATCCAGGACAGTATTTGACCCAGTAATGCTCCTCGAGTGATGCATTGGCTTTTACAGTTCTGGGTTTTCAAGCCCAAAACACAAAACAGGTATTTATTTGATTTCATTAATGACAAACATACAAAACTCTTCTCTGCCAACACAAGTGATAAAACTCAGCTAAAAATGGAAAGTTCAATTCCCCACTCTTGTTTTGATAAGGAATATTTTGACCAGGTAGTTTGTCTCCAGGCTTTCAGGTAGCAGGATGCTTTCCTCTCTTATTTTGGGAGGTAGTAACGAATTGTGCAGAAGTTTGAGGTTTGGTACTTACAGTGGTGATTTGTTTGTTGCTCTGAGCAACCTGCTCTACTTGAAGATGAAACTGATGACTGTAAGGACTTGGACTAGATGACCTCAAAAGGTCCTTTCCAACTTAAAGCGTTCAGTGATTCTGTATTGCAAGGCCAGATGTGCATACTTGTAGACAAACACAGGCAGAAACATACAGAAGGATCTTGGGATTTTAGTTGTTTTTGAGGATTTTGTCTGTCTTGTTCTTTTTTGAGAGCTAGTGGTGTTCAGTAAGCTCTTTTGTTCCCATTCACTGTGTCTTTTCAACTTGTTAATACAAACAACCTACTCTAGAAACAACTCTGACGTTAACCAAATGTTTGTTTGTGTTTTTGTTTTGGTTTGTTTGTTTGTTTGTTTTTAGTCCACCTCACAACTTCCAGATTCTTCCAGAGAAGAGAATAAAAAGAAACCAGTTTTGGAAAGACTTGGAAATTTGTTTGGCACAGGGAAAAGGAAGAATGTCAAAAGTTCACTAGAACACACCTCCCATCGGAAAGGAGAGAGGTCAGTCTCCCCTCACAGAGCACAGCCAGTATACTGTAGGCACGTAAAGGAAGGACACGAAGCTCCTCAGGTACAGAAGCAAGTGAGGAACATCAGTGCTGTTTCTGAGACACAGGACTACAACTTCAGTGGGGAAGGAGGACAGCTGTGTCGTGACACCATTTCAGAATGGAGTAGTAGGGGAGTCTCCTCTGACAGCGAGTGGTCAGCAGATTGGAGCGGCAGCAGCGAAACCATTAAGAACTCTTTGCTTGAGGGCAGCTTGAATGCGGAAACCCTGGAACTGGAGAAAGAATCCATCACAGATATAAATAATTCCACAACTCCAGATTTCATAAAAAGCTTGAGAAATTTGCCTAGTGAAGACTTGGAAAAGAGTATCCTAAGCCACAAGCAGCTGGTGAACACGTGGGTGTCTGAGGAGCCTGGGTATGCAAAAGCAAAGGATCTGCCATACCAGTTGGAACCCACGGCGTGTGAGCACACACATTCTGCTAGAGTGCTAACAGTTGATATCTATCTAAGAAAAACAGACCAGCTCCTTGATGAACCTGTGACTGTTACATCAGAAGAAAACTGTAGTGACTCGGACACAATGGATAAAAAATCTGCTAATAAAAGATCTGGGAAAAGGAGAAAATCTCAGTCGTCTAGTGACATTCCAAATGGAGAGAGAAATCAGGCTGAGACTGCTCCAAGAGAGGAATCAGTTTTCGAGGATGATGTCTCTTCTGAGGTGTTTTCAGACAAGATAATAAGTTCTGAAAGAAAAACGAAGTCTTCTCAACAGACTCTTGAAAGGAATTCCTCTTCCTCAGGTAATAATCAAGATGTAAAAGCTGGATCAGCTCACAAAGGAGCATCGAAAACTGAAGCTGACAAAAGCAAGCAGCAAAATTCAAATGCAACCCCTGCAAGAAGAAGATCATACAAAAAGAGTCAATCAGATGCTGTCCCCATTTCCCCTACTGGTCTGAAGGGTCAGGTAAAAGATTACTCCTCAAAAAGGCAACCTCTAGCATCACCAGAGAGTAACCTAACGACAAAAAGAACTTCAGCGGAAAAGGGAACTATACCTGTGGCTTTTGGGGAAGACAACTTGGAGTCTCCTAAAGCTTCTTTGGCTGCTAAAACAGAAGACCCTGCCTTGGTGTTTGCTGAAGGCAGAAATGAAACTAAGGCAGCAAAGCATGCTAATGGTTCAGATGGAAGAGCTTTCTTGCGCACTGATGGGATTAAAAATGGAGACCTGTGCACATCAGCTGAGAGGCAGACAAGCTCTGACTTAGACAACACGAAGCTGAAGAGTTCGGATGCTTCCAGAACAGTCACCACAAAAATTAGCCTGTAAGTAACGTAAAATTAAACTTACCTTGTCCTTGTACACTAATTTTGCCTCTATCTGCCTTTAGGATTTTGGAAGAACCATGTGCCTGTTATCTATCTGTCTAGATGACTTTTAGTTAAGAACTACCTTTAAAAAAAACCAAAACTCATGATTACAGCTACCACATAACGAGCACTGTAGTTTACATGTGTTAGGAAAAAATGATTCTTCCATTTCTTTTTTTGTGGATAGGGAATTTCTTACTATGTCAGTTCCATTATATGGAATAATTTAACATACTTTGTTGTTGCCATCAGTAATGGTTGTTGCTCAGATTAACCCAATTATCAACGCCCTTAATGTAGCTGCCTCATCTGTAACCAACTGAGGATGTGGTTGAAGGTTTTGTATGTGAAGATCTTTGAATAAGGCATGTGCCAGGGTTGCTCTTTCAAGCAGCGTAAGGTCTGCTGTTATTTCATGGAGAAGCTTCCAATGCTATGTAGAACTTGCTCCTTCAAGTGATGTGATAAATCCCACCCCAGAAATTTGAATACAGATAGTTGCTTTCATAAGGATGTGGGGAATGAATCACGTAGATTTGAATACATGTGAGTGCCATCAGGCATTTACAGAATTATGCATAGATCAGTTTGCAGGATTTGGGTTTACACTCAAAGAGGTTGTCATCTGCCAAACTGAAGTGATAGGTGCTTTCCTTAGGGTTGCAAAGAAATGGATGCATTTGCAAATGTCACTGTCATCACTGGTACCAGTCCGGTGACTGATCTCCTGGATTCTGTCATGCTCTGTAAATCATTTTTTACATTTCATCTGTGGTTTGGTTGTCATAGCTCTGTGCTATCGCTTACCTCATGCTGCTACACTCATTTTTAGGTACACTGAAACCTCTAGATCTACCTGTGGTCCAGCAAGTGTTCAGAACTGTCATTAACTTGTGGCAGAGGGATGTGAAGGTTCAGTGGTATGGCTTAGGAAAAACATTTCTGATTCCCACATCTGAGGGGCATAGCAGCGTTAGAAACAATCTCCTTTGCACAAGTCATAATATTCTACATTTTATTTTTCATAACTGAATTGAAAGTACCTCATACTCAGAGCTAAATCAGAGTTTGTGCATGGTGGTGCTTTGCCATCTGGCAGTATAGCTCACACTCTTCAAACTGCACATTTTGTATCTTCATAACTTCGAAGGAAAGGTGGCTTTGGTATTCTCCCTTTGTTTCACTTGTTAGTGATGATGAACTTAGAAATGCTTAGCTGGATTTCATTTTTATGGCACTCTCCTTGGCTTCCTCTACAGCCAATTGTCTTCTGCTGTACTCAGTAGTAGGGAAGTGTCCTTGCTGACAGATGTAATTTTAATGGATAAACAGCCTGTTCTATTTCATCTGGTTTTGTGGGCTGTGTGGCACTGTCTCAGCCTTTGCTGCTGCTGTAAGAATTTCAACCCTGGGTGGGGACTGTGGTATCCCCAGAGTTCTTGCAAGGTCCCTGCAACATTCCTGATGCATCTGATAGCTGGCATTGCATGATACCACACAACTTCTTTAGCCAGACAGACTGATATAGTCAGATTGCCTGCTACAATCTATAGTTACCCAGATGGGCTGTAAACCTGCTGTAAAATGGGAAAGGAAAAGATGGTGCCATTATTTATGAGTTTGTTCTCTTGTTACTGCTTTGAACTAGAGAACAGGTAACTTCTCCATTTTCAAAGGTTAAAAAAACCCTCTTGTTAGATAACTTCAACTGAATCCCTTTCAGGTTACTTCAGGTAAGATGGATTTTGTGTAATCAAAGTAGTTCACACGTGAAAAATGGGTAATGGCTCTTGCTAATAATGACATTGTGTCAATTCTGGGAATCCAATTGCTTTAGAACAACTTTTAAGTATGTCAGGTTTACTGTTTCACTGCAAGTCATGATAGCATTTGCTGTCTTTTGTTTTATGTCTGTGCACTGAGCAACTTGGAAATCACAGGATATGTTGCTTCTGGGTTTTGACTGACCTGAGATTGATGGTACATCTTAATCAGCACATAAAGCCACAGGCAGTAGTTACTTTGATGTGCTTACCAGAGAACTTGGCTTCAGTTGTCATATCTGGTGTTCAGACGTGGTTTTGTCCTTACCTTTGCATTTATCCCCACTTACTGAATTATCCTGCCCTTTTAATTTGCCGTTTTCTTTGCTCACCTCAATCTGAAGTTTTGGCATCAATGTTTTTTGGCATCAGTTGACGTGGTCGCTTGGGCAGTGTGCTTCAACTGTGTGACTCACATTCCACTTATGACTGTGTTGGGAGAGGTCTAACTGCTTGCTTCCACAGGTTAGCTGCAAGGTGTAGCTGAAGAGGACGTTGGTATTTCTCTTGTGCCTGCTTGTCCCTGGCATTGCAGATCAGCAACGGGTAGTAGGAATCAGCCACACTGGGCTGTTCACAAAGAAGCTTTTACACTGTTAGGTAAATCCATCTTCTCTCATACTAGAGGGGAGGCTCAAAGGATACTCAAAAAACACAACCTCCTTTTAAGCCAGCTTAGAAACTCGTTTCTTGGCAGTGAGATGTGTTTTAAAATCAGTATTTATTAGTGTGGAAAAAAGATGTGATGAACATAGTCAGTTTGAGCTGTAATGGATGGAGCTCCAGGGCTGAGCTTTCTCCTGCTGTTTCATTTCTGCTGTTTTGCTGCTGCTACTTCTGCTTTGCAAAAAAAAAAAAAAAAAAAAAAAAACAAAAAAAAAAAAAAAACCACAAAAAAAAACAAAAAAACCCCAAATGTCAAGTGCTGAAATAGTTGTTTCTGCCTAAATTTGCAAAGATTGAAGTGATACCTTTGAGGTATTAGCTGTTCATTTCAAAGGGATTTTAGGTGTGGCTAGTACCTTAGCAGTGTTAACCATTAAACTTGCTGGTGTCAAAGCATACAAGGAGAGATGGATTTTATTGTGCTATGTTGAAATGCAGGTAGTAGTGCAAGTGACAGACTGACAAAAGGGTGACCTTAGAGTAGCCTTCCAGGATCTGAAGACTACAGGAAGGCTGAGGAGGGACTATTGACAAGGTCTTGTAATGAATGACAGGACAAGGGGCAATGGGTTTGAACTGGCAGAGGGAAGATTTAGGCTGGATGTTAGGAGGAAGTTCTTTCCAGTGAGGGTGGTGAGACACTGGCACAGGTTGCCCAGGGAGGTTGTGGCTGCTCCCTCCCTGGAGGTGTTCAAGGCCAGGTTGGATGAGGCCTTGAGTGAGCTGTGCTAGTGGGAGGTGTCCCTGCCTATGGCAGGGGGTTGGAACTGGATGATCCTTGAGGTCCCTTCCAACCTTATCATTCTATGATTCTACCCTTTTCTGATCAGAAAAGGACATGAAGGGTCCTGGTGAACAGCAAATTCAGTGTTGGGGGCATTATATCAAGTTGCACCATTCCCTTCTCCGTTAATAAGGTGATGATACTGCAGCATACTGTGTATGAGGAGAAGCTGAAGCAGCTGGATTTGGTCACTGAAGAGGAGGATATGAGTAGACCTCAATCATCTCTTGCTACCTACTGATTATTAGAGAGAAGGCAGAGCCTGACTGGTCCCTGAAGTATACAATGAAGGGATAGTGGACACAGTTATGTGTTACAGCAGTGACATTTCACTCAGATATGAGGCAAGGAATAAATCACAGTGGCAGTGACTGACCTGCTGAAGTGCTCCTCTGTTAAGGTTGTGAAATCTGTACCTTTGGATGTCCTTGGAACTTGGGCAGGCAAAGCCTTCAGCAACTTGACCTGACTTTGAAACTGTCCCTATTGGGAGGGGGAAGCTGGACTGGCTGCCCTTTAGAGGTCCCTTACAACTTGCATTTGTTTTCCAAAAAGAAAAAGAACAGAATTTAACTTTGAACACTTTAGGGGAAACAGTTGTATTGCAAATGAAAAGTAACATCTACAAGTATTTAGCTGTGTGCTGTTTGATACTATTCCTGAAAGGAGTAAGGCAGGGAAGGAACATTGTTTCTAGACTGAAATTTTCCAGGTGTGTTTCTTTAGTGCCTGTCTGAAGTGTGGCCAGTCATTACCAAGTTAATTGGTCCCTTTTTTATTGGTTGTGTGTTCTTCAGAAGAGCCTTCCAGTTGTGAACCAACGTGAGCAGCTGGCATAGTTACAGGGAGCACTCTTGGAAAGTCTTCCCTGAAAAGCGACTTCGAGCAGTTGCTTTCTGTTTAGGTTCTTACAGATTGTGAGTTCCTTCTCTGCTGTTTCACTGTTTGTTCCTCTTCCCTTCCCCAGGAAGCTTGTGCAGTGGAAAGTGTTGGTTTAGTGCTATTTACTGCTTTACCTTGGGGTGGATCTCTTGAGGAGAAAGGAATGGTCTCAGTTTTGGATTATGTTAACACATTTGTACCTCTTCCTTCTTTTTTGGGCTGAAGAACGGAGAGCTCAGGGAACCCAGCCTGTGTTGGTAAAAAAAAAAAAAAAAAAGAAAGAAAGAAAAAAGAAGAAAACACTTAAATAGCAGAATCATCTTTTGGTTGGTAGAGCATTTGAGGCCCTGGAGGTTTTTCTGCAGGCTAGTTTGTTTTATCTCTCACCATTACATGCTTTCCTGCTTTCACATAGTGCAGTTTCTGCCTGTTCCCCCACTGCTGAGCATTTCCAGATCCCTCTTTGGAGAGCAGATCTGCCTTTGAGAAGTGGTTGGGAGCTCCTTGATGCTCCTTATGTCTGACAGAAATTTTGAAGATGTGTGCCCTGCCTCTTCACAGCCATTCATGCTGACCCTGCAGCAGCAAGTGACACGGACAGTTGAACTTTCCTGGACGTAGGTATTAAGAGGAAAAAGGCTTAAAACTCTCAGTGCACATCATCAGCCTTCTGTCACTGTACATGAGTACTGTGTGCTATGTGCTTGTACCCTCTGCCCCCCCTGATGGAGAAGTTTCTGTGTTTTCCCTGTAGAATCAGCAGGGGTAGTGCACACAATTTAAATTATGAGCTGATATTCCCTGTAGGAAATGGCAGAGCCCTTGCATGGTCCTTCGGCCGAGTGGTCATGCAGTGACTGGGAGCACTTACCTTTTCCACCAGCACTAATGAGGCCAGAAGAGGTTTTTCACTCCTAAGATTGCTTCTACAGTGGAAGGACTACAAAGAATCTGGGCAGATGTCTTGAAAACTTGTTGGAAAAGTGTATTCAAATGTTAACCAACTCATTATCACCTTAATGAATTAGGTTTTGTTTCCTAAACTCTGTAGGGAATTGCATGCATGTAATTTATTCCACCTATTCACTATGAAATTTTATTGTCTGTCACTCAGAAGCAGTTAAGATCTCTGCCTCAACTGGAGATGCTGTAGGCTGCTGTGTTGGTTTTGTGTTTGTTGTACTGAGCATCAAACCATTACATATATATTTGAAATGAATTCTCCTTGTTGAAAGCCTTTTTCTTGCCGTTCCTAGANAACTATGGAAAATTTCATTGTAATGAAAATTGGTTTGAAAATTATTCCAAGGTTTTTCCAGCTTAATCAAAGATGTAACTCTCTATCACTTTGCTTCCTGTAGTCCAGCCAAACCGAAGAACGTAGAGCTGAATTTTAAAGCATCTACAAATCAAGAGAATTTAGAAAGCGAGCAGGATGCTCTCGAAAAACCAGTTAATAAAACCAACAACAACATTGCCAACAAAATCTCCTTGTTTGAAAATAAATGTGCTAACCAAAGCCAGAGGCCTGCTGACATCCCTGCTTCAAAAAGCAGCATTGTGCCGAGCACGTTCATTGGTCGAGCAAAGCTGAAGTTTGGAAAGCAGCCTAAGGAGAGTGAGCAGCCTGATAAAACCTTAAATAAGCAAAGCAGTCGCCAGAAGCTATTTGAGAATGGCACAGCAGAGAAAGACAGCACTGCAGAATTGAAAGGCAGGCATGAAGACAGCTCTGCCTCCTATGAGGATGTTGGGAAGACAACAGAACTTAAAGTAAAAGCTGCAATATCCCTTTTTAACCAAAACAGCAAAGCTGATGCTGGCAACGTCCCTCTGAAGCAGCTTGATCAAGAGTTAACCACAGCTAAAAAAGAAAGTTCACCTTTAAAACTGCCTTTGCACTTGCCCAGTAGAAGTGAAACCCCTCAGGATAATTCCCACCAAAGGATTAACACAAGCTCAGAACTCCACAGAAATGGGGAAAGGATACTGCCAAACACAGAGCTTCTGTTGCCTTCCAGTGATGATAAATACCCTCTGCTGTCTCATCAGGCTTCTGTGTCAGAGCTGAAGAAGATGGAAAATGGAGATAAAAAGGCAAAGCCAGGAGATCTGAGCTTTGCAGCACTGCAGTGTGATGACAGCAATGCAGACAGTGCATCGATAGCAGAGCACAACATCAATGCCCAGCAGAGCCCAGGCAGGACTTGTAATGGATCTGCTGAAGACGACAGCGTTTTTGACTCTCCCTCTGACATGAAAAAGTTTGCTGAAACCATCAAAAACTTGGACAGCTCAGTTTGTTTACCCCAGAAAAAGAAGAGATCAAAGCTTCCCAAGTCCCCAGCACCCCACTTCGCAATGCCTCCCATCCACGAAGACAACTTGGAGAAAGTGTTTGATCCCAGCGTGTTTACTTTTGGTTTGGGACTGAGAAGGGAAAAAGCACAGGATCTGTTACCAGCCCAACAAATTAAGCTGCAAAGCCTGGAAACGATAGCCAGAGTCAGGCCCAAGCGTGCTTCAACAGAGCAGAGTATCATATTCAAAGCCCTGCAGTCATGTAGCAGAGAGGAGCCTGCCTTTGCCCAGGAGATCAATGGGAAAGACAACTTGGATGGCACAGATGGGGAAATTAAGAGATCCCGCCTTGAAAAGAGCTCCCTGTTCTCAAGCTTGCTCTCTTCTACATCTAAAGAAAAGTTTTTTAATCCCTCTGCCACCTCACTAAATAACACCCCAGCAACTTTTGCAACTGACTCCTCAGGGCTACCTCCTTTACAGCAGGATGCTTCTGGGCCATTTGGCATGCCTCAAAAACCTGAGGTAATAAAGATCGTTCGTTAAATGCAACCGTATAAAAGTTGCATTTATTCCTCTGCCTGCTGAATGATTAATTTTGATTTTTGCAATTCAGTCTCTTTCAGAGATGAAGTTCCCAGGTTTTGTGGAGAAGTACATGCAAGAAGACAGTGCAAAAAACGAGCTCAGTTTGCAAATGCCCAACTATGGGAACCCTGAGAAAAGCTTTTCCAGCTGGTTAGGGACAAGCAGATATGAACTGAATGTCCCCACTGGCTTGTTAGATGTGGATGTAAGTACTGTGTTGTTTAAAATCTGCCTGGAAAGTTGTCCAGCTTTTGTGTTTTCTATAGATGATGTGCATACATTGTTTTGCCCTCTTAGGGACACAGGTAGGGATGGCACAGCTGAGTGTGGCAAGGGGTTGTGTACACACATGAGACTGCTCTTAAGTGAAGCCCATTAGGTTCCAAAGAGTTCCAGTACCTCTGTAGCACCATTGGTGGCTCTGAATTGCCTTGCTCAAGTTAGAAACTGAAAATGTTTGTGTAATGTATCCCTGCTGTGCATCTTCCACTGACTAAGAAAATGGTGATGCAATGGCTAATGGGTAATGTGAAGGAAAAGGGTAAGGACAGCCCAGAACAATGACTGTGGCATTTCTTAAAACACAGTACAAGTTCTAACTGGAATTGAAGCACAGGCTGAGAAAACAGTCATGCTTCAACCTGTCTTGATGATGCCTACAATAATCTGATGGTGGTTAGGAGCTCTGTCCTGAGACCACTACCTGTGCTGAGTACTGACTAATCCATTCTCCTCAGTGCCTTGCACATGTTGCTGGTCATCTTAGGCTTTAACATAGTTAGGAGCTGTTTATTTGGGGTTTTTGGTTGAGTTTTTGGTATGAATAGTTCCTAGGAGATGAGGACCCCGTTCTGGAGTGAGTAGTCCTGCCCTTGTTAGGAAACTGAAGGCGTAATTGCAACGCCTGCTTTATTTGTTTTAGGCTGATGTGATGCAACCACAACTTTCCCACATGTAATTTACCACTGACTGCTGCACTGGTTTAGATTTTGGATAGCTCAATGTGTTTTCTTTGTTCTCAGCATTTTTAGGCTATTACTTATTTCACAGCCTCGCACATCTTGAGGAAACCTCTCTCATTCCAAGGTGTTCAGCACCAGATTGATTCCATTAGTTGGATCATGCATGTATATGCCATAGTGCCTCCTCTATTCCTTCAGAATTATCTCATCCCTTGTGGTTAGCAGACATGAAAACATTTCATCAATATCTTGATCACTGTAGTGTGTATTTTATTATGCCACTTTTTAAAGTAGTCCTTTTTTGTTTTGGTATGAAATTCCTGGAATATATAGAAAGCTGATAGGAGGCTTTTCAAGTCTAAGTTGGCTTCAGTGAGATGCTAATTCAGAATGTGTATTAATTTGTGCATCTATTGCTCTCCAGGAAGAAAGAATTGAAGCAGTGAGTAGGAGTAGTGGAAGTGTTAACAGCTTCTCACCATTCAGACTCTTCTATCTGAGCATCTTTATTGAATGCATTTTTGGTTTGGTTTTTTTTTTTTTTTTTTATGGTGACATTTATCCTCTCACTGTCTGTTAGGCACTTTCAAGAAATGGACAAAGTAAAATCAATCCCAGACCTGGCAAGGTGAGATCAGTTTTATTATCTTCACTACTCTATATTTAAATCATAGCAAGACAGAATTACATCTTGTTGGTGTTTGGTTTGAGTTGTTTTGTTGTTTGTCTTTTTGAAAACAGCTGGTGATATACTGTGAAACAGACCACCAGAAAAATGGGATTGAAGTTTTCCATGATGTTCTGGATTGCACTTCTTGGGTTCTGTCACCAACGATTATAGTTAAAGTCATCAGAGGATGGTAAGATGTTAACTTTTACTCTTTGTCATTGGTCTGTCCAAAAATCTTTTGAAGCAGGACCCTCACATAATCCACAGTGAGCCTGGCTTGCCAGTGGCAATGCAATGTAGACACCTGTGAGCAAGAAATGTAGCATTTTACCTCTGCAGTAGGACAGTCTGGGCCATGAAGCTTCCTTTGCTGACAAATTGAGTGTTAGCACTTGCCTGTAGTGATAGGATGAGGGACAATGGATTCAGACTAGAGAAGAGCAGATTTAAATTGGATGTTAGGAAGAAGTTCTGCCCCTTGAGGGTAGTGGAAGACTGGAGCAGGTTGCCCAGGGAGGTGGTTGGGGCCCCAAGTCTGGAGATACTCAAACTGAGGCTCAACAGGGCTCTGAGCAACCTGATCTCCTTGAGGATGTCCCTGCTGACTGGACTGGATGACCTTCAGATATGTCTTCCAACTCAGACCATTCTATGAGTCTGGGATTTGGAGGGATGGGATGCATCATTTCATTTGGCATAGCATGAACTGGCAGATTCTGCCTGGCCCTGCTGCCCTTTGACTCCTCTCCCCTTTATGCATAGCATCTGGATTGACTAAAAGGCTGAGAGAGGATTTTAAAGCCAGGTCTGACATGGGTTTGGATGCAGAAGATTAATTCCATATCCAAAGCTATGAGGTGGTGCTGTAGAGATAATTAACTGTTTCCCTGATAATTCTCTCTGATTCTGGAAAGAATTTTCTCTACAAGCTAGGTTGCCTAAGACTGATTCAAAGCAGTTCATCTCCTACACTCTTCACAGCCATTATTCAGGAGGAGAGCATGGCAGGTGAAGTTGTGGGGCAGGCTATAACACAGT
Source organism: Eubucco bourcierii (assembly GCA_013396675.1). Classification (NCBI taxonomy): domain Eukaryota; kingdom Metazoa; phylum Chordata; class Aves; order Piciformes; family Ramphastidae; genus Eubucco; species Eubucco bourcierii. The sequence goes on from VWZE01004296.1 coordinate 12,477, forward strand.
CAAACAACAAGTTCCCAAATGATCTGATAGTGAGCTGCAGAAGCAAGGCCTGGCTGCAGCAGGAGGTAGTGGGAAGCACACTGATTGCTGTTTAGTTTCAGAAAACTTGAATGAAAATCTTTCATCTGTGTGAACCAGGTCTTCTTTTCCAGCATGGACTGAGGGACTGCTCTTTACCCAACCCCTCCTCAACCCAGAACTCCAGGAGAGGTTTTTATATTTGCAGACATATTTTTTTATGGAGTTATATATTCAAACCTGGCATTATAAACAAAGCTGTGCTTGTCCTCTGAGCATTCTTACCATCCTTTGGCACACCTGTTCCAGCCCCTGTGGAATTCCAACCTCTTGTTCATAGGATCCAAGTTGCTAGTCTGTTTATGTATGAACAGCAATCTGCAGTGTCAATATTTTCTGACCTGCAGATAGGTTCTGATTAGCATCTCATGCAAAATTTGGCATCCATAGACAAAAGTCTTGCTGCCCCAAAGCATCAATTTAAGAAGGTGGAGGAGTTTTTGATTAAATTACAAAGCCAGCAAGAGGCATCTTTGGTTTTAGCCTTGCTTTAAATAAAGTCTCTCAGAGAGCAGGAATGGCTTGCATCAGCAGTGCTGGGCAAATAAGCTGTACTGGGGTGGCTGGAAGGGTCTGAAAATGCTGCTTGTGAAAGGGTTTGTTAAATGGGAACATGAGTTGTGCAAATTACACCTGATAAAGCACCATTTAAAATGGCCACTTTTTCTTTTAAGCTGGATACTCTATGAGAAACCAAATTTTGAAGGCCCCTCTATTCCCTTGGAAGAAGGAGAGCTGGAACTGCCAGATATTTGGGGCACAGGTTCTTCTGAAGAGGAAAATGACTGCACCTCTCCAAAGCCTGCAGTGATTGGATCAATAAGACATGTTGTTAAGGCAAGTAGCAGAAGTAAAGGCAATTTTGCACAGATCTTTAACGTTTGGTGGTGTTCACTGATACAAAGTGTGATTGGTACATCAGGACACAAGTGTAACATGAGTTGTAAACCTGAGAAGCAATCTCCCATCTTCAGTGTCTTGTTTCATCACAAAATAAATGTGTGGGGGTTGCACAGTGGGGATTAGGCAAGGGAAGATGGGACAGTTTGTGGGTTTTGTTAGATAGCCTTCAGAATTATAGAGTCATAGAATGGTAAGGTTGGAAGAGACCTTAAGGATCATCCAGTTCCAACCCCCTGCCATAGGCAGGGACACCTCCCACTAGCACAGCTCACTCAAGGCCTCCTCCAACGTGGCCTTGAACACCTCCAGGGAGGGAGCAGCCACAACCTCCCTGGGCAACCTGTGCCAGTGTCTCACCACCCTGACTGCAGACAACTTCCTCCTAACATCCACTTTCAATCTCCCCTCTGCCACTTCAAACCCATTGCCCCTTGTCCTGTCATTGCAGGACTTTGTAAATAATCCCTCCCCAGCCTTCCTGGAGCCCCCTTCAGATACTGGAAGGCTACTATCAGGTCCCCTCGAAGCCTTCTCTTCTGCAGGCTGCAGAGCCCCAACTCTCCCAACCTGTCCTCACAGCAGAGCTGCTGCAGCACTCTGAGCATCTTGGTGGCCTCCTCTGGACCCACTCCAACACTTCCATGCCCTTCCTGTGCTGGGGGCTCCAGAACTGTACACAGTACTCCAGATGGTGTCTGGATTATATGTAGAGCATAAGTTTTGTAGCCTAGTCAGTCTCTCAGGGGAAAAAAAACATCCCAGAAACCCATCAGTAATTCCACAGACTCATACTTTCAGAAGACATGTGTGGTTTTCCCCTTTTACTTTCTTCAATATAAACCAAATTTATACTCAGCTTGAACTGCAGCATCAACCACCAAACCTTGTTTAGTGCTCCAAAAGTAGCCCCATATGCACAGACCTGCCAGGGAGCTTCTTTCACACATGGTGGAAGAGCCTTCCTCTGTGCACTTTTAACCTGTCATTTAGTAGCTACCTTTGCAGGTTGCTAAAACAAATGTGAGCTATGGAGTTATTTGACTAGGAAAGGGGGAAAGGAGGAAGATGTATTGCTTGTAACTGCAATTCTTGATTAAACTGTTCTCATCAAGAATGGCTTTCTTGGTGTTATCCTGGGGTTTGATTTGCTAGAGGAGATCTTAGCTGCTGAAAGAAGATGCAGGTGGCAGAATGTAAGCGATGTGAATGCTGACGGAGCGAGCGTCCCGCTCCAGACAGAGGCAGGCAAGCTGGCCTAGCTCTGCTTTTATTATAGCCATCCAACAGAAGCAGCAATTGGCAGGAGAGGGAGAAACAATTTAGAATCAAGAGGCATTTCCAAATGGGTTTAGTTATGCACAGTAATTACAGAAGTGGCAGCAGAGGTGGAGTGCTGATGGCAATTTTCATTTTTCAGGATTACAGAGTTTGTCGAATTGATTTGTACACAGAACCGGAAGGGTTGGGAGTCCTGACTTCCTTTTTTGATGACACTGAAGAGACAGGGGTGTTTGGCACCACTCAGAAGACCTGTTCTATCAAAGTACACTGGGGCATGTGAGTATGTAGTGCTGTATGAGCATGTGCTGCTATGAAAGGAATGTGCTGTAAGCCAGTAGTTATGCCTGTCAGACGTTCGAGCAGGCTGTATTTATTCTAGTCCTATATTTTGGTGCTACTTGTTGACAGTATCATTTAGGACATCATTGTAATGCTGCACCTTTGGAGAGGATGACCTCCTAAAAATGTTTTGCTAGAGCTGGTTTTAATTCTGCTTGCATGTGGCATTTGTAGCAAAGGAATGAGTTTGCCTCTCCTGCTCTTTCTCATTTAGGAAAACCTATCATAAATGAGAGCAGTGCCATGAAGTGTTATGATAAGACCACGTTTCCTCCTTGCTTTCCTCTAAACTGGAGACACTCAAGGTCAGACTTGATGTCCCACTTGTGTGGGCCACCAGTGTGTGCCCTTGTGGCCAAGAGAGCCAATGGCATCCTGGTGTGAGTCAAGAAAAGTGTGTCCAGTAGGTCTAGGGAGGTTCTTCTCCCTCCCTACTCTGCCCTGGTGAGACTACATCTGCAATACTGTGTCAAATTTTGGGCTCCCCAGTTCGAGAGAGACAGGGACCTGCTGGAGAGAGTACAGTAGAGAGCCACAAGGACAACTGGAGGATTTGGGCATCTCCCCTACAGAGAGAGACTGAGAGCCCTGGGGCCGTTTAGTCTGGAGAAGAGAAGACTGAGAGGAGGTCTCATCAACGTCTGAGGGGTGGGTGTCAAGGGGAGGGGGGCAAGCTCTTTTCGGTGGTCCACAGCAGTAAGCCAAGGAGCAATGGATAGAGACTGGAACAGAGAAGATTTCGCCTCAGCAGTGAGGAGAAACTTCTTTACAGTGAGGTGACAGAGCCCTGGAGCAGGCTGCCCACAGAGGTTGTGGAGTCTCCTTCTCTGGAGACTTTCCAAACCCACCTGGATGCATTCCTGTGCAGACTAACCTGGGGGATCCTGCCTTGGCAGGGAGGTTGGACTCAATGATCTCTGGAGGTCCCTTCCAGCCTCTAATATTTTGTGATTCTGTGTCCTTGGGCAGCCTGATCTAATTGGAGGTGTCCCTGCTCACTGCAGTGGGATTTGGACAAGATGATCTTTGAGGGTTCCTTCCAACCCAATGCAATTGTACTGAAAGAACATCCTGAAGCCTTTGTGCTACAAAATAAGGCTGAATGTCATGTGTGGGCTCTGGAAAGCATTCTTGTATTTCACAGTGCCTCAGTAGTGGTGCTTAGGACATGTCTGTTATATCAGCTGAAAATCTCTCTCCATCTGAGTTTAGGAGGGTAATGGCATGAACTGAGTTTTCATGAGAAAGGAGCTAGTGGTAGCTTTGATACCAAAGAAACTTGTAAATTGGTCCTGAAAACATGCCTCAAAGGGGTCCTGGGGGAAAATATCCAGAAAAGGGAGGGGTTTTTTTGGAGAAAGTGAGAGAATGGAACCACTTTCAATGAGGTTAGGTCCTGCAGAACATTTTACAGGGTGTACAGACCTTAATAGTTACCTGTTGGCTGTGTTGTGTTCAGGCACTGATAGTGTTTGCTTTACTGGAAGTGCTCTGTCCAAAACTGCCTGCCTAGAGACAAGGGTTAGACACCACTGCAAAGATGTTTTCAGGCATGCCCACAGGGTAGATGACAGAAGTCATCTAGGCTGGCAAAGCCCCTCAGGATCACCAAGTCCAACTTAGAACCCTACTCTACAAGATTCACCTTAAACCATAGCCCTAAACACCACATCTAAACCACCTTTAAACACCAGGGCAGCTCACTCCAGTCCCTGACCACTCTCTCCATGAAAAACTTTTGATGGCCCCATTTGAGTTGCTAGGTAAAGGCTGTTTCATCTGCTGAGATCTTTATGCACTGGTTTGGGGTAGAAATGGCCACTTAGGTAGACAGAGGAATTGTTAGCTGTTGAAGTGACAGGTTGAAGTGCAAGCTTGATCCAAATGACATGCCTGCCAACAGTAATGAAACCAGGTATTAGAGGTTGATTAGTAATTAACTCCATCTACCTGTCTGCTTTATCTCTGTTCCTCACTTAAAGCCATTCTGTGAAGAGTGAAATGACAGAATGTGTGGAAAGGCAGCAGAGGCTGTGCACAGCTCTCAGGCTTCAGACTGGTTCTTTGTTTGTTTTAGTGGGGCAACCTTTTCTGCACTAAGTCTGGATGAACTCTTCCAGCCTTCATTTCTCTCTCTTGCACTTGGATCCCTTGGAGGAGGGCAGACTGATATTTGCACCAGGAAGCAAAATGGAGAGCTGGAAAATAATCTTCCTCAGATGTCAGTTCATCAGTCCAGTGTAGAAGGAGGTTGCTTCTGCCACTCGCTGCATGAGAAATACAGTCAATTGCTGCTGATTTTTTTTGCTTGCTGCAGGGTTTTTTCTTTCTTCTAGTTTATAGGCATGGCACAGTCAACTTTACTGGCAGCTGAGGGAGGCTGTGATTCTGAGTAACCCTGCCATGTGGGTGTGGTTGTATCATCTTAAAGTTTCCCAGTGCTCATGCTTAATTGTTGTTTACTAAAAGCTGCCAATAAAAATGAGTCAGTGCACCTTTATCTTCTGATTGTGCTGCCTCCTTGGTCTTCCCTGTCTTCAAGTTCTTGCAGTGAAGTTAGAACATGGAGTCATTTAGGTTGAGAAAGACATTTAAGGTCATTGTCCAACCACTCATCTAGCACTACTAAGTCTACCACTAAACCATATCCCTCAGCACCACATCCACACATCTTTGAAACACCTCCAGAGATGGTGACTCCACCACTTCCCTGGGCAGCTATTCCAGTTCTTGACAACTCTTCTGGTGAAGAGATTTTTCTCAATATGCAGTGAAGCTCCCCTTATGCAACTTGAGCAGTTGCCTGTTCTTTGGGAGAAGAGACTGACCCCCACCTGGCTCCAACCTCCTTACAGGGAGTTGTAGAGAGCAATGAGGTCTCCCCTCGCCCTCACCCTGCTTCTTTTCAGGCTGAACAACCCCAGGTCCCTCAGCTGCTCCTCACAGGACTTGATCTCCAGACCCTTAACCAGCCCTTTGCACACATTTAGGAGGAAGTTGTTTGCAGTGAGGGTGGTGAGACACTGGCACAGGTTGTCCAGGGAGGTTGTGGCTGCTCCCTCCTTGGAGGTGTTCAAGGCCAGGTTGAAGGAGGCCTTGAGTGAGCTGTGCTAGTGGGAGGTGTCCCTGCCTATGGCAGGGGTTTGGAACTGGATGATCCTTGAGGTCCCTTCCAACCTTACCATTCTATGATTCCAGCACCTCAATGTCTTGTAGGGAGGGCCCCAAAACTGAACCCAGTATTGCAGGTGTGGTCTCAGCAGTGCTGGTCAGAGGGGGACAGTCACCTCTCTAGTCCTGCTGACCACTCTTTGTTTCTGATGCAGGCCAAGGTATTCCTAGAATAAAAAACAACCTTGAAACTTCAGTGTAAAACTTTGTTTGCCTTCAGATAAGACAGAAGCAAGTCCTTAACTGTGTGTTCATGGCACTGATTGATTTTTGTCCAGCCTGTTCAAACAAAGCAGTTGCATTACTGGTGGTTCCTGCACAGGCATCTGCAGGAATTGGCAACTTTGATGGTAAAGAAACAGCTTCATTAGGGGTGCAGTGATGTCTTTTCTAAACTAAGCATATTGTCTTGTCTTCAGTGTTCAGAAATGTGCTGGAGTGTTGATCTCTTGCTTTCCTCCTCCCACCCCTCCTCTTTTAGATGGCTCATTTATGAAGAACCTGGTTTCCAGGGAGTCCCTTTAATGTTGGAGCCTGGTGAATATCCTAATTTAGCATTCTGGGAGAAGAAGGAAGCATACATTAGGTCCATGAGGCCCTTGAAGATGGTAAGGCACTCTTACTGTTACTATGTGCAAGCTATGTGACCTTTGCTTGTGTTAGAAATATTGTGTTGAAGTGGCTGCTTTTTTCAAGGCTCACAAAAAGGAAACTCCTTAAAATCCTTTTTTTTTTTTTTTTTTTACCTATAAAATTCTTGAACTTTCAACATTTGTATTTCTGCCTTCTTATTTTCACTCCTGTTCTTCAAGGAAGGTTTCACCTTAATTCTGTCCTTTTTTTGTGAAGAGTTAATGACTCTCTTAGTTGTCTGTAAGTTATCTGAGTAAAGACAACTTATTTTTTTTCTTTTCTTTTTTAACAGGGTGGTCGCAAAGTTGAATTTGGTGGAGAGCCAAAGGTAAAAGTCAATATTTGGTTGCTTGTCCAAAGGTATTTTTTAGCACATGAGCTACACATGGGTAGATGAAGAGGTCTTAATTTGGTACCAGCTACTGATGTTTAGTGGCTGGTCCTGCTGTATGTGACCACACCATGAAGCTGCAATTCCTGTCACATACATACATGGATTGAAGCTGGAGGAGGGGAGATTTAGACTGGATATTGGGAAGTGAGAGTGGTGAGACATTAGCACAGGTTGCCCAGGGAGGTTGTGATTGCCCCCTCTCTGGTGGTGTTCAAGGCCAGATTGCATGAGGCCTTGAGTGACCTGGGCTAGTGGAAGGTGTCCCTGCCCATGGCAGGGGGTTGGATCTGGATCATCTTTAAGATGCCATCTTTAAGATCCCTTCCAACCCAAACCACTCTACGAGTCTCTACATGCCAGTATTAACAGCTACCTGTATAATACAAGTGGCCAGTGAAAATTCAAACCCTCACACTGCCTCTCTAAGGGAAAGACCTCTTGAAGAGAACAGTGAGGTCCTACTAATCAGTTTCATAATCTTGCCTTTGCCCTCAATGTGCCCATGCAACATAAATGCCTCAGAATCTATCATGCTCACCTGCAACCCTTTTAACTTCCTTTTTCCTACAGGTCATTGTTTATGAGAAGCCTTTGTTTGAAGGGAGACATGTGGAAATAGAATCAGAGATCCTTATGCTTGATGACAAAGAATCAGAAGAAAAAAGAAGACTCCCATTTGCATCAGTGGGATCCTTGAGAGTCCTGGGAGGAATGTAAGTGTGAGAAAACACCAGCACTATTTCCCCTTCAATTGAAGTAGTGACTCCACAGGCTGGAAAAGCAGTGAACAAATTCAGTACCCATTCCTTTTCTCTCTTTTCCTAGTTTTCTGGGCTTAGATCCATGCCTAGGTTAAATATGCATAAGAACAGATTTCACACAGCTGTATCTGCTCCATGACAGCGGGGGGGTGGCAGCTCCATTTTCACACACAGCCTCTGTTGTTGTTGTTGTTGTTTAGCTGGGTTGCTTATGAGAAGCCTGGCTTTGAAGGCCACCAGTACTTGCTGGAAGAAGGAGCATATCAGGACTGGAGAGACTGGGGTGGCTACGATGAGAAGTTGCAGTCCCTGCGACCCATCCTCGGAGTAAGTTGCAAGGACATGGAGTGGGCATCTCCTGACTGCACTCTCGGATGTTGTGCTGGTTTGAGCCTAATAGGAATATTTTAATGAGAGAAATTAGATCATTGGATGTGAAAAGAAAAGGATAGTAATGTTTATATTGCCTGTTTGTTCTGCTGAGACATACAAGAACAAGGACACAGAGAGAAGTCAGTGTCAGTCTGTGGCTGCCTGCTTGCCGTATTAACTCTTCTGCCTGAAGCTGCATATTCCCAACTAATCATTCTGCTTCTAACACCTCTTGCTGACCTTTCCCAGCTCACCCTGCACACCAGGGGGATTCTGAGATAAGGGAGGGGGTGGCAAGAGGGTGGGGGATGGTTTGAAAAGCCCTCCTGGGCAGCTCTGCTGCTTGGGAAGGGGCTTTATCTCTCCGTGTTACTTTTAACTTGTACGTAGTTGTACTTATCTGCAATATATTGTATATATATGCTTGTAAATTGTGCTAAGCTCTAAATACAGCTTCATCCCTTAACTCCCAGCTGGCTGAGTTTATCTGGGGGAATTGCTAACCTTTGAGGCAGGGGCAGGTAACTCCCAAACCTGCAGAGATGTGTCGCATTTTCCTTATGATGCTTCTCTTCCTTTGAACAGGACTTCACAAGCTCCCATATGATAATGTACAGCGAAAAAGACTTTGGGTCAAAGGGATCCAACATCAATGTATTGGGAATTATTTCCAATTTGAAAGACACTGGATATGGGCTGAGGACACAGTCTATAAACGTGCTCAGTGGTGTGTAAGTGACATTTTTAATTGCTGTTTCCTCTGCTCTTCTTTGGAGAATTTGGCAGTGTTTGCAGAGAGTTTTCAGCACTCTCACTCCTGATGGCAGTCTGGAATCTTCAGGTACAATTTTCTGCCCTGGACTGCAGAATGTGAAAAGCCAAGTTTGTTTTCTGAATGTGTGCTGAAAAACAGTCTTCTTCTCACAGTGAGATCAGATGGTCCCTGGAAGTACTGACTTATATCCTGGGGCTGTTCAGCCTTGGAGAACAGAATACTCCAGGGGGACCTTAGAGCTGTCTTCCAGTACCTGAAGGCATCCTACAGGAAGGCTGCAGAGGGACCTGTTCATAAGGGTGTCTAGAAACAGGACAAAGGGGGATGATTGAAGCTGAGGGAGAGCAGGGTCAGACTGGATCTTGGGAAGTTCTTCAGGACAAGGCTGGTGAGACTCTGGAATAACCTGCCTGGGGAGGCTGTGGCTGCCTCCTCCCTGAGGGTGTTTGAGGCCAGGTTGGATGAGGCCTTGAGCAGCCAAGTCTAATTGAGAGGTGTCCCTGCCCATGGCAGGGAGGTTGGAGTAGGTGATCTCTGAGGTCTCTGCCAACCTGAGCCATTCCAGGGTTCTATGATTCATTGGTTTGATTCTGGTTTTTTCCAATACATCAATTGCAGATGGAGTTTCACAACCTAGGAGACTGCATCAAAGTATTTTGGAAGTACAAACAAGCATTTGCAGTCCAGTCTCCAAATTTACAAAACTACTTAAGGTAGAGGAACCAAAAGTGTAGGAGACATCCTGTCTCCCTCCCTGCCTGGTGTGCAGGTGACTTGCTGAAAGCTCTGCCTTACCCAGCCACACCCTGAACCTTTCTGTATGTTATCTGTGCAATATCTCTGCAAGTTTTGTCTGGGTAAGGAATGCAGGCCCAAGCTGAGTGCATTGCAGGGGAATGGGTTTCATGTGGAGGTGGTGTGGCAGCAGCTTTCCTTCCGCCCGCTGACCTTTGCAGCCACTGTGCCCTTTCGTCTTCTGGAACAGGCAAGGGAGATCCATGGGAAAGAGTCATCTCTGAAGGTTGGGAAACAAATTGTGGGTTACCTGTAATGTCCTTTGTGTAGTTGTGTCTGAGCAGCTGAGATAGGAATCATCCTTGAGTTTGAGTATTCCAGTAATTAAGAGTGACTCTAATACTCTGATGGCAAAGGCGGCTTGAAGTCATTACACACAAACCTCCAGTCCCACAGACTGTGCTCCTGCTCCTTTAACCTCACCTTGTAGCCTCTTAAAGATGTCATTTGTAGCAACAAGCTTTTAAAACATTTGGATGCATTGTTCACAGCAGGTGACCAGCCCTCAGCTCCTGACAGTCTGGTGGGACCTTTTTCTTCCCAAGGAGGTTGTGAGCGCTTGGGGTTTTGCGGTGATGTTCTCACCAAACCCTAACGTGTCAGAAAGGCTGAATGAGTCATCCTAAGTTCTGCTTGGTAATAAAATGCTTCACTTTAAATGCTAAACAACTGTTCAGGTAGAAAAATTTTCTATCTTTCCTTCCAAGAAATCCATCATAGAGTGATGAATAATCCATTGAGCAATTTCCTGGGCTGTAATGTAGGTGATGCCGTAGTGAACTGGTGACAGACTCAGTAAAAGCTTATCCTAACATTTCAAAGTCCTCTTCCTGGTATCATATTGAAAATACTTCATTAAAAAAAAAGGTTTTTGAACTACAGGTGTCTGGGGTAAGCAGTTGTTGCAGCAGGAGATAACAGATGATCTATATTGCCCAGATAATTAACTGGATTGCTCTGTAATTTAAAGGGTACATCAAAGAAAAAAAAGTCTGACACTGCAGTGCCCAAGTTCCAGGCTAAACTGCATCTCCAAACTGCATCCTGAAGGCAGCCCAGCTCTGCTGGAGTGAATATTCCATCTGGGGGTAATAGAGCATTGGCTGCATTACAATTTCCTGCTATTATGTTTCTGAGGGATGTTTCCAAGCAATATTTTACCATCTTTGCTAAGCCCCCTCTGAAGACATCCCCAAGAAAAGATATCCTAAGGTGATGAGGATTGACTTCTGAAAAACAAAAATGTTTTGCTCTTGATCATTCTTCAGAGACTGGGCAAGCAATAAAATCTGGGAAACTTTATTCTCCTGAATTTGAGGCAGGAGAAGGCAATGCAGACTGCCTGAAAATATGAGAAGCCTTTCTTCTTTTAAGTAATGTTTGATCTTTCCTTCCAAATTGGCAGAGTTTTAAGCAGTGGAAAATGGAAGTGTTTACTAGCAACAGGGAACACCCTTTACAAGTTTAAGCAGGCACTAAAATCAACTGTTGTGCAGTTTTGATTTCCCCTCTGCTGAAAAACTTCAAGCTTATATTTGACAGCCATCAAAATCCCAGGAACTGCATGTTCAAAATGTGCCTTTATCCATAAACACACTGAACTTTTGCCAAGACTACTGAAAGAGTCTCTGTCTTTTAGCTGATCCTGTTGGAATTTGGTGGAGGAGCTTTTCTGGATCTGTTTTTTCCATGTAGGTGTTTGTGATCCTGTATCAGCCTGGGTTTCCCCTGATGAAATTTCAAGTAATTAGCCCACAGTGCAGATTTGGCTGCTTCCAGTGTGCATATGGGTGGTGGTACTAAGGAAATGAGGTGATGAATTGTTCATACACTGGAGCCAGAAGATGGTAAATGTAATATGGATGTGCTTGGGGAGGTAGCATAGGGGAACCTAGAGAGGCACGAGGCCTGAGACTAGCACCTGATCAGCGATGGCTTTCTCTGCATCTCTGGGTCCAGGCACATGGAGGGTGCAGAGGAATGAAGGTCTCCAGGACCACCCTGCCAGCAACCTGGGGTGAGGCTGTTGCTCAGCCCAACCACAGCAATTTTTAGGACTAGAGGTTACCAAAACTGCTGTGTTAGAACTGGCTCTCTGTGGGGCAGCTACCATGCTGCAGAGCAGTACTTCAGTTGTTGTGGTGCCTGGCAGCTGGGATGTGACTCTTGTTCAGACAGGGAGGTGATGTCTTCTCTCCAGGCCATTCTCATGAAGCTGGGTTAAGGCAGTGCTGCTTCCTAGAGATAGTCTTGAGGTCTGACAGGGTGACACAGGATCACAGGATGTTAGGGGTTGGAAGGGGCCTCCAGAGACCATCAAGCAGGATCATAGTCTAGCTCAGGTCACACAGGAACACATCCAGACTGGGCTTGAAAGCCTTCACAGAAGGAGACTCCACAGCCTCTCTGGGGAGCCTGTTCCAGAGCTCTGTGACCCTTACAGTACAGAAGTTCCTCCTCATGTTGAGGTGGAACCTCCTGTGCCAGAGCTTACATCCATTGCTCCTTGTCCTTAGCTGGTACCAAATTCATCTGCCTGACCTAGGCATTGTGGCTCTCAGCTTGTGTGGCCTTCTGAATGACATGGAGAAGGACAATAAGCCCTGACTCTAGAAGCTATCTGGAAACTGTGTGGGCTGACTTGCATGGAAGAGTGGTGCTTAAATCCCCTTGATTTCAACAGAAACGTGCCAGTGAGATGCATGCCTTGGTTACTTCTGTGCTCAGGCTTGTTTATAGATGGGGGAGACAAAGCAGCTGCAACCAAGAGATTCTTGGGAGGCATCTGGCATGTTTTGTCAGCCACTTGGTACCACTTGTTTGCATAGCTGTCAGTCAAGGTAAGCTGCCATGCACTGTGCTTGTGCCCTGTCATTTGTGCATTGAAACATCTGATGAGCATTTGCTGAAGTTGAGGAACCTCCATGTTCACAGCTTTTGGTGTGTGTGTGGCATACAGCTGTGGACACACCTGAGACACTGCAAGTGTCTGCTCAGTCTCCTGTACATACCAGTGTCTCTTTGATGAATCAATATCAGGTGATTTTGAAATGTGCCTTGAAACATGCCTTAAGTAATTAGTGCATAACGAGTTAGAATAATTGATTACATCTGAGGCAAAGCAAGAGATATGAATAGTGATAAATATGAATCACTGTACATTGGCCAAGGGCAAGCAGTAGAGTTCAGACTTTAAGCACAGACCTGTTGATGCAGCTTTATTTCAGTTTGGAGGTATCCCTCTTCTTCCCTCTGCAGAGACTCTGGGATAGACTTACTAGAATGCAGTGGCTCAGTGTGTGTTTAGATGGTGAGAAGTAGGTGTAGGCCCCTAGCTTGAGGCAATCCCAGATATCAGTACAGGCTGAGGGGATGATGAGATTGAGAGCAGCCCTGCAGAAAAGGACCTGGGGGTGCTGGTGGGGGAGAAGCTGGACATGAGCCAACAGTGAGCACTTGCAGCCCAGAGGCAGCCTGGACTGCATCAAAAGCAGTGTGGCCAGAGATGGAGAGAGAGAATTCTGCCCCTCTGCATCCAGCTCTGGAGCCCTCACCACAGAAGGGACATGGACTTGATGGAAAGGATCCAGAGGAGGGCCAGAAAAATGATCAGGGGGCTGGAGCAGCTCTCCTATGAGGACAGGCTGAGGGAGCTGAGGTATTAGGAACAAGTTCTTTACTGTGAGGGTAGTGGAACACAGGAACAGGTTGCCCAGGAGATAGTTGAACCTCCACCTTTGGAAATAGTCAAGGTAAGGCTGGGCAAGTCTCTGAGCAACCTGATCTAGGGGAAGATGTCCCTGGTGACTGCAGGGGGGTTGGACTAGATGACCTGTGGAGGTCCTTTGCAACCCAAACCAGTCCACGATTCATATTGGCATAGGAGGGTGAATGAAGTGTAACTTCCCTGGGGTTTCAAGTACCAGATGCATGGCTTGTTCAGGAATGTAATGGCATCACAGGTTGCCACTTGAGGGGAGAAAATTTGTGTTTGTTCTTACATTAAGGCAGAAATGAATACCCAGAGCTGTATTTTGGAAAAGTAATGTGGCCTCTCCCCATCACCCTTCTCTTTTGTCCCCCTTAGGTGGGTGGCTTATGAGAATCCTGAGTTCACAGGAGAGCAGTACATCCTGTCTAAAGGGCTGTATCCCAGCATTGAGGCATGGGGAGGAAAGAACTGCAAAATATCTTCAGTTCAACCCATCATTATGGTAAGGAGCTCATTTTATGGTGCTTTTGCAGGCTTCTCTGACATCTTTGAATCTGCATTTGCTTCCTATCCAATTCAGTTTGTATACATTCTTTAAACCATATTTCATAGCAAACTTTTGTATGCTCATTATTTTATCACTGGATAAAATGATTTATTTTGGTTTTCCCTTTCTTTTCCCCTTCAAACTTTTGCAGGATATTGTTGGAAGTGAAAGGGGTAAAGTCAAGGTAAGACCCTTCTCTAAGTGCATGAAACATACTGCATAGTGACCTGCATAAGTAAAGAAATGGCTCTTTGTCTAGTGTGACCCCCAGGCCTTTGCATAGCTGCTTGGCTAGTCAGAGTGAGAGCTGCAGCTGAAGCAAGGCTGCTTTCCAGAGTGAGAGCTGCAGCTGAAGCAAGGCTGCTTTCCAGAGTGAGAGCTGCAGCTGAAGTAAGGCTGCTTTCCAGAGTGAGAGCTGCAGCTGAAGCAAGGCTGCTTTCCAGAGTGAGAGCTGCAGCTGAAGTAAGGCTGCTTTCCAGAGTGAGAGCTGCAGCTGAAGTAAGGCTGCTTTCCAGAGTGAGAGCTGCAACTGAAGCAAGGCTGCTTTCCAGAGTGAGAGCTGCAGCTGAAGCAAGGCTGCTTTCCAGAGTGAGAGCTGCAGCTGAAGCAAGGCTGCACAAATCTCAAAGCTGCTTCTTTTCAGCCATGTGCATGAACAGTGATTTGCATCTCTGTGTTATGTGGCTGCTAAGACCTTATCCTAAGGAAACAAAGAAGCAATGGCTTGCAGTCAGCAGCCTGCATCCCTCGTCAGCATGTTCCTCTTTGGACAACGCTGTGCATGCCCGCACTCGTATCTCTGTTACGAGTGAATAAGGCTGGTAGGCATGTGATAATGTGAGTGACTTCTGTGTGATCAGGGTTAATTACCCTCTAACCAAATTAGCAACTATGCTGCTTGCAGTTGTTGGGGTTTGGTTTGGTTTAAGAAGGACAAAAGAGTGTGGGTGATGTATCCTCTCTTACCCTCTGAACAGAGAAAGAGCTACTGTGGCTGTAGCGGCGACAGGCACACGGAGCCCATCTGCCCTGGGAACACACACCATGCCTGCTGGCACACTGGCATGCTGTTGGAGCACTGTGCCAAGGGGATTTGTGTTCTGAGAGACAGATGGCCCTCATCTAGTGGGAAGAGTATGCAATGGGAAGATTAAATGCATTAATAACCTAAACCAAAAGCCTTTTGTGGCCCTTTGGTAAAGTTGTGCCCACCCTGGGCATTCTGTGGAAATTTGAAACTCTTCACCAGCAGGCAGACCAAGGAGGATCTCTGTTGGTGATGGTTTAATGATTTGGTATTTTACTGAGTGACTTACAGCAGAGGGAACTTCTTGGTGGTGTTACCTTGCTGTGCTGAGCAAGAACTGCAACAGTGAAGAGGTAACAAAAGAATGGCACTGAAGAGGTAACAAAAAATACATCCAGCTGAGGTGTTTTAAGTATGTTTTAGCCTGATTATGGAGGTGGTGGTAGACAGACATTGCTGAAGGGTGAAGAATGAATTGTTGTTAAAGATCTTTATCACTTTTCAAAGGTCCAGTTATTTTCAGAGCCTGGATTCAAGGGCAACTGCCAAATGCTTGAGAAAAACACAAGATGCCTCGATTCATTTACTGTGAAGTCTTCAAAAATTTTAGGTGGCAGGTAAGTTCCATCAAATCAAGAGTGCAAAACCATTAAAATGCCAGAAGTTTGTTAAAAAAAAAGCAACCAGCTTCCTAACACTTGGAGTGGTTTCACATATGGGGACTCAGAACAATGCTTTGGTCTGCAGCTTGTCAGGACAAAGCACTGGAAATAAGATTTGTGTCAGTAGCTCCTGCTAAAAGGCTGAGGACCACTAGCAGCATGTTACCTGCACAGAATTCTGGCAATTTCTTCTCCTTCTTCCTGCAGCTGCATAATGTATGACCAGGAAGAATTCTCTGGCAACCAGTATGTGTTAGAAGAAGGAGTCTATCCTGATCTGACAGCCATGGGTTGCTCACCCCAAGCAGTTCTAAAATCTTTACGGATTATAAACGTTGTAAGTAAAGCTCCTGGAAATGTAAAGCTAACAGAAGCTCTCTGGTGACTCTGACCTCCTGCAACAGGGGAAATGGTGGAGGCTCACAAACAACAGAAGGGCTTTTTCCAAGCTTTGGTTTGATTTAGGCACTGGAATGAGCTGCCCAGGGAGGTGGTTGAGTCACCAGCTCTGGATGTGTTCAAGGGTGGTTTGGATGTGGTGCTTAGGGAAATGGTTTAAGGTGAATCTTGTAGAGCAGGGCTCTGGGTTGGATTTGGTGATCCTGAGGGGCTTTGCTAACCTCAGTGTTTCTGTGTCATTCTATGTTTTTCTGTGCAGTAGCAGTTAAATGTCTAACTGCAGTCAGGTGGTTTTGACCTCTGATTTTGCAAAAGAGAGGCCATCACAGAAGCAGCTGCCTGGGATCACACTTCTTAATAACAGCTTAGAGCTGCAACAGGCTGTGGAGTCTCCTTCCCTGGAGACATTTAAAACCTGCCTGGATGTGTTCCTGTGTCACCTGACCTGGGTGATCCTGCTCTGGCAGGGAGGTTGGACTCAGATGATCTCTGGAGATCCCTTCCAGCCCCTACCATTCTGTGATTCAGTGAAGAGTGGAGGATGTAGCAGATAGACTCACTATTACCCACTAGGAGAGACCACTTAGATTGGGTTGAGAAACTTCAATAGGACAGGGTGAAGAAGTATCTGTCCTGTGGCCCTTGGTTCTTGTGTGTGTTTAAAAAGCAGGCTTCACCAAGCAGCTTTGCATGAAATGCCTGTCACTGTAAAAGGCTGCTGCTGTCAGCAGGGAAATGCACTGAGTTAACCACAAAACAGTGCACCCTTCCAG
Source organism: Eubucco bourcierii (assembly GCA_013396675.1). Classification (NCBI taxonomy): domain Eukaryota; kingdom Metazoa; phylum Chordata; class Aves; order Piciformes; family Ramphastidae; genus Eubucco; species Eubucco bourcierii. Next base: position 29,099 of record VWZE01004296.1, read on the forward strand.
ATAAAGCACAGCAACACCCAGTGCCGTTTGGCCAAAGCAGGCAGTGTTGTTGTGCTGTGTGACGGATACAAACTAAACAACATTTACATATTTTGTAAGGCCTCAGTGACCAGGAACCAGTTTGCTCCAGTCTGTAACCAATCCTTATGGTGGAATCTGCAAGTATCTTGTAAGGTCAGAGTAATTGCTGGCAAAATGTGGTGAAGAATGCAGAACTCAGGGCAGTGTGAAGTTTTGGGAAAGGAGGAGTGCACTATTGGCTCCTTTCTGTACGTTTGGCAACTGCTGCACTCCACTGTCATTTTGGTAAGCTGTCAGTGATGATGAACTGTGTCATCCTCTTTCATGCCTCTGGAGCATTTGGATGTACAGCATAAACACACATCTGCAGCAAGTCCAGCTGAGCTCTTAGGCTGTGCACTAGGCAGATGCTGTTAGAAACAAGGAATGTTCCTAGCCAGGCTCGGAGAGTGAGCACCATAAATTAAAACAGGTTCTTTGGTACGTGCCAGGATTGAGTTCTTGGGTTTGAAATGCTTGATCCAAACTGGAAGGGTCCTTACTTTGGAAGGGTTTCTTCTTTGTGACAGACTGTTGGGTTAAAACAGCCAAAAACACAGTTCACAGAATGTCAAGGGCTGGAAGGGACCTCCAAAGCTCATCCAGTCCAACTCCCCCTGCCAGAGCAGCATCACCCAGAGCAGATCACACAGGAATGCACCCAGGCAGGTTTTGAATATCTGCAGAGAGGGAGACTCCACAACCCCCCTGGGCAGCCTGGGCCAGCGTCCAGTTCTGTGCTCTTTTATGCTCTTACAACTTCTGAAACTTGTAGGGCCCTACAATTTATCACACTTCAGACAGCAGCATGGAGCTGTCTGCAAGTCCCATGCTGCTGCTTCCTTCTTTAGGGCCTCACTCCCTGCAGAGAAAAGGGAACTGGGTTGCTTTGCTCAGCAGTCTCTTAGCAAAGCAGCACACAGAGGCTAAGTTAGGTGGAGATGATTTTTGATAATTTTACAAAAGCTTGAACCTCACTCCTCTAGACACTGCTTTTACCTGTCAGAGTTCTTTGGCCTCTACACACTGCTTTTACCTGTCAGATTTCTTTGGCCTCTACACACTGCTTTTACCTGTCAGATTTCTTTGGCCTCTACACACTGCTTTTACCTGTCAGAGTTCTTTGGCCTCTACACACTGCTTTTACCTGTCAGAGTTCTTTGGCCTCTAGTAGTTTATTCTCCTTACAGTGTTATATTTAAACTGTAAAAAAAACCCAAACAATTTCATTTTTTCTGACTTTCCAAATTCTGAGTTGTAGTGAATTTACTCTGCTGGGGGAGGGATCTGCTCTAACCCTTCACAGTTATCCAGAAGACATTTTAAATGGTTTCAGTGATGCAGGGAGCTTCATGTGGGCAGAACAGCTGACCCCAGTTGGACAGAGAGGGAGAAGAATCATCTCCCTGTGGCAATCTAGGCAGATTTCACCATGTCACAAGTATCAATCTTTAAGCTTTTGCCTAAGCCAGAGATCTCATCTTCCCATAACCTCTACTATAAGAGTTTAAAAGGAGATCAGTAATAAGCAGTGCTGACAAGGCTGTCACCATTTGAGGCTGTAGAAATCAACATTATCTTACTGTGTGCTCAGATCTGAGATGAAAACTCCTACAGGGAGTGGGGTTTAGTGCACTGCAGGAGGGAAATGGCACTAATCAAGATGTGTTTTAAAACATAGTAAAGATGTGATGTAAGAATCAACCACAGAGACATTGGTGCATGCCTTAAGATAGGGAAATTTTGTGTTCCTGTTTTGTAGAAGGGCTTTTTCTCACTTTTTTTTTTGGAGGGTTTAAAGTAACCAATTGCAGAGGAAAACATTATTGAGGGTCTTTGATCCTAAACAATCAAGAAGAAACCTCTGAAATCAAAGGGATGTGTGGAATGATGTTTGCAGGCAGCATCTGGAGTTGTTAACACCCTCTAAAAGTGCTCCTCTTCCTCTTGCAGGAGCTGTCTGAGCCATGCATAGCTCTGTTTGAGAAGGTGGATTTCCAAGGAAAGAAAATGGAATTCAGTACAGAAATCTTAAACCTGCAGTTCCTGGGATACAACCCTCACATAGCTTCAGTTCAAGTCCTGGGTGGCATGTAAGTTTAACATCAGTAGTTGGTTCTTTGGAATGGTTTCATTATTCACCAGAAAAGCTACAGGTGTTGGAAGCAGAGGAGCATGAAACTGGGATATCATCATGGGTGCAGTGTTTTTCTTACAGAATCTTTTCACATCTCATTTCCACAATTTTATCATCACTGACCAGTGCCCTGTGCTAGAAATTTGCATGAGTTTTTGAATAAAGCTCCCAGGGAAACTGATGTCCTTTCTCATGTTATAAAAGCCAGCTTACACAGCATCATAAAGCCAATTTGTATGCTCTTGGTCTAGCTCTCAGTCATAAAAAGACATCATTCAGTTTGTGATCTGTGTCATCAATTGAAAGGGTTTTAATAATTCTTCACTTTAATCCTTTTGCCTAGGTGGTGTGGACACAGCAGACCAAGGAGATCATGATCTGGTCTGTTTGGGCTGCACTAATAATTACCCTTTTGACTTCAGGAATTGAGTCAGGCTGCTGGTTACAAACCTAGCAGTTCGATTTGTTAGCTGCTTTTAAGCAGTCATCTTCTCTACTTTTGAATATCATGCAACAGGAAAAAAAAGGCTGTGATGAAGGTTAAAAGCTGTCTGGAAGCATTTTGAAAGCTCTAATGCTGTGTTCTTCCAGCAGATCTGCTACATCTTTTTGTGTTTTTTCTGCAGTCAGCCTCTAAGATACTTACCCCAACTATATGGTCAGGTGTTTTTTTCTGTGCCTTACATTTTTTAACAGCAGATCCGTGTTACTATTGCTCTGCATTTAAATGTGTTCTTTTGAAGAGGTAAGTTTCCAAGGTGTGTGCTAGAGAGATGCTGTTGGATAGCTTAAGACTGCCCTCAAGTGGATAGCTAAGACCAGAGCTGGAGAGCAAACCAGTTGTCCCTCCTAGGTAAACTGCTCAAAGGGTTTCCTTAGCACCTTGAACTGGAGTGAGAAATATAAATGGCATAAGAAAAGGCACATACTCCACATCCAGAAGCCTCCTAGGATTTCAGCCTCTTTCACCAGAACATTAAAAGTGTGAGTTCTCTCTTTAAGGCAAGGAGATGGAATGGTTTGGGTTGGAAGGAATCAAGTCCAACCCCCTGCAGTCGGCAGGGACATCCTACACTACATTAGGTTGCTCAGAGGCTTTTCCAGCCTGACCTTCAATATCCCCAGGGGTAAGGCCTCAACTACCTCCCTGGGCAACCTGTTGCAGTGTTCCAGCACCTTGATGGTGCAGAACTTGTTCCTAACCTCTAGACTAAATCTCTTCTCATTTCAAACCATTGCCCTTGTCCTGTCACTGCAGGCCCTCTGCAGCCTTCTTGTAGCCCCTTTCAGGTACTGGCAGGCTGCTGTTAGGTCAACCTAGACTTATTTTTAGGCAGCAGGACTTCAATCTGTGAACTCCAGCATGGCTGATCTACATCAAGCTGTGATTTGATTGTTTCTGAAGACCTGTTGTAAAGCAGTCCATTGGCTTTCCATAGCCAAACACTACTGCTTTGTTGGACACATTTTTTATTAAACCTGTTTACTGATTCCAAGGCAGGCTGTGGCAGTAAAAGCATTCTGTCTTTTTCTCTTTTCTTTCTTTCTTTCATCCCCCCCTCACAGATGGATAATTTATGAGCACAGCAATTACAGGGGGCATCAGATGTTGATATCACCCAGTGACATTCCAGACTGGCATCAAGCGAGTGGCTGTCGTCAGATAGGATCTCTCAGACCTCTGCTGCAGGTGAGGAGGCCCTGACATGAGATTGTCAAGTGCTGATTTGTGTTTTGTAAAGGAGCTGGGGGTGGGGGGATGTTGCACAGCTGAAGGCAGTCAGTCTTGATGCATGTCACAAGCCTCAGCAGTGGCAGTTTTTGTAAAGAAATTGCTTTGCAGCTTCACTTGTAATAAAAGCTGTTTGCTGCTGCTGCTGCTGCCTGGCTCTGCAGTGCTGCTGCTGCCTGGCTCTGCAGTTCTGCTGCCTGAACTCTTTGTTGAGCAAATTATTGAAGACAGCCTATAAAGTTTGGCCACATTATTTTAGCAAACAATACCAAAAAATTAAAGGGGTTGGGTTTTTTTTCTTCTTTTGATAATTAGCCCCCAGACTGCTCACTGGCTGCACAGTCTGCATTCATTTTGGAAGAACAAAAGAACTGGATGCTTCAATTAGCAATGATTTTTTTGTTGTTCTTGATTTAGGGTGGGAGGTCCTTCCCTGCTTATTACTTCCCAGAACAATTTGCAAATCTAATTCAAAGCTTATTCTTGTGGTGTCCTTTTCATTTTGTTCTCTAAATAAGGACTGTGTGATTTGGTCCAGCAGTGAGCTAACATTTGAGATCCTTGCTGAGCCAAGTTTATTGAGGATACAGCTTTTTGTGTTGCACACATTGCTTCTGCCTGTAACCAAGTGCACTTCTTTGCTTGTCATGGTGTTGCCTTTTCTAGCCTTAAGCAGAGTTAGGAGTAATATATGTTGACTGCCTTGGCTGAGAGCTTGTCTCAAGGGAAATGGTAATGTGTGTGAAGCTGCATCATGAATGTGCAGTTTAGTACTTGCTGCTAGTAAAATGAGCAGCACTGCACAAGTGCACCCTTAATGAAAGCTAAAGGCATAGAGTCAGACTGATCTGGATTGGAAAGCACCTCCAAAGGTCATCCAGTCCAGCCCCCCTGCAGTCAGCAGGGACATCCTCCACTAGATCAGGCTGCTCAGAGCCTTGGCCAGCCTGACCTTGAGTATCTCAAGGGATGGGCTTCAACTACCTCCCTGGGCAACCTGCTCCAGTGTTTCATCACTTTCATGGTGCAGAAACTGTTCCTGACATCCAGTCTAAATCTGCTCTAATTTTAAACCATTGTCCTCATCCTATCGCTGCAAACAGTCCCTCTGCACCTTCTTTTAGCCTTCTTCAGGTCCTGGCAGGCTGCTATTAGGTCTCCCCAGAACCTTCTCTTCTGCAGGCTGAACAACCCCAGCAACCTCAGCCTGTCCTGTGCTCCAGCCCCCAGTCATCTTTGTGGCACTCCTCTAGACCTGCTCCATCAGGTCCATGTTATTCCTGTGTTGAGAGCTCCAGAGCTGGACACATCTCTACAGGAAGTTAGGAGGGACAAGTTAGTGCTGCTCAGAATTAGCTTTTTCACTGTCTGGTGAGCTCAGAACATGGCAAAGTCTAAAGCTCTCCCTGCAGGACAGCAAATCTTCAAAGCTTGTCTTGTCCTAGACATTTATGGACTGCAGAATGAAATTCTCAACTAGAAAAGTGAAGCTTTCTAAGAGGCAGAGTGGGGCTTGGGGTTCAGCAGTGCCCAGCCACGGGAGTTAAGCAGAGCAGGATGTGTCCTGTGCTGAGCCTGTGGGTAAGCAGCTCTGTTGTTCCCTGCAGAAACGTGTCTACTTCAGGCTGCGAAACAAGGAGACAGGGAAATTCATGTCAGCTGATGGAAACTTGGACAATCTGAGCCTCCTCAGGATACAGGTTGCAGAGGACACAGACTCAGATGAGCAGATCTGGGTGTACCAGGATGGATTCATAAGGTGCCGGGTGAGGTTCATGTTCCATGGGAATTTCCTTCTTCCCTCTCCACCAATCTGGCTTCCTGAGCTCAGGCCCTGCTCAGCCACCTGAGTTTGTTTGGCTTATCCACTGCAGCTGTAACATCTCTTCAGAGGTTTGGGGGTGGGGGGGGTTGGTTTGGGTTTTTTAATTGAAGTCTGCCTTTTTTCAGGTGATACAAACTAGCTGCACTCTACCTTTTTTGATGTAATTGAAACTCTGAGAGGTTTAAGTTCTGATTTACTTTCCCCCCTAAAGATCAGTAACCTCCTAAGTACAATCAGCACCAGACTGCTCCTTCCACATTCCTGTCCTCTTTCTCCACAGTGCAAATATTACAGGAGACCTTTTAAGATGCAGCCCCTTCCTGCTCATGTGTTGAACTGTGCACACCTTGTAGTAGGTTGATCAGTGTAATGCAGGCTATATCCTCTTCTGCATTCAGGCAAGCTTAGAGATAAAATCCTCCTCTGTAGGAGGTTTGGGTTTGTCTTTTTCTCTTTATTTTTTTTCCCCTGATTATTCCTCTCTTTGTGAAGTTCATCCCTTTTTCTATTGCTCTGCACAAGTTTCCAGATGAAGTTGTACTTTTCTCAGAGTCCATAAAACCAACCACTTGCAAATTGTCATTGAGGTGGTCAGAGGTATGTGCAGTTTGTAAGCAGGAACAGTCTCAGGTAGGGAATTTGGCCAAACAAAATTAACTTGCTTTAATAACGTTAAGCAGCTCGACTGCAAAGAATCATGTGAACTTTTTCTGTAGGACTGTGTAACTTCAAAGGCAGCCATTTATAACTATGTCATCTGTGCTGGAGGGAAGAATCTTCCTGTTAATAAGCTAAAGCATTGTTTGGGCATGTTTACAGGACACATGCAGGGATTATGCAGACAGCAAAATGATGCAAAGTTAAGCTAACAGCTTTAATATCGCACACAAAAGGTTCCTTTCTTGAAAGCGCCTCTCAAACATTGCACCGAAAGTATTCCTGCCAAGACACTGTGGTGCTGCATGGCTTTGGATAAGTGCTCTTGGGCTTTGTCCCCACCTCTGGATCTCACAAAGCAGTTTTTCAGTGCCCAGAGAACACTCAGCAGTCAGAGCGCTGAGATGTGGCCTGTAGACTCGCAGCAGTGAGCTCTGCTGCCTGAGCCCTTCCAGAGCTCTGCCATCTGTCTGTTGGAGGGCAGCAAATGCATTTTGCACAAGCAGTTGTTCCCCCCACATCTTAAAAGCACAATTAAGCTCCTGAGCAGGTAGGTACGTGCACAGAGGCAGAACTTGTGCCTTTCTTCCTGACTTAGGGACTGAGTCACAGTACTTCCAGCTATGCCTGAGGTCTTCAGGGAAGGGCTGGCTTAGGTAGGTGGGATAACCAGTGAGCAGGGCACGAAAGTCATTCTGCTCACAGAGAGGAACAGCAGATGTGGCTTCAAGTCTCCTCATTCTCAGTGGGTTTCTTGGAGATGGGTGAAGCAGTGGCCTAGTGGACTTCATAGCTTTGAGCCTTCCATCTTCAGATACAGCTGAGAATCTTGGAACTGCAGAACTAAAGCAACTTATTCAGTTCTAGGCTGTGACATTAAGAAGTGCCACTTTTCAGAACTATTTAATCATTTAGAGCCATACCAAGAGTGGCAGATGGGTGTTTGCTTAAGGGTCTGCCACTCACATCCAGAAGTTAGGAGGTGGCTTGTGGTGATCTGTTGAAAATCACTGCTCACACAGAATAATGAACTGTAATCTACTGCTATTACAGCCTGAATGCTCCTTTTGGTTAAGCTTGATTTTAGCCAGATCTTTTTTGTTTTAGCATAAAGACCCTTGCAGACTTTTGAAGTAGTACAAATGACTCAGCAGAGAATATAGAAAATGTCCTGTGATACACTGTGAAATTCAGTATTGTGCAGTTGTGTTCTTTATCTCAAAAGCCTGTTGCAGAAGTAGAAATGAGTTTAAAAAAATAAAAATAGTAAGAAAAAAAAGCACAAAAGAAATCATGCCAAAACAAACCAAAAATGATGGGCAGAGGAGATGGATAGGTCCTGTGCAAGGAAGAGATGAAATAGCCAGGACTTCTTAGTGTGCAAAGGGGGCAATTTGAGGGATGATCTGATTGAAGCCTCTGCAAGCCCAGCATGGACAACACATCCCTTTAATTAAGGGAAGGGAAGGCAGGTGAGGAGAGCATCAAATAAAATTAGTAGTTGCCTATCAAGTTATTTTTAACATTTAAATTTTTTTAATAGTAGTAGTTAAGGTTTGGAAGAAAAGAGGTACAGAAGGGTGTTCAGGTAAAAGGGTTACACTGATCTCAGTGGGTAGAGAGGTAAGGTACAGATGGGTGTTCAGGTAAAAGGGTTACACTGATCTCAGTGGGTAGAGAGGTAAGGTACAGAAGGGTGTTCAGGTAAAAGGGTTACACTGATCTCAGTGGGTAGAGAGGTAAGGTACAGAAGGGTGTTCAGGTAAAAGGGTTACACTGATCTCAGTGGGTAGAGAGGTAAGGTACAGATGGGTGTTCAGGTAAAAGGGTTACACTGATCTCAGTGGGTAGAGAGGTAAGGTACAGAAGGGTGTTCAGGTAAAAGGGTTACACTGATCTCAGTGGGTAGTGACTACCAAATTCACATATGGGACAGAAACTATCTTGAGTATGAAAGGTATCAGCTCTGCATGGAAGGGTCTTTGGACTGGTAATTGCTGTAGACTGGGAGAGGTCACCAGGACCAGTCTGCATCCAAGAGCAGAGTGAATATGTAACCTTGTGTGACATCTGTTATTGGCCATTGCTAGAGGCAGCTGCTAACTGTCCCTTTTGATCTGATAGAGCAGGGTTACTTTGATGTGCTTAGGTAGTGGTCAGTGGAATCAGAAACAGGAATAAAAAAATGAGGGTCTTGAGGTTGGGGCAAAAATACATTGCTTTAGGGAAAGTAGTTCCCAAACTCTGTTCTCACCTCCTATTTGATCAACAAGCAGTGGAGAGCAGAAGTAAGGGCATGCTGAGTAACTGCTGTTGCCTTTCTGACAATGCAGCTGGCAGAGGATTGCTGCTTGACCATCGTTGGGAACCTCATCACCCCTGGCTCCAAGCTGGGGCTGTCCTTTGAGCAGAACGAAGACAAACAATATTGGCACATCAGTCCTGATGGCAGGATTTACAGCAAGATGAAACCCAAGCTGGTTTTAGATATCAAAGGTAAGCAAATGTGTTATCTCATTACATTGTGTCTTAATCACCTGGTGTTTACAGTGGGCTAGGCACTGGACTTGCCTATAAATTAAGGATGGTGTTACAGTGACTTTCATCTAGAACCAAAAAGGACCTGATGAGCTTGTCTGACCTCTGAATTATACAGGCCCTAGGACTCCATTTCATTTTTCCTACACAGTTTAGTAACTCACAGTACTTGCTTATCTTGTATTCCCAGTGTCCACTCACTGCAGATATCCTGGGTTAATTTTAGGTGGCACTGAGTGATGTGAGTGTAATTATTTAAAGTGCTGAAGCAAGGAAAGCCTCCTCATTAACTTTCATCTGTACAGAGCAGGATTTCTTGCATGGTAGTTGTAGATGCAATAGCCAAAGGATATTAGGAAGGCAAAGGCAGGCTTTGTACACTGATGTGATTAGACACAAGAACCACAAAATCACAGAATGTTAGGGGCTGGAAGGCTATAGGGGTGCAGAATGAAAGTGCCCATAGCAGTGTCCTGGTGCTCTGGAAAAATCATAGAATCACAGCATGGTTTAGGTTGGGAGGCACCTCAAAGATGAACAAGCTCCAACCCCCTGCCACAGGCAGGGACACCTCCCACTAGAACAGAAATGGTTGGCTCAGGTGGCTGCTTCCAGTGGGAAAAACAAAATAAACACCAGAGTCAACAGTCAGAACTTCTGAAGTTCTGAACTCAGAAAGACAGGACTGTGAGGCTATCAAATGTCTGCCCAGGACACAACACTGGCACTGACATACATCCCCTTTACTGCCATGAAAAGCTGGTGATGATTAATTGTAAGCTTAGCAGAAAGCTGCAGTCCAAGGGAGAGCATTTAGTCACAAGGATGCTGCACACATTTTTCTAAGGTCAGTTCTGAGCTGCACCAAAGAAGCAGAAATTCCATTCTGCTGCCTTCAGTTAATCAGGTTAAATCAGCTCTGTGTTTTGCATTTGGAACTGAAGGACTTCTCACAAACAGGTGTAGTGATCAAAGTCTAGATGTGCTCTGAGCTTAGAAAGGAAAAAAAAATGTAAATGTGAAAGAACAGGCACATTCAGCTCGTATTTGAGGAGGAGGAACATTACCTGTTTATGCCAGTTCTGCTGATCCATCCTTCAACCACTCAGATTCTTCATCCAGCTGAGCATCAATGTCCCAGCAAATGAAGGCAGTTACCTGTGCAGGTTCCAGTGCCACCCTGTGGATGCACTGGCACAGCACAAGGCCTTGCCCAGAGCTCTACCAACAGTCTCTTGTTTAACTGAAAGAAATGCCATCTTTTCCCAAGGACACAGGCTTACGTTCTGCCAGACCTTGCCAAATGGTTTTTGTGTCGAGTGATAACTGAGCTGTGTAGCTAATGTTAGGGTTTATTTTTCCTGTGGTAGTATCTGAGCTGCTTTTCTGACCCTCTCTTTCTGAAGAGCCTTGCAAGTATTTCTGCTGTGTGTCTTTACTGATTTTCAGTAATTGCCTGGTGATGGCAAGGAGAGAAACCACCTTGGTGTTTGTTAATCAGACCTTTCTGGTTTGAGGCAGTGGCTCCAGAAAGCCTCCACCAAGTTCCTGAGGCAGAGAACAGTGAAGGTACTTGGGGTAGCATTTTCTTGGTACAAAAGAGCTACTCCTAAAGTGTCTGCCCAAGCAGGACTGCAGGTGCCTGTGATGTCTCTGTCTGCAACCTGCTAGTGTTTGGGCCACTCTTCATCAGCTCTCAGTTGCTGGCTCAGCTTTAGCTCATTTGGGGAGGGTGAGGCTATAGGGGTGCAGGATGAAAATGTCCATAGGAGTGTCCTGGTGCTCTGCAGAAATGGTTGGCTCAGACAGCTGCTTCCAGTGGGAATGCTGCCTGCTATTGCAGATGTGTTGTGCTAGATGGGATGCAGTGTCCTACACCTGCAGTCTGTACTGGGTCTAAGAGGAAAATGTCAGTTCTGACTTGCAGCTATAGTTGAAGGTTTCTTAAGTCAGAATACTCATGAAGCTCTTCTATGAGGATGTTTGGCATTGCATCCTGTGGGTAGGTGAAGCCCCCCCCTAAGAAAGGGAGTTACTTTTCCTTCTGGCAGCTGAACACACACAAATGAACAGCTGAACATGCTGTGAGCCTCTGCATAAGGCATCTTGTGATGCAGCTGCTCACAGCATTACCACGCCGAGGAGGAAACGAGTACCAGAGCTTGTCCCTGGTGTGGTCATGCCTTGTACTGGGCTCATTTCAGCAGAGACATCATCTCTAGAGCAAAGGGACAACTGTTCAGGGGAAACTGAACAGCCAAGTGTGACTTGGGGGAGTGGCAGTCTGAAAGGAGCTACACCTGACTGTGCTGCAGCATGTCCTTCATTACCCATCCAGCTGGAAAAGCTGAGGCGCCGAAGGGGTGGAGGGGAGCAGGCAGTGATAAAAATGAGTTTGTCTTTCTAGTGCCTCGGGGAGAAGCTTAGCTCTGCACTGGCACTTAGCAGAGTTGCCCTGAGCCCTGGAGTCTGTGATGTTAGGGGTAACCTGCACTCTGCCCTGTCTCTCTGCAGGCGGTGCGCAGTACGATCGCGACCACGTTGTCGTCAACACAGTCAACCAAGAGAAGTTAACACAGTGTTGGGAACCCCTGGTTGTGTAAACCCAAAGGTGACATTTGAACCAGCCACTGCTGCAGGCACTGCCACCTCTGAGGGATCCAGGATCAACCACGAGAGCTTTTGTCTTCTCTTTGCCATCGGAAAAAGAACAAGCAACAGAATGATTTCGCCTCCAAGATGATTATCCCTGTAAAACCCCAAATACCTCTCACCCAGTTATTTTCTTTTTCTTTCTTCATCATCACAGCTTCATGTGCCAGAGTGGTAGTGTGCCTCAGGCTAGAGTGGAAGAACTAAAGGTGAGAGAGACCCCACGGAGTTACAGCTGTGTCAGTGAGTAGTTAATCCAGAACAGTCAATATGCATCATGTTAAATTATTTTTAAGTGGTGAGTTGCCTTTTTTTTAAGTGAGAGAAGGGCTAAAAAAAAAAAAAAAAAACAAAACCAAAAGCTTATTTTATAAAGGACTGGAGTGCAGTGTGTATGTGGGTACAGCAACTTGGACTTTATGGACTTATGTAGTATAGAGAAATATCCACTACTGGAAATTAATATATTTGTTTCACTGAAACACTTCTGTTTACTGAAACCTTAAAGGCTGCTAGCACACAGCACCAAAGAATTTTGAACGTGTGGCTTCAAATGCAGTTAGTGCTAATAGAGTAAGTCCTCAACTAAGGAAAAAAATAGAGACCTTCTCATGTAGAGATGATGTAAATCAATAGGTGTTTGCTAGAGGGCTGGCAAAAGGAGGCCTTGGAATGTGAAGAATTTGCCCAGCTTTGAGGCTGGCTTAACTCTCCGAGTTCCAGGGGTTTTACTTCTTTGCCAAGTCAGATTTTTACCTTTTAAAACCAGTTCCAGCAAGCACAGCCTTCCTGAGCTCCAAAAGCTCCAGCAGACAAGAATGCTCAGGCAAAGAACCAACACAGCAAGAGCACCTAAGGCTGTGGTTAGTAGCGTTTCAGCCACTGCCCCTTGGGGTCATTGTGCAGAGTGCCAGACGCCCAAGGACTTCTGGTGATGTTGGAGAGCAGCAGCTGTGGTGGGCTGCTGGCTCCTGGGCTGAGCTGTCAGGCTGCTCTAGTAAAGGGGCACAGGCAAGCCCAGAGAGGTGCCCAGCCACAAGGACTGGTGCCTGTTCAAAGTGTTACTGGTTTAGTAAAGAGCTCGTGACAAGCAAGACACACCACTGGCCACAGAAGGGGCTGCTGTTGCCCTGCTCGTCACCAGCTTCTGTTAAGTGTTCCTTAATAGTGTTGGCAGAAAGGCAAAAATAGGAAGAGAGTCTTGCACCATGCTGCTGTGTTTTGTTCTGGCTTAGACCAGTGTTACTACAAGCTGCTCCCAGGAGCACCCAGGTCTTTGTCTTGCATAGGAAGTCTGTTTAAAAACATCACTTTCATTACCATTGTCTTGCCTTAAAGGATACTGCTGCTTTTGTTCTCACCCTAGAGGAAGTGCCTTACTCCTTCTCTTCTGTACAGACCTACTGAAGTTTTGTTGCTCTGAAATGTGCTGCTTTTAGTTCTGCCTAGGAAATGTGTTGTTATTGGTTCCAAACAGTGGTACTTTGTCACACTGTGCTCTTGCTATATATAATATAGCATTTTACAAATAAATGGAAGTTAGGTAACTTCTTATTGAAATTACTTTTTACAGGTAGAAAACTGAACTTTTCCAGTTAGTTTTGTTTCTGTCTTGTGCCTTTCTCTGCAGTTTCTCTGACATTTAGCTCCTGAGTGAGTATGTGGCTTGAGGAATGGATGCTTCTCCTAGACAAGCACAGATTCAGAGAATGGTTTGGGCTGGAAAGGACCTTAAAGATCATCCAGTTCCAACCGCCCCTGCCATGGGCTGTGACATCTCCCACTAGATCAGCTCACTCAAGGTCTCATCCAGCCTGGCCTTGGACACCTCCAGGGAGGGAGCAGCCACAACCTCCCTGGGCAACCTGTGCCAGTGTCTCACCACCCTCACTGTCAGGAATCTCTTCCTAATCTCCAGTCTCAATCTGCCCTCTTCAAGCTTCAATCCATTCCCTCTCATCTATTACGAAAAGTCCCTTCCTGGCTTTCTTGTAGCACTCTTCAAGTACTGGAAGGTTGCTCTAAGGTCTCCCTGGAGCCCTCTCCAGACTGAACACTCCCAACTCTCTCAGCCTGTCCCCATAGGGAGGTTTCTCCATCCCTCTGATCATCTTCACAACCTCTTCTGGATGTCCCTGTTATGCTGGAGGCACCAGAACTGGACAGAGTGCTCCAGAGGAGGTCTCAGCAGAGCAGAGCAGAGGGGGAGAATCACTTCCACTCAACAAAATGAAAAAAGCAAGCCAGAAAACCCTTTAGGTGACACCAGCTCTTCCTTTACATGATGTCAGCTTTTACCTAGGACATCTGTTCTTGAATCACAGAATGGCAGGGGCTGGAAGGGACCTCCAAAGCTCATCCAGTCCAATCCCCCTGCAGAGCAGGATCACCCAGGAATGCATCCAGGTGGGTTTTGAGTATCTGCAGAGAGGGAGACTCCACAACCCCCCCTGGGCAGCCTGTTCCAGAGCAATGCTCCTACACAGGCAATTGTTGCCCCATGCATTTGTACGTGGGGCCACAGACCATGTGGCTGCAGCTTCTGTCCCCTAATGGAAGCACTGCACAGTCAGTGTGCAGCTCTTAATGAAGAGGTTACCTCTTACCTGTGTAACTGCAGGGGAATCACTCTGCAGCCCATCTCTGGCAAACTGGTAAGCTTGGAAGCAGACCAACAGACACAAAAACCCTCAAGCACTTCACCCCCAGCAGCAGTGACAGGGCCATGGCAGGAACAGGGGCTCCTGAAAAAAGCATGTCTAGCCTACCTGCATCAACACTGTTGTCAGCTGAATCTGTGCCAGGGATTAGGTAATTAGAATAATTAGCAGTTACAGATTGATTTTTGTTCCATGCTTCTACTCAGATTAGTCATGGCATGAGAGATTTGCCATGTCAAGATGAAAGTACTGGTCTAGAAACAGCAATGTGATCACTTACTAGAGAAGTTCACAGGTTCTGAGAGTGAGCCATAGTGAGGAATAATAAATATTAACCAGGGTGAACAGAAGCAGGGAAGGAGGCCAAGGGAGAAAGGACAATTAAAGTGTACTCACCTTTTCAGGACTTAGCTGAAACATCTGGAAAACAACAGCTCCAAGCTCTACAGGCTGACAATGGAATCTGGCTGTTCCTCTTACCCAAGAGTGAGGGCAAAAGCCACAGCTACAGTCTGAATGTTGTCACCTAGGGAACAGTGTGATTTCTTCTCCGGTATTAAGTGACAGGCAGAGTGTGAAAGAATCAAAGAGGCTTTCCTAAAACAAGACTTGAAAACAAACCTGTATGCAGCCTATGTGAGCTTTGAGAGATGAAGCAGCTGCTAAATCCCAGTCCATGTTCAAGTGGAATTTGCCAGCAAGGACTGACAGTGTGCAGAATAAAGGGCAGAGACATTTTATTTTTTACTAATGACATTGATCACTGTTTTCCCACGTGCATGTCCTCCTTCCAGTTTCTGAAAGGCCTTTGGAACTTCAGAGAAAGTGAAGACTTCATCAATAACTGGTTGAATCTACAGAATAAACAACAGTGTCACTGTATTAGGAATAAAATCATGTAGCATTTTCATCCTTCAGGACTGGCTGGAGAGTAGCCTTGAGGAAAAGGACCTTGGAGTCTGGGTTGATGAAAAGCTCAACATGAGGTTGCAGTGTGAGTGCAGCCCAGACAGCAACTGAGTGCTGGGCTGCAGCAAGAGCAGTGTGGGCAGCAGGGCAAGGGAGGGGATTGTGCCCCTTGGCTCTGCTCTCCTCAGACCCCACCTGCAGTCCTGGGTGCAGTTCTGGGGTCCCCAGCACAGGAAGGACATGGAACTGTTGGAGCCAGTCCAGAGGAGGCCACCAAGATGCTGAGAGGGCTGCAGCAGCTCTGCTGTGAGGACAGGCT
>VWZE01004296.1:51018-75371 GCA_013396675.1 Eubucco bourcierii
GAGGCCTTGAGTGAGCTGTGCTAGTGGGAGGTGTCCCTGCCTATGGCAGGGGGTTGGAACTGGATGATCCTTGAGGTCCCTTCCAACCTTCCCATTGTGTGATTCCAAACTCCCAGATTCTGTGCAAAAGGCAGGAGTTAGAAACCAGAGCAAGTCAGAGCTCAGCTAAGCTTTCCTCGCCATTGCCCTTGTAACATTTTATCCCCCCATTGTGATTCCCTCTTTCAGCACAAATACCCAAATCCCCAGATTTTCCATACCTTTCCAGAATCAACAAGTTCTGCTATTTCATCCAAGCTTGGCCCGCTCGGCGCGAAGAACGCCCACCGGTAATGGACTCCTTTTAAGAGATGCTGCAGGAAAGACCACAAATGCATTTGAAAATCATGAGAAGAAACTGAAAGAGAAGCTGAAGTTCACAGAAGCACTAGAGGAGGAACTTAAAGACATGGAAATTATAAGCCAGTGTCTGAAAGGAAATCCAAAGTCGCCTAAGCATGTGGGCTAAATGTCCAGACAGGGATGTTTATGACCACAACAGGATGAGGGTGAATTTTGTGTCTGGTTCATAGGTTGGTATAGGTTGGAAAGGACCTTGAAGATCATTTAGTTTCAACTTCCCTGCCATAGGCAGGGACACCTTCCACTAGACCAGGCTGCTCAAGGCCTCATCCAACCTGGCCCTGAGCACCTCCAGGGAGGGAGCATCCACAGCCTCCCTGGGAAACCTGTGCCAGTGTCTCACCACCCTCCCTGAGAGACTTTCTAATACATAGTCTAAATCTGCCCTCCTCAAGCTTCAATCCATTCCCCCTTCACTCCTATCACTACAACCCTTTTTACAAAGTCCCTTCCCAGCTTTCCTGTACCCCACTTCAGGTGCTGGAAGGCTGCTCTAAGGTCTCCCCAGAGCCACCTTCTCTCCAGGCTGAACAGCCCCAACTCTCTCAGGCTGTCCCCACAGGGGAGGTTCTCCAGCCCTCTATCATCTTTGTGGCCTCCTCTGGACCTGCTCCAGCAGTTCCATGCCCCTGTTATGCTGGGGCCACCAGAACTGGATCCAGTGCTCCAGATGGAGTCACACCAGAGTAGAGGGGCAGAATCCCCTCCCTTGCCCTGCACAAGCCAGCTAGCTGAGTGAAGCAGCCACCTTGACTGCAGCTAGAAGCAGCATGATCTGTTACACAAGGGAGAAGTGGTGCTGTGTGATTACACACACTCCCAAAGGGGTGAAATAAAACCAGCAGTGTGACCTTCAGAACTCTCCACCTCCATGTCAGTGATTAAATCTTCCAGCATTACACCTGACAAAGTCATCACCATCCACTGACAGATGGCAGCTGACATGAGAAGCACTTTGGGAGGATCTCACAAGCACCAGTCAAGAGCACCTCCTCTAAGCCATCAGAGGAGTGAGAGCCATCACCTGCCAGAGAGATGATTTCCAGTGCATGGCATCCAATGCTCCTCATCACAGAGCCACACACACCGAGCAAGAGCAGCCTGTTCATGCTGCTTTTGAGCTTTCCTTTCAAAGTACTGGTGCAGGACTTGAAATCTCATTCAGCCATGCCATCACAGGAGTAGCATAGCAACTGCTCAAAAAGCACTCCTTTGGAGAGCAAGCACACATGTTGGGAGAACAAAGCCATGTTCCCCAAAGCCTCACTCATCTGGCCACTGCCAGAAGGTTTTAAGATCCACTTAGGAAAACTAGAATAATCAGTATCACCATCCAGACACATGAACATGAAAGAGATGAAAGACTTTCTAGCCAGCCCTCAACCACTTCTATTACTCCCTGGTGCTGGAACAGGATGAAGAAAATCAGTCATGGAACAATGTTTTGAGAGAAAGCCTGAGCAGCCTACAGCAAGCAGCAAAATTACCCCGGGTTCAATGAGGCAGGGATTTGCTCTGTTGACTAAGAAACAGGAGCTGTCAGCAGGGCTCACCAGGGAGCCCACAGAGAAAAGGTCACTGTGAAAAGCACAATAAGGAATCAAAACTTCAAAGCACCCCAAACCACCACATACACCAATCGGCACCACCCCACACATTTCTTTTCAGGGCAAGAAAGAATGAGAACAGAACTGAAGTACACTTAGTGCTGCAACAGATGCTTCTAGATGAGCCATATGACAAGGATCCAAGCCACAAAGGAAGCCACTAGAATAATAAATAACCTTAAAGAATAAAGGCTTTTGTCACTCACTTTCAGAGTTTTGGAACCAACGGTGACTCCTGTTTGTAACATGCCATCAGCCACCCCGAGTTTGTCCATGTTGATCAGGAAAGGTGTCACCAAGGTAACATAGGTTGCCCCTGACCATTTCTTCAGCAGATCCAGAGCCCACTTCTCAGTGGATCCACCAACATTATCAAGGATGAAATCAAATCTGCAGAGATGTAAAGGACAGGTTTTAAATCATGATATGGGGTGGGGGGAAAAAAATCATCACAATTGAGCTAATATCAGAAATTTGCTGTGGTCTCCATTTTCACATGGCACTAATCTGCCTGCAAGGAAGTCCCAAGGCTT
The DNA here is from genome assembly GCA_013396675.1 of Eubucco bourcierii. Taxonomy (NCBI): domain Eukaryota; kingdom Metazoa; phylum Chordata; class Aves; order Piciformes; family Ramphastidae; genus Eubucco; species Eubucco bourcierii. The sequence goes on from VWZE01004296.1 coordinate 53,561, forward strand.
CTGCTAAACCCCAGCTGCACTGTGCAGGGAGAAGCAAATGTACAGGTCACTGTCCCCTGCACTGCAGACAGAGGCTATTTAGAGAGCTTAGACTCCAAAAAGCAGACTCTTAGCTGCACAACTACATCCTCAACTTGCTTAAAGCCTCCTAGAGCTCTGCAGCCTTCCCACTGAGACTACTCCAACACTCTTGAGGTCTGGTGCTAGCCCTGAGCACCATAGTATGGCCATGTGGAAACCAGTCTGAGCTCACACCCTGAGCAGGACTGTCTCCTGTACATGCTGTGCTCATGTCAAAGTCAGTTCCAGTGACAAAGTTTCACCAACAAATTAATCTACTAATCCTTATCTCCTCACATCTTTTCTGTGACCCAATTATCAGCTTCACTCGAAAAGTCTTCTTTGACCTTAGTTGTTTTTAGGCCATTTTACCTCTCCTGACAGCTCTTTTCTTCACATCTACCTAATTCCAGATGGAACCTAATGATGAAAAGGGTTTAAAACCTTCTCCTCCACAGAACAGGCATATGCAGCCTCTGGCAACAAGCCACAGTTTCAGTGTTTCTTCTCATCTCAGCATGCAAGCCTGTAAGAACTGAGTAGGGCAACAGGGAGCTATGCATCTCTGCTGCTAGGTGCAGCTCATTCTCATCACTTTCATCTCCAGATTGCAGCAGATCTGCATAGACACAAACATCTCAGCCAAACAGCTTTTAAATATAGAAGGAAAATACTTCATGCAAATTGAATGGAAAAGTTCTGATCTCTTGAATTTTTTCCTGCCTGTCTTTCAAAGATGTGGTTTCACCTTAAAAGTTCAGACAACCTAACAGTTCACTGCCAGCAGGAGAAATCAATGGAAATTTATACTCCAGGAAAAAAACCTACCTCATTATGGGGGCTGAAGAGTCAGTACAACTCAAAAGGGGATGGAAACAGGAACATCCCTCTCAGTATTCCTGACTGATCAGTTTAGCTGCATCAGACTGCACCCTGGGACATTGCTGTTGCTATCTCCTAAAAAGAAGCACCTGCTGGAATGGATGCTTAGCACTGAAGATGCTGAATTGCCCAAACTCAGCACTGCTTGCAAACTGCAAGGTTAGTTGCTGCAGGCCCTGCCCATACAGTGCTGCTCCCCCCAGAGCTGACAATCACACCACAGCCCAACAGCTCCTGACTTCTCAGCACAGTCACCACTAGGGCTCTTTCACAGACTGAACAGCTTTTCTTTCCCTCCCACAGAATTAACTCAGCCCAGCCAAAAGGAGCAGCATAAATGCCATATTCAAATACATGTCACAGATGGAAAGATGACAAAAGCAGAAGAGACTTCATGTCTAGAGGAGCCCCCACCAAGCTAGTTCAAAGAGCTGTGACAAGGTAGGTGTGATAGTTTCTCAGAGGCAGCCATAACCAATCTTACAGAAGAAAAATTTACTCCCAGTGGAGTTGCACACTGGCTAAAGACCTTCAGGCAAGTGGTTTAACTGCTTCATTCCATAGTTCATCCCTCTAGAAGATCAGTTTTACTATTTACTAACCTCACACAGGATTCCTCAGACTTATTTCAACTTATTCATGCTTTGTGAATGCTCCAAGTCTTGACTAAAAGCTGACAGAACCATTCAAATCAGTGTCACTGAAGAGAAGCAAGTGAAGCTGAGCTTGCCTCCACAAGCCAAATTAACCAGCTTAGTCTTACAATGAAATCTGGGGCTTGGGATACTCACTGCATTCAAATTTGCTTTGCAAAGTAATGCTTTAAAAATAGTGGGGAGGGTGGAACACCAAATAAAAGGAGTTCTGAGAGACTGGAGTCAAGCAAGCAACAGGCAGAAGGTCTGACAGCAACACAGACACCTACAAGGGCAAAGTTTTCAGCTGCTCTTCCAGATTTCCAGCTTTGTAATCAACCACTTCATCTGCTCCAAGCTTCCTCATCAGTGTGCTGGCATCATGAGAACAAACTGCTGTCACATGAGCACCCCAGGCCTTCACTAGCTAAAAACAAGAACAAAACAAAACAAAAAATCCAGTTTAAACTTCAGTGAAATGCTGAGAACAGCTTAGAAAGCCAAGAGCCCACTCTATGGAATAAACCAGCACCTATAGCAGAGAGCAGGGACAGGCACAGATTGATAGAATGGTTTCAGTTGGAAGGGACCTAAAAGCTCACCCAGTTCCAACCCCCCTGCCTGGGCAGGGACACCTCCTGCTAGCCCAGGCTGCTCAAGGCCTCATCCAGCCTGGCCTGAACACCTCCAGGGAGGGAGCATCCACAGCCTCTCTGGGCAACCCACTCCAGCATCTCCCCACCCTCACTGTCAAGAATTTCTTCCTAACATCAGGAGACCTTGTCACACATCCCACAGACAGTGGATAGGATTTATCACTATTTAAGGAGGTCCTGGGGAGAGAGGAGTGGGTGTGGAGGAAGGAGAATGCTTTTTTAATGCTATTTACAGATATCAGGGATAAATGGCAGCAGGGCAGAGACAGTGAAGGGAATGTGATGTAAGCCACTGCTTTACACACACTGCACATCAAAGCCTGCTGCCTCTCTTGCCATTTGAAATCTACAACAGCTACAGCAGGTGACACATTCTCCAGCAGGTTTTCTACTCATACACCAAGTCCTTTTCCTATTTATCTTTCAGTAATTCTGCTCCACAATGAAAACAAACTACAGGTTCTGAGTCACACAAATTAGAGAGTTCTTGTGACCAAACTGTGAAATGCAATCTCTCATAGCTCCTTCCTTTCCATTTTAAACTGATACAACAGCACACATGGAAAGCAATACATCTGAAAATAGCTCACATTGATCAGATGGATCAGTACCTTGCCATTTCACTACTCCTTCCCTCAATTCCTTTCCATTGATTTTTTTTTCACATTGAATAGTTTGGAGATGCATCCTGGGCATGCTGGGGTTTATTACCTGCACAGCAAATGTACCAACTCCTCCTGAAGCTCCTAATATTAATACTCTGTAAGAAAAAATACATGAAATACATTAAGTCTATAGTTCCTATGTATTCTAATGCTCTGTCTACATTCAGCCTGTATCCTGGGCTAAACTGGAGCAGTTGCATCACCAAATGATTCCTCTCCAGCAGGAAAAGGAGAAGAGAGCTGTGGCTTGAAATGAAAATGGACTTAATGAAACAGCAAAGCTAACACCAATGCCAATATATCAAGTTATACTCAGCCCAGTGACTGAAGAGCAGCCCTCAGGAACAGGCAGAACCCAAGATGGAGGCTCCCTCCCCTCAGCACATTTCCCCCTTCATTCTGGTTGTGATGCTGATGTTCTAGGACACAGCTGTAGCCACCTCCAGTCAGCTGTCCTGGCTGACTCAGAGCTGCTGATGGCCTGCAGCCCCCAGCTGGGCTGGGATTGTGTCCCAGCAAAACCAGGCCATGCTTCTTGTATGTTTCTGACACCAAATAATCTTAAGCAAAAGGCTGCATTTGTTGTCCAGTGGTAGTGGTTGACTCCTCTGCAGGCAATAATGTGCCTGAACACTGCTGATGGTGTTGGCTGTGCCAACAGCATTATCTCAGCACAGCCAAAGGGACTTCCACGTCTGCGCATTCCACCAACTGCAGGCAGCAGCATTTCTCATCCCCAAAGCCTGTCCTCACTTTCCCAAACAGAATTGTTCAGTTTGGGAAAACAATTAGTTAAGAGACTTCCTCTCTCCCAGATTCCACTGTTGGGGTCTCCTGAAGAGGGAAAAAAAAATGCAGTTCACCAACCTTTGACACAAATTGATGTCAACCTAAGAAAAAAAAGCAGGTCAGTATCACAGTACTGAGGGAGATTGGGAACTTCAGAATTTATTTTCCCATGTTACATAACATTTATCTAAAAGAAAGACAAAAATACAATGAAGAAGCCTCACCACAAATAAGCTTAAGTTCTGTTAAATTAAGCTCTCTGTCCTTTTCTTTAGAAAAAAAGGTAATGGTTTGTAGCTCAGCAAGACCCTGTGAGTGCCACATTGTGCAGGCAGACAGACAGGAGGGTGCAAGAGTCTGTCACCAAATCCTTAGTGAGAGTTCATTTGACCTGAAGACACCACCCTCAGTTTCATAAAAACAAATCACAGAATCATAGAATAGGAAGGTTGGAAGGGACCTCAAGGATCATCCAGTTCCAACCCCCTGCCATAGGCAGGGACACCTCCCACTAGCACAGGGCACTCAAGGCCTCCTCCAACCTGGCCTTGAACACCTCCAGGGAGGGAGCAGCCACAACCTCCCTGGGCAACCTGTGCCAGTGTCTCACCACCCTCACTGCAAACAACTTCCTCCTGACATCCAGTTCCAATCTCCCCTCTGCCACTTCAAACCCATTGCCCCTTGTCCTGGCATTCCCAGACCTTGTCAATAGTCCTTCCACAGCCCTCCTGTGGGCCCCTTCAGATCCTGGAAGGCTACTCTAAGGTCTCCTGGAAGCCTTCTCTTCTCCAGGCTGCAGAGCCCCAACTCTCTCAGCCTGTCCTCATAGCAGAGCTGCTGCAGCTCTCTGAGCATCTGGGTGGCCTCCTCTGGACCTGCTCCAACAGTTCCATGTCCTTCCTGTGCTGGGGGCAACAGCTTAGCTGTGTGAGCATCCTGCTGCCAGGCAGCTGCTCACAGATCTCACCTGGGTACTTCAGTAAACAACTTCAGGCAGTGAATTAGTAAGAAAGCCTTCAAGTCATAAACAGTGCTTGGACTCTGGAGGCATTTGCTAATTCTAGGGCAAAAGGAAGATCCAAGGTGAAGTCCTGGCACAGGATTGGGGAACATCATGTTTCTCAGAATTTCTGCTTGCCAGAAAAATTTGCTTCTCTTCAGAAGCTGGTGATGTCCCTGCTCTAAACCTCCCCGTGCTGGATGTTAAAGGAAATTGCTTTTCACAGTGCAAAATTGTGCTACACAATCTGGAGTCTCAGTTTACACAAATTCTTTGAAGTAACCAAAGAGACTTGGCTCTGGTCACAGTATCCATTTTAAAATGCTTCCTCTTTTGTAACTGATCAGATTCCAGCCCCTCCTCTTTCACTGATCCGAGCTGCAGAATTCAGATTAGCAATCTGCAACCACAATGCCTGCAGCTTTCAAATCTGCCAAAAATGACTTATCCTCAGAACCATGCTGCTGACAACAGATGCCTGAAGCAACATTCTTACTGAGATCTTATTACACTTGAAACGGCTCAAGGATGCTACACTCCAGATACTGGATTAAGCCCATCTTTATCCTTACAAAGGACAGTCACAATAAATCCTTTCAGAAAAACCTTGTCAAACTGCCTTTCCAGTTTTACTTCTTGCTTAAAGGGCATTTTTCCACTACAAATGCTGGAGAAAGCTATTGCTTAAAATGTTCATTTTGCTCCAGGACTTAGGTAACATTTTCAGTTTAAGGGAGCTGCTTGGCTAGGGCTTCTTTTTATTTTCCCCTTTGAGATCCTTCAGGTAGAAATATCTTCCAGGTCTAGCTTGTTCCTATGCTACACAGACTGTTATCTACAAAACCTCAATGTGTTGTGACTTCAAGAAAGCACTTCAGAGGCAACCCTCATCAAAAGAAGGACACAGATGTTGGAGTGAGTCCAGAGGAGGCCACAAAGATGATCCAAGGGCTGAAGCACCTCTGCTTTGAGGACAAGCTGAGGGAGCTGGGGTTGTTCAGCCTAAAGAGAAGCTCCAGGAGTGATCTCAGAGCTGCCTTCCAGTACCTGAAGTGATCCTACAGGAAAGCTGGAGAGGAACTTTTCATATGGGTGTCCAGAGATAGGACAAAGGGGAATGGCTTGAAGCTGAGGGACAGCAGGGTCAGAAGTTTTTCACTACAGGGGTGGTGAGACTGTTTGCCTTTGCTTAGAAGCAGCTCACCACTGTAGGAGTGAAACACTAAGCTTTAGCACCAGAATTGTTGCCTTACCTTTTCCCACTACAATTACTTTGGTTCAGTCCTCCAACTTGCTTCACCGCAGACCAGGCCGTCAGGCCTACGTACGGCAAGGAGGCAGCTTCTATGTGACTCAGAGACTTGGGCTTAAAGGACACCTGAAAGAAAATCAGCCATGGCTAAGCTGTGTGACACTGAAACACTTCAGCAAGCTTCCCTGCACTGCAGATTGTGCATTCCACACTTGCACCTATCTTCATAACCAGCTGGAGCCTAAAAAACTCCAAGTTAGCTACTCAGTTACCCAGAGAGAGAAGGAAAACACAAATCAGTCTGTGCAGCTCTGGGGCTTTGCCTCTAACCATATTTCTGCAGGTTTACCTCATTTCCACTAGCTACCACAAACTCTGAGAGGGTGCCCTGTTTCCACGGAGGAATCGCTGCCCACACCTACAACCAAACAGAAAACAACAGTCAGTGGCTGTGGCTTTGCACATGATTGTGCACTTAGATACAAAATTGTCTTTGTGATTGTTGGGGTTTTTTTTCCCCCAATTTGCAGAATGTTTTCACTACTGCTTATCAGAAAACAGTTTTAGCTCGTTGCCAGACTGCAGAGCTGTGTAAACAAATAATACCAGGCCATGCAGAAGATAAAGGTTTAAAAAATCCTCAAACTAATTCCATGCTCAGATTGGAGGGGATGGGGCCAGGGGGAAGGATCAGAATTTGCTATGCTAAAACTGGGGAAATATGGAAGCATCTGGTGAAGGTGAAAGCAACAAATATTCACGTGGGGATTCACAAAGTGGTCCTCAGGTTATAGAATCATAGAATCATCCAGGTTGGAAGAGACCTGTTATGCCACGGTTCTCATCCTTATTGAATTACTAAAGAAAAAAAAGAGCCAACTAATCCCCTCCTGTTAGGATTCTATCTTCAGTCAAAAAAGAAGCATCTAGAGTGTGCACTTAGAAATAAACAAACTCCTCTCTTGCTACCCCTGAAATACACCAAGTAAGTAAACAAACAAACAAAATAAACAAACAGAAGGTAAATTAAACTGCAGAAGCAAACCTGGGAAAGTTTAAAAATCAGAGTTAAAAACGGTAGGGGAAAACCATCCTTGGGACTTACTGCCTCAGTCAGTGGGCACCGACATGGGAAGAAAAGAATTTTCTGAAGAGGGCAAGAAAAGATGAACATCTCGCAGTGTATTTTATCTATACATTCTAGAAAGAGATTGGTGCTACCACCTCATCTCCAGGTTTGAAGTAAGACACTTTCAGTCCACATTCCATAACAACACCAGAGACATCTCGACCAAGTGTGAGTGGAAATTCAGCCTCTGTGCTTTTGAGTTTCAGGGGATCTCGCTTCATATTTAACGCGGCCGCACCGTAACCACCTGCAACACATCAGACCAAGCAGGACACAACACAGTGAGTTTTCCTGTACTCACTGGACAATCAATTCCAACTAGAAAGTGCTGTCTGTGCTTCATTTTTGCTACAACTCCAGAACATTCTTCACCATGAGAGTGCTGAGACCCTGGAACAGGTTGCCCAGGGAGGTGGTGGAAGCCTCATCCCTGGAGGTGTTTAAGGCCAGGCTGGATGAGGCTGTGGCCAGCCTGATCTAGTGTGAGGTATCCCTGCCCATGGCAGGGGGGGTGGAACTGGCTGATCCTTGTGGTCCCTTCCAACTCTGACTGATTCTATGCAAAAACTCTGCAGTATCTTATACTTTGCAGATTTGACAAAGGAAGAGCAGGTTTCCTTCTGGATCATTTCTCCATGAGATGGCTCTCCACTATAAAAATAATTTACATGTGCATACCACTGTCAGAAATTTGAAGTCCACTGGAAATGCTCCACTTCCTACCAGCAGTATCATCATAGAATGGCTTAGGTTGGAAGGGAAAGGACCTTAGAGATTATCTACTCCAACCTCTCTGCCGTACTGAAAAGAAAGCACAAAGGGAGACACCTCAAAGCAGCAGAAACATGTGGTTGCTTCCAAGACTTGCACACTGACTCAGAACACCAGTAGCAGCCCAGCAGTTCAGGTGAGATGTTCAACAAGAACCCTCAGATGTCCCCTGACCATACTCACTACATGTGGAAGGTTTTTCTGAATTATTAGAGACCCCAGACACAAATTACAGCTACGTTGGCAGGCTTCCTGCAGATGTCTCTGCAGGCACTACCGAATCTGAACTGATGTGCAAGATCACTTCTCAATGTGAAATATAAATTCTTCCACTATCGCAGCCTCCTTCTTCTGTTTCAAATCCTGAAACTTAGGGTGAAAATAAAAATAATAAATCTGATTAAACACGTTGGTCACTGAAAGCCACAGATTTCCTGGGTAACATGACAGCAGGTACCCAAATGCCCCCTCCCTGGGGGTCTTCAAGGCCAGGCTGGAGATCTTGAGGAGTCTGCTCTAGTGTGATGTGTCCCTGCCCGTGGCAGAGGGGTTGGAACTGGATGATCTTTAAGATGCCTTCCAATTCCAACCATTCTATGAATCTATGCCAGTTCAGGAAGAAAGAGCACGACAACAGCAGGGTTTGGATTAGGTCACACGTGCCAACTGCGACCTTCAGCCCCATTTACCACAAGGACAGGAACACCCAACGCCTCCGAGCGGCAGACAGCGCTGCCTGGAAGGGCTGATCTCTTGGGTACCACAGCCAGCTGCTGGGGATGGGGTAGGCGGCCAGGAAATAAACCCCACCGTGGTCATACTAACTGACTAAACATAACTAAAGGAAACTGACTTGTGAGCTGCAAGCCTGTGGAGCACAGCGATTAGCCTGACCCCTGCCCCACGCACACTTATGCTTCAGAAAGGCAATGGTTTTCTGTGCCCTTCTCCTCTGGAACTGATTTTTTCCCCAATTACTAAGAGAGGCTCAAGGCAAGACGTGCTCTACAGTAGCCCTCTCGGCGGTGCCGGGGCAGGCCTGTGCCGGTGCCCGCAGTGTTCCGGAGGCTGGGGCCATGCGGACGCCGCACTCCAAGCACCCCCTGCCGTCTCGCCAGCCTGGCCCGGCCGCTCGTCCTCGGCACTTACTTCTCATACTAAGATCGATGGGGTTCAGGCTCGCAGCGTGAACCTTAATGATGACCTCGTTCGGGAAGTCTATGATGGGGAACATCATGTCCCTGGTGAAACGCAGCACGTCGTTGCGCCCGTACCGGTCTATGACCCAGGAAGGCATGGAAAGGCTCCGCGGAGAGGCGCGGAGGCCGCGGGCCGGCGGCTGCCCGACCACCCGCATTGCTCCGCAGAGCGTCCGCCCGCTCGCCGCCCCCCGCGGGAGCATGGCCGGGGAGAGCCAGAGCCGGGCCTGGCCTGGCCTGGCCTGGCCTGGCCTGGCCTGGCCTGGGCTGGGCTGGGACGAGCTGTTCCCCGCTCTGCTTACGGTCTGAGCCCTGCCTCGCCTCCGCCGCAGCCAATAGGCGGCCGCGTTCTTGGGGGCCCTGCCAATGATGCCTCTCGGTGTTGAGACAAGATGGCGGCGTTCAGCTGCCGTGCCGGGAGGAGGGTGGCCCCGGGCCGGCTAGCGTGAGACGGCGGCAGCAACAGCAGCGGGAAGCCATCGCCATGCTGCGAGCCTCTCTCCGCCAGGTGAGTAGTGCGGAGCCGCCGCAGCCCAGCGGGCCCGCCGCGGTGTCCCCGCTCCCTGCGGCCCGGGGCGGCGGGGCCCAGGGCTGAGGGGAGCTTCTCGGGGGCATTTCCCTGAAGTGGCAGTGGGGGACTCACACCTTATGGCCTCAGCGCCCCGAAGCGGGGTCCGTCACCTGGCCGTGAAAGGGACGTTGTGCTTTCAGGTCTCGGCAGCGTTGAGGGAAGGACAAATCACTCCTACGGAGCTCTGCCAGAGGTGCCTTTCCCTCATCAAAAGCACCAAGTTTCTTAACGCTTACATTACCGTGACGGAAGAAACTGCTCTGAAGCAGGCAGAAGAATCGGAGGAAAGATTCAGAAGAGGTACGTTTGGTCGTAATCGATGTTAGCCCCTCCGGAGCCGCTGTGGGGGATCTGCCTGCTAAACGAAAAGCGTTTCCTTCTCACGGCAGGTGTAGGCTCTGCTCGTTCCGCTGCTAGGGTGCATGTTGGTGGCTGTATGCTTCAGTAGTCTCTTCAGGTCAAAAACCTGGATCAAACGAGGCACTGGAGAATTAAATAGCTCGGTGCTGCTTGAAGAGCACTGCTGCTGCTTGCCTCTTCTTTCCCTCAGCAGTTTGGTTTTCGTTGGTAGCCAACAGCTGCCAGAAGCATGAAGCTGCAGTGGGGTTTTTTTTGCAGGCCTGTTGACAAGGGTAGGCAAAGACCTGGCTCAGCTGTCAGGTTTTTAGTTCAGAAAGCAAAGGAACCTAAAGCAGCTGTCACTGCAGTGATTAGTCGGTGAACAGAGCAGCATTCAGCCCTGTTATTTGTAGCATTTAAAAGCTGACCATCCACGTTTTCCTTTGCATTCCCTGCAAAGCAACAAAAGAAAAATTTTACCCAGTTAGGTTTTTGGTCTTTGTTTTCCTTCCTGGCTGACACTTGCTGGATGTGACCTCTGAAGATGATCCAGTCCATCCCCCTGCCAGAGCAGGATCACCTAGGGCAGGTCACACAAGAACACATCCGGGCAGGCCTTGAAAGTCTTCAGAGACTGAGACTCCACTACCTTTCTGGGCAGCCTCTTCCAGCTCTGCCACACTCAAAGTAGAGGAATTCCTTCTCTTGTTCAGCACTCTAGTTAGAATGTAATGTGGTCCTTGCAGACGTAACTGACAGCCAGATGCTAAGTGGATAGCTTTTTTGCTTCCCATAAACACTCAGATGTGTAGTGAATGGTGATTGATAGGGTTATGTATGTGGAGGACACTGCTTCCATGGCTCTTGTCTTTGTCATAATTCCCAATGCAGGTCAGCCTCTGGGTGTGTTAGATGGAATTCCTGTTGCAGTAAAAGACAACTTCAATACAGCTGGCATTGAGACAACATGTGCATCAAACATGCTAAAAGGTACAGTAGAGCTTTTAAAGTCAAACCAGACCTCACTGCAGAGCTCTTGCTCTTCTCTTTAGAGGTTTTATGGAGTGGAGTCTTCTAGAAATCTGAAGTATTTTTCAAAACAGGAGCTGAAGTCATTTGAGGAAATGTTTCCTTTCTTCTGGCACTACAGATGCATCTTTTTCCTTGTGGAAACAGTATCTTTGTTTATACAGTTCCATGTTTAACAACACAGTATGTATTGTAGCCTGTATACTAAACCAGAATGGTTCTAGAGTTTGCATTTTGCTTCAGGTTACTTTTATGTCTCCAGGAGAGCAGTCAGCACTGTTCTAGTACAGTTTGCCTTGCAAAATCCAAAACAGTCTGTTGTTGTTGTTCTGCTGATAGTTGTTGACTTAAGTAGTTTTTTTTCTTATGGGTGTAGAAAGAGCAGACATTAACAATTCTTGTCTCTGTATTCCTGTAGCAGACACACATTCTATAATGCTGTCTTAATTTGTTGAGATTTCCTGAGCTCATTGTTGCCATTAGCTTGCCATGAACATTTTCAAGGTGTCAGAACCTTTTCCTAGTAAAAGCAAAAGTAGAAAACGTTTCACAGGATCACAGAATGGCTCAGATTGGACGGGACCTCGGAGATAATCTCCTCCAACCTCCCTGCCATGGGCAGGGACACCTCTCAACTAGACTTGGTTGTCCAAGACTTTATCCAGCCTGGCCTTAAACAGCCTCAGAGAGGAGCCATCCACAACCGCTCTGGGCAGCCCATCCCAGAGTCTCACCAGCTGAAGAACTTCTTCTAACATCCAGTCTAAACCTACTCTCCTTCAGCTTCAAACCATCCCCATATGTCCCATTGCTAGGCACACCCATATAAAAAGTCCCTCTTCATACCTGCTTTATTCTGCATCAAGTAAAACTAAAGTTCTGTGGAAGACAGCTCAAGTAAATCAGCAGAACCCTAATCTGATGGTGGTGTTCAACAACAAAAAGAATATACTACTTTACCATTAAAAAAAGTCTTACATTTCCTGAGCTGCTTCTCCTTCAAGCACATTCTCAGACCTGTTGTGATTGATTGTAATGTAATGTCTGAGGGATATTGTCCTTGTCCCCACTGAGGGTGGAGTAGCCCCTTCTAAAATTCACATAAGATCCTGGGTACTTCCTAGGATCTCCTGGAAATGTCATGGTTCTCATCCTAGTTTCTGCAAGGTCTAAGTGCAGGACCTATGCAAAACCTATGCAGGGCTGTGCAGGTTTGATCAGAGGATAGGAGGTTACTATTTCAGCTTGTGGTTAACCATCTGCTCCTTCACCTCATGGCAGTGGGTAATAATTCAAATTAGTTTAGCACTTTTCTGTAAAAAGCTGTTTCTCTTTTTTTTGTGCCTTCAACATGGCTGAGGGCAGGAACTTGCTACCCTTGTGGCAGCATCTATGTATGAAGTCTTAGCTCCACGCTCAAGAAATGTATCATCCAGAGTTACTGGCTTGTGAGCTGTGGAGGAAAAAAAACAACATTACCAACAAAGCAGCATTTGGTTTACTTTTGCTGCATTTTGGAAATTATTGCTCTTATCTTGAAGCAAAATTTTGGCACTGTGAACTGAGAATTCATAGGCAGAAATGCTGCCAAGTTGGAGGTGTTCAGAGTTGCTACTTACACAAATCAGCTGTATCTGACCAATCACTCTTAACTGTTCTGATTGTTTTCAGGTTATATTTCTCCTTACAATGCTACAGTAGTTCAGAAATTACTGGATCAGGGAGCTGTGCTTGTAGGAAAAACAAACCTGGATGAATTTGCCATGGGGTGAGTGATGTTTCTTGTTTTCAGTGTGTGATTGCACATTAAATAGAATGCACACCATCTGCTCTGATCTACCTGCAGGCCTTAGCACCTCTTGCCGTTGAGGTTAGACAATAGTGAACACTTAATCCTGAAGAGTGTAAGAGAGTTGCATGGATTTTTCTCTGAGTAATTACACAGTGTTGTGTAAATTACTTAAGTGCTGGGGTTTATGAAAATAGTCTTTGCCTATAACTGGGTTTGACGGGGAAGAAACCTTTGCAGAAGACCAAGTAGACTTCTTCAGATCCAGCAGTGCGTTAGAATTGGCTACAACATCAGTTAATCGCCTTACTGGTGCGTTTTGTCCCTAGCTAATTATCATGTCAGTCACTGCCTCTGCCAGTCAGCCACGGGAGTGCTTTGTGTGAGTACTCCTTGATGTGCTGCAGACAGGCTAATCTAGAGCGGCACTTGGAATCGCCCAGGCTAATGCTGGGCACTTTCCTTTTGTCAGAAGCACCTTGGGAAGCGCTTTCACAAATTGATTCTCCAGCAAATCAGGGAAGATAGCCAAGGTACGGCAGGGAACAGTGTGGAGCCACTATGGGTGGGAATCTCTATCACCACAACTGCTGGGTCTGCAAAGGAATATCTGAGCCTTTAGTTAGCAATGAGAGACAGTAAGTATTGTGGTTTGAGGTTATTTTACCTGAACCAAAACCAGAGGCTTGATTGGAGAAATTCACGTGGGTGAGGTGGAAAGACTGTGTCGTTTGCCTGGATAAAGTCATTTCTGTGTCAGAGACCCTTCAGAAGAAGAGCTGGGATAAAGCACAGAAAAAAACCAGGTTATCCAGTATTGCAGCTGGTCTCAGCTCATTATTAGTGCAGAGTTCACGTTAAAAGGCTTATCCCACCACTAGCCTCAGCCCTCTGTGTTTGCATGGTCTCTTATGCTACCACCAACACAGCTGCACCCTGAGCTTGAGCGGGGAGCAGGTGAAACTCAAAAGGAATGTCTCAGTAAGGTTTGTTTTCACCTACTGTGTTAACTGCCCTCTCTGATTTAGCTAACCACACACACACCCTGGAGTCAGGGGGAACATGAGTTGGAGGTTGTGAGGAAGGAGAAAAGTACCTCCCAACCCCAATTCTAGTGGCTGCTTACACTTAGCTGACCACAAGCTGACAGAAAGGTTTCTGAGAAGCCAGCCTGGTGCTCTGAACCAGCAAACTGTGGCCTCAGGAGAGGGCTACGGAGTGAGTAATCATGTCTGTCTTACAGAGAAGTGCTTGTTCCTGCTACTGCTTTTTCAAAACCCCCAGCTCCAGCAGCATGATTTGCCACAAGACTGTGGTCCTCCTCTTACCTTTTGTAAAGGCAGGGTTAGGAAAGCACAAGACCTTTGTTTTGAAGCACTTGTGCAGCCTTACTGTTAAACAGCTTAAATCAATTTTATGCTTTTGTGGTTAGTCTTTTCAGTGGTATTAACAGGAGTATTAACAGGAGATGTATCTGTGTCAGAAAGGGATGAAGATCTACAGACTGGACAGTCTTGTGTAATATTGAAGTTAACTGCACAAGGATTTAAGTCCTTTTGTGTTGTAGCTGAGTTTTCTAGGATGAAGGGCGAGGACTGGGCTAAAGAAGGAATCTTGGTGAAGGCAAAATGTCATCATCTGTATTTGTTCTGTCTTTTCTTTTTAGGTCTGGGAGTACAGATGGAGTATTTGGGCCAGTCAGAAACCCCTGGAGTTATTCAAGGCAGTACAAGGAAAAATGTGCCCCAAAATCCCATTCTGAGGACAAAGAGTCCAAGTGGGTAATAACAGGAGGGAGCTCAGGAGGCAGTGCAGCTGCTGTGTCATCCTTCACCTGTTTTGCGTAAGAGGCCCTTTGGAAACAGCTTTTGATTAAATGTCTCCAAACATTCTGCAGGGTTCTAATTTTATCATATTCTGGGTTTATCATTTTCTAATCTGCTTTGAAATGGGAGAGTTGTTTGCACTGGCATGAGAGAGTTTATTTCAGCATGGTTTATTTCAGCACTTCTAGCTGATATTTGTGATGTGTCATGAAGCCAGAACGAAGCCAAGCAGGCAGATTTAAGCTTTGCTCATTTTGAGTGTTATTCAGCATGAAATAAAATTATAATGGCAGTAAAGGAGTGACAGATTTACTGTTATTCCCACATACTTTGTTAAAATTAATCAGAGGCTTGGGATACATCCTCAAGTGCACAAATACAAGCTGAAAATGTAATCCCAGCAGATGAGGAGATCCCTTAACTTGCAACAGTGTAGTAATCTTCCCTCTCCTCCTTTTTTTTTGTAGCAGAGTTATGTAATAATACAGAAGGTTTGGGATCTAAAAGCACTCAGATCCCTGACAACAGAAGGGTACACAGAGTCATAGAATTGTTTCAGTTGGAAAAGACCTCTAAGATCATTGAGTCCAACCTTCATGCAACATAGACACTTGCAGCCTTGTCTGGTTTAAAAAGTCAGAAGACAATTTTACATTTTGGGGGTTTAGGACTGTATCTTAGAAGCTAATTATTGGTGAAATATTTGTTGGTAGTGTTAATTGCAGGGATTTTTTGTTGGCTTGTTTTAATACCATATTTTCACTTAGAAAATCCAATTAATTTTTCTTTTTTTTTTTTTTAAACATGATGTTTCTCTTTAACTGCACTTTGCTAGGCTGTGGTACAATTAATGTTTTAATGGTGTTGAAAATGATATCAGAGCAACCATTCCTGAGGACTGCTGGTCCTTATCCTGAGCCAGGCTGGCCTGATCTCAATGTGATCTGGCACCTTCTTTCACTTTGCTGGGCATGCTGAGCTCCCATTTTGCACTGCTCAGCACTTTATCAAGTCAGGGAGCTGTTACATCCAGCTATTTTATTGCCTGTAACCTATTGTATATCCACTCTGATTAGTTTGTTTCAGGCATCAGGAATGCTGCCAGCCTTTGCCTTTTCCATTTGAGATTTGGATGTACAGAAATGCTACAAAACTGAGGACACAAAAGCTCTGAAAAAATTCCACTTGAGTAAAATCAGTTGAATTGGTTCAGCCACCTCAAAACCAGGTGCCTATGGGAAAAGCCACATACCCACTTTCATAAAAATTATGCCTCCTGCTGAAGTTTCATTTCTTTATTGGCAAAGATTTGGATGATTTCTTTCTTTTTTTTTTAAGTGGTTATTTCATAAGTGATGCTTGAGTTACAATTACTAAAAACAAGAGGAGAGCAGGTTTAATTTCAATGTTAATTTCCAGTTCCATTAATTTTTTTTTTTTATTTTTTTTTTTAGCTAAAAGTTTCAGGTTAGAAAGATGAAAGTTTAGCCTGTGAAAGAACATAAAAACCAGAAGTCAACCTAAAAAATTGAATACTGTGTTCTATAACTCATAGACTCATTAAGGTTGGAAAAGGCATCCCTCAAGATCAAGGCCTACCATAACAATGCATCTAAGCTGCTCTAAACTGGGAGTTCTGATGCTTTGTTTTGTAGGTTTGGGAACAAGAAAAATATCCTAGGCTTTGAAAAGCCTTCCCCTGCTAGGGGCAAAAAAAATGCACTTTGTTGGACAGGCTGAGAGAATTTAGGCTCTTCAGCCTGGAGAAGAGGAGGCTTCGAGGGGACCTGATAGTAGTCTTCCAGTATCTGAAGGGGGCCTACAGGAAGGCTGGGGAGGGATTATTTACAGGGTCCTGCAACAACAGGACAAGGGGAATGGGTTTGAACTGGCAGAGGGGAGATTTAGACTGGATGTTAGGAGGAAGTTCTTTACAGTGAGGGTGGTGAGGCACTGGAAGAGGTTGCCCAGGGAGGTTGTGGCTGCTCCCTCCCTGGTGGTGTTCAAGGCCAGATTGGATGAGGCCTTGAGTAACCTGTGCTAGTGGGAGGTGTCCCTGCCTATGGCAGGGAGTTGGAACTAGATGGTCCTTGAGGTCCCTTCCAACCTTATCATTCTATGATTTGTGTATGTAGTGTATTGGCTTTTGGATAAACAAGATATCAGGGTCTTGAAGCCCACACTCTGAATAGCATGGAGGATATCTGTCAGAGTCCACAGAATTGGAAGAGAACAGAGAAGGCAGAAGATTATATTCTGAGGGCCAAAATTGTACCTATCTAGCTCTGGTTTGTGGAGAGGACTGGCCTCTGCTGGTGGCTAATTCAAAGGCCTTAAGAAAAATCAGATTTAAAAAAAAAATAGTACAGAAGAACAGGGAGCAGACTGAAACTTAGGCTGGGTGATTGCAGTCTAGAAGAATTCACAGTTTTTTTAATCCTTGCATCTGAAACCCTACACATTTATCATGTAGCACTGTTGTGAATTCTTTCACTAATGCTGATCCTTTTGAAACCATAGAGCTGTGGGGTCAGACACGGGAGGATCCACGCGAAACCCTGCCGCGCACTGCGGTGTAGTAGGTTTAAAGCCAACATATGGACTGATCTCTCGCCATGGTCTCATTCCTCTAGTGAACTCCATGGATGTGCCAGGGATCCTAACGAGATGTGTGGATGATGCAGCAGTTGTGTTAGGTATTGCTGCTTCACCTGTCTTTATGTGCAGCACTTTTTGTGGTGACAGCACTGTCCCAAGGTGAGTGGAATTCTGGCTGCTCACTCTGTGTTCTCTCCCTCTGGCCTGTTTCAGGGTTGCTTGCTGGACATGATCCTAAAGACTCTACCACCATTCAGGACAAGTTCAAGCCATTTGAACTACCCAATCTGCCTGATGTCAGCAAGCTCTCAATAGGAATTCCAAAGGTAACATTACATCTTAGAGAGTCATAGAATTGTTTGAGTTGGAAAAGCCCTCTAAGATCATCCAGTCCAACTTCCACCCTGCAGCATCATGGCCACTAAACCACACCCCAAAGTGCCACCTCCACATGTTTCTTGAACACCTTCCAGGGATGCCACCACCACCTCCCTGGGCAGTCTGTTCCAGTGCCTGACCACTCTGGCAGGAAAGAAAATGTTCTCCTAATATCTAATCTCAAAGAAGTGACTAGCACTATGACCCTGATACTAAGACTCTGTGCCTTAGAACTAAAGCAAGTATCTTCAGAAATAGGAAATTTTTGCTCTGGTGAGTCCTCCCTGGACTACTGCATCCAGCTCTGGAGCCCTCAACACAAAAAAGACAGGGACCTGATGACAGGTCCAGAGGAGGGCCACAAAAATGCTCCAGGGGTTTGAGCACCTCTGCTACAGGGAGCTGAGGTTGTTCAGCCTGAAGAAGAGAAAGTTCTGGACAGACCTTAGAGCAGTCTGCCAGTACCTGAAGAGGGATACAAGAAGGCTGCAGAGGGACTGTTTGCAAAGGCCTGCAGTAGTAGGACCAGGGGCAATGGTTTGAAATGAGAGCAGAACAGATTTAGATTGGATGCTAGGAACAAGTTCTGCACCATGAGGGTGTTGGAACACTGCAACAGGTTGCCCAGGGAGGTAGTTGCAGCCCTATCTCTGGAGCTATTCAAGGTCAGGTTGGCCAAGGCCCTGAGCAACCTGATCTAGTGGAGGATCACAGAATGGTTTGGGTTGGAAGAGACCTTAGAGATCATTTAGTTCCAACCCCACTGCCACAGTCAGGAACACCTCTCACTAGACCAGGTTGCTCAAGGATGTCCCTGCTGACTGCAGGGGGGCTGGACTAGATGCCCTTTGAAGGCCCCTTCCAAAACCAAACCTTCTAAGATTCTACTATAACTTTACCTTAGATCTTAAGCAAGTGGACAATTCCTTTTTTCAGAAAAAAAAAATGAAATTCCATGGTCTGTGGGTTGATCCTGTTGAGATGGATATATTGTTCTTAAGAGGACTGAATCCTCTTAATACTGCCTCTTAAATTGGATGTTATGTAGAGAGGGCAAGAAGCAATAGTAAGTACTTTAAATCATACAGTGGTGAGGCAATAGTTGCACTGTATTTTTAGCAAAGAGCAGTTGCATTTGGGTTGCTATTGGAAGTAATCCAGTGTGTAAAATCCCTCCCCTTCTCGTTTTTCTCCAAGGAATATCATGCCCCAGGGCTTGCTAGTGAAATTCTGGCTCTC
This sequence comes from Eubucco bourcierii, assembly GCA_013396675.1. Classification (NCBI taxonomy): domain Eukaryota; kingdom Metazoa; phylum Chordata; class Aves; order Piciformes; family Ramphastidae; genus Eubucco; species Eubucco bourcierii. The sequence continues at coordinate 72,371 of VWZE01004296.1, forward strand.
TGGTCAAAGGCTGCTGACCTCTTCAAGAAAGCAGGTGCTAAAGTAATTGAAGTGAGTCTACCACACACTCGGTACTCAATTGTCTGCTATCATGTGCTGTGCACAGCAGAAGTGGCATCAAATATGGCCAGATTTGATGGACTGGAATATGGTAAGGCCTTTGAGAGAATTTTTTTTGTCAGACAACAAGAAAGTTGCTGGGTACCATTAAAAATGTCTCCTTTTAAGAGATAGCCTTTTGGTGACTGAATGTTTGCTATTGGTGTTTTGAAGATGGAACAGAGTGAAAATCTATCCATAGAAAAGTTGCTCATGCTTTTCGCTTCTGGACTTCTAAAGGTCTGGGTTTAAAATCTCTCTAATCTTTCCATAAACAACCAGGAATGTGCTTTTGTGGTTTTGTCCCCCCAGAGCAGCATATCAGACTGCAACAAACAGTGACCTACTGTACACTACTGTGTCCAGTAGTGCATAGTAAAATGTTTCCTTATGTTGTTAAATCTTAAGGATTACAAAAAGTATTAATTCCCAAATTGCCTTTTTTTCCCTTTCAGGACACCGTTCTGACACAAACCAGTCCACAGAAAGTATGTACGCAGCCACACGGCGAGAGGGCTTCAATGCTGTTGTCAGGGGAAGAATCCTCTCAGGGAACTATTTCTTGTTGAAACAGTAAGCACAGGATCTTAAAACTCTGCTTTGCAAGCTGGGCAGGGTCTTGAGCAAATGGTGATTAATTGTTCATCACGATGGAGAAAAAATTGTCACAGAACCGCAGAACATTAGGGGCTGGCGACCCCAAAAGATCATCCAGCCCAACCCTCCTGCCAGAGTAGGAGCACTCAGAGCAGATAACATTGACCCTGCAGGGCTGGGTCAAAGGTTGGACTGGATCTTGATCTCTTCCAACCAGGAGGGCTGTGGATGTGCTGGAAGGTGTCCAGAGAAGGGCCTTGAGGATGATTAGAGGGCTGGAGCTGCTCTGCTGTGAGGAGAAACTGAAGGGGTTGGGGCTGTTCAGTCTGGAGAGGAAAAGGCTCCAAGGAGACCTTATTGTGACCTTTCAGTATCTTAAGAGGGCTACAAGAAAGCTGGGAAGGGACTTTTTAGGCTGTCAGGTAGTGATAGAACTGGGGGGAGATGGAACCAAGCTAGAAATGGGTAGATACAGACTGAATGTTAATAAGTTGTTCAGCGTGAGGGTGGTGAGAGCCTGGCCAGGGAGGTGGTGGAAGCCTGATCCCTGGAGGTGTTTAAGGCCAGGCTGGATGAAGCTGTGGACAGCCTGATCTAGTGTGAGGTGTCCCTGGGCATGGCAGGGGGCTTGGAACTAGATGATCCTTGAGATCCCTTGCAAGCCTGACTGATTCTATGATTTGGGCATTGCTGTCTGGCCTTCACGTCCCACTTCTCCGCAGGAACTACGAGCGGTACTTTGTGAAGGCGCAGCAGGTCCGGCGGCTCATTGCCCACGACTTCAGCAAGGTCTTTGGGAGTGGTGTGGATGTTCTGCTCACCCCCACCACCCTCACTGATGCAGCACCCTACACAGAGTTCATCAGGGAGGACAACAGGACCCGCAGTGCACAAGATGACATCCTAACACAGGCTGCAAACATGGCTGGTGAGTAGGGACAGCAAATCAGCTAGCATTTCCTCTGCCTAGCTGTTTGTAATCTCCACTCCCTTCAGCCATTTAACATCTTTAGAATGAGGATACTTCCCCTCCCATGTTCTGACTCTTTAGAATGAGCACTTTTCACATCCTCTGTTTTAACTCTTACAGCAGTAGCCAGGCATAAGGATAGTTTAGTTATAAAACAATGTAAAATGTAAGACTAGATTTTAAAATAAGGCAACTCGGAGCTGGGTAGGGACTGCAGATGAGTCTATTCAAGTTTCAGAAGGCCAAAAATCTCTTTCTTAGGAGAGTTGATCCTCTTTTCAAAGGATGCTCACTCCTGACATTAATTCATTTTTCATGCTCATCGATTAGCATCTTCAGTTCTGACTGAATTTTAACTCATCTTTTTACTCCACAGGATTTTTTTTTTTGGGTGGTTCACTTAGAGTTGTTACCAAAATTACTCCAGCTGGATTTATTTCATAGTAAGTCTTTGAATATGTCTGTCTGTTTTTTTTTTCTTTCAGGACTGCCAGCTATAAGTGTTCCTGCAGCTCTTTCAAAGAGAGGCTTACCAGTTGGGCTTCAGTTCATTGGCCGTTCATTCCAGGAGAAGCAGCTCCTCACTGTAGCCAAGTGGTTTGAAAAACAAGTGGAGTTCCCTGGGATCCAGCTAGAAGAAGTGAAGAGGCATGACCATGATGTCTTGCAGCATCAGAAATCTGCCTCTTTTTCATAGCACAGGACTTGCTGTACAGCTAAGGCAGGAAAGCTGTGGAGGAGATGGTCTGAAAGTGTACTCCTGCGATTAGGAGGAGTTTTTTATTGTTGAAATCATCCATTTTAAGAAGCCCAAATGCAGTAATGCAGGGTGGAACCCTGACAGCTTGTTACTGTGTAGTTAAGGCAAAGTAAATCACTAAATAAACTCCTCTGTGTTTTGGATGAACCATTTCTAACGGATACTAAAAACCACCAAGCTGAAATTGAGTATCTTGTCCACACGAAGCTGCTTTTTGCCACCTCCAGTGTCTGGCCCAGTAAAGAGCTACCCTGACTTTTTTGTTAGAGCAGGGCTCTGGTCCAGTCTCCAGCATCCTCTGATGAGCACTCAGTGCTAGGTTAACTGTTGGTCTCGATGATCTTAAAGGTCCCTTCTAACCAAAACAATTCTGTGACTCTGTGGTGCTCTTTCTACCTTCCCCTATCTAATGCTGGAATTTCATCAAGCTGGAGGTGGGAGCTTGGGAACTGGAGTTACAAACAGTAAAGTTACTGTGGTGGATAATTAGAGGCTCAAAACCACCTTGTTACAGACGTGGAGGAGTTTCCAGGGAGACACAAGATCCAGGGGTAAAAAAAAAAAAAAAAAAAAAA
>VWZE01004296.1:75413-120919 GCA_013396675.1 Eubucco bourcierii
CCCCTGCCTATGCAAACATTTTGTGCAGCTGCCTCGAAAAACAATTTGCTGTAATAATAGAGTAAAAGTTTTATGGCATTGCAGGATAGGCACAGCAGGGGGTAGGTGTAACCTTAGCACACAGTGTACCCAGATAATTCCAGTGTTTCCTGCAGGAAACAAAAGCTTGGAGCTTTAGCAAACAAGCAATCTGCTGGAGTGTTTGGGGGTGCAAGATTGTTCCTGCAGGTAATGAGAAACTCTGAGGACACTGTATAGTGCAGAAGTTATTTTTGAGATGAAAATTGGTAAGAGCTTTTGCTTAAGAGGCTTTCTGAATGCTGCTGCAAGCCAGTGTTGGCACTTTGAGTTTGTGTGTGTGGTTTTTCACCTCACCCTCTTTACCAGACTCAGGGTAAGGAGAAATTCAGCCCAAAATTTCCTTGATTTTGCTGCTTCTGTGTTTTTGCATTTCTCAGTTTTCAAGTGCCAGGCGCTTAAGTTACTGCAATTTCAGTGTAGCACTTACACAGTGGTAGTCATTTCATTTAGATTGGATATTAGGGAAATGTTTCTTTCCTCCAGGAGTGGCCAGGCACTGAAACAGGCTGCCCAGGGAGGTGGTGGAGTCACCATCGCTGGAGGTGTTCAAGAAACATGCGGGGATGGCACCTGGGGACAGGGTGGTGTGGGGTGGGCAGTTGGACTGGATGATCTTAGAGGTCTTTTCTAGCCTTAATGATTCTATCACTGTTATGATTCATCTAGGAACTAACTTGTCTGGAAAGGTGCAGTGGGGAATAGGCTTTGTAGCCTACCTGGGATGTCCTGGGGCTGTCCTTCTGCTCTGCCTCCCAGAATACAGAGCAATACAACTGGATTCACAAGAGATGGGCAGCTGAAAAAAGATGAAGGGCTGTAGAGAGCCTGTCTGAAAATGCCTGCTGGGATTCTAGAGCAGGCATACTTCCTGTTAACCTGGTGTGGAAAAAAAAAGGCAAAGAAGTCAGGGGAGTAAAAATGTTTATCTGAGTTTGTTATTTTTCAGCAAGTCTCTCAAATAAAGAAGGTATCCAATTACAGGAACGTTAGAAAGAGGCAGGAAATTAAAAACACTCATAATCATCTAAATTGGCTTACCACACCTCTGCCTGACTAATATCCAGCTGCAATTAAGGGATCCCGAGGTAACCTTTCTGTAAACAAGAGAGTTTTTTTCCCACCCAGCATAGGCATCCTGCCGTGAAAGGTGGTTTCAGCTCAGTGGTGGGGGACACTCAGAGAACAGCAGGAACCCAGCCAGGCAGCTTTGCCTGCACTTTATAGCCTAGGCTCTGATACCTAAAACAGGGTTTAAGTGCTGTTGAGAATTGCAAGCAAGTGCTACAGCACACTCTGTGATGAAATGGACTTCAAAGCACTGGGAACTGAATTTGTAGCTGTGCTGTGCGTGTCAGGGCAGCCACCCAGGGCAGCACTGGGAGTCCTGGGTCAGGTGCCCCTCTTCACAGAGGAGGGTGTATGCTGCTGGGAGATCAAATGGGCTTAGAATAAGGGCAGAGGAGAAGACTGGCTGAAGGTCTGCTGCAGACAGGTGTAGAAGATGAAGGGAGAAGGGAGCAGTAAGAGTGATCACAACTGGGCACCAACCTGTGTGGTGCTGTGAAATGGGACAGCAGCTGGTTGTGACTGCCCCAATCCCAATGGGAAAACAAAGTCCTGCAGCGTGGAGTAAGTGCCCTGGGCACTTCGGTGTGCCACCCAAGCAGGGATGTTCCAGCTTGAGAAGAGGCACAGCAGCACAGAAAGATTGTCTAGGCAGGCTGTGAAACACCAGGAGGTAGAAAACGCAGGGAAGAGGGGAAGGATTAAGAGCCACAGAAACTAGTAAGGTATTCAAGCAGTTAGAGGTGTAGCAGAGGAAGATGGAAGAGATAAAGGCTGTGGGATGAAGAAGCAAAAGTACTCCGATGAAGGAGAGGCCCCAGTTTCACATTCCGAAGTTGGCGTTTTTGAGGGTGGGTAACATTTGTGAATCGCACCTCTGTGAACTAGAGTCTGTCTGATTCAGTCAGAGATAGGAGCGCCGGAGCGTTGAAGGCTTGAATTTGCAAGCTTTTAGTGCCAAAGTGAGTGCTTTTCAGGCACACATAATGCCTGGCACAGGCACACAGAATGTGCCTGAAGATCAAAAAGCAAGCACCTTAGCAGGAAGCCCAGGAGCACACTGCAAAAGGGGATCTTGTGAGCTCAATTTCTCTTCACATGTAACCATTTCAGAGAGTCATCTACATAAACTTATTAAAATCCAGCAGAGGAGCATTTTGGTTTCTTTCTGCTGTTGGTGTTCCAGAACCTTTTGTTAGAAGCTGTCAGCAGAGCCAAGCCACACACACACCTATTTGCTCTAGGCAATATTGTTCTTTTGTTTAAATATTCCTCCTGGCTCCTCCTCTTGCATTCACTCCTGTATTTATGAAGCACAGTTGCATTCTTCTTTAGCTAGAACAAACAAGTCAAGCACATCCAGTTTACTCCTGTATAATCTCTGTGTCCTGTGCTAATCTCTGCACCTGCCCCAGACCAAGCCATCTGAGGAGGGCAAGGAAGCTGGGCAATAAATCTTATGAGGAGCGACTGAGGGAGCTGGGGATGGTTAACGTGAGGAAGAGGAGGCTGAGGCTCATTGCTGTCTACAGCTACCTGAAGGGACATTGTGGAGAGGCTGCTGCTGGGCTCTGCTCACAGGGAATTAGAGACACAACAAGGGGGAATGGCCTCAAGCTGAGGCTGGGAAGGTTTAGGTTGGACATTAGGAAAATGTTTTTCACAGAGAGAGTGGTCAGGGACTGGAATGAGCTGCCCAGGGGGGTGGTGGAGTTCCCAACCCTTGGTGTGTTTCAGGGTGGTTTGGATGTGGTGCTTAGGGCTATGGTTTAAAGTGAGTCTTGTAGAGCAGGGTTCTAGGTTGGACTTGGTGCTCCTGAGGGGCTTTGCCAACCTGCATGTGTCTGTGATCTGTCTTCCAGCACAGGTGACCAGCTCTGTAAAGACCTTTCCCCACCACTCCTGAAAAATTCCTGCCCAGAAGAGCCTGGAATTGCACTTGCCTTTTACTCAGCCACATCACACCACACCAGCAGCTCAGAAGCCAATTTATGATTAACCAATGCAGTCAGGGCTTTCTCTGTCTCCCTTGCTTTCAATGGATAAGCATTCCTGGCGTGAGCTGAGAGCTCATTATTAAGCCTCTAGGTTCATGACCCTGCAACTCCTTCTCATTGTTGCTACACAAATTATCAGTGGTTTCCAGCTTTTCCCTGCAGAGTCCCCCTTGCTGCTGTTTTGACAGTAACTCCCAGCCTCATGTCATCAGAAGCAAAGTGTCCTTCAGATAACTAACTTAGCACCATAACTAATGATAACACATGGGGAGCATTAACAAGAGTGTGTCCAGCAGATGAAGGGAGGCTCTCCTCCCTCTCTGCTCTGCCCTGGTGAGACCTCATCTTGAGTACTGCCTTCAGTTTTGGGCTCCTCAGTTTCAGAGGGACAGGGACCTGTTGGAGAGAGTCCAAGCAGAGGGCTACGAGGATGCTTAGGGGAATGGAGCACTGCCTGATGAGGAGAGGCTGACGGACTTGGGACTGCTTAGTCTGGAGAAGAGAAGACTGAGAGGGGATTTAATCAATGTTTATAAATAGCTGAGGGCTGGGGGTCGGGGAGGAAGACAAGCTCTGCTCACTGGTGCCTGGGACAGGACAAGGAGCAATGGATGGAAGCTGCAGCACAGGAGGTTCCAGCTCAACACAAGGGCAACTTCTTCCCTGGAAGCTTCCCAGAGCCCTGGCACAGGCTGCCCAGAGTGGTTGTGGAGTCTCCTTCTCTGGAGCCTTTCAAGGCCTGTCTGGACGTGTTCCTGTGTGACCTGGGCTTGATTGTCTGGTCCTGCTGTGGCAGGGGGGTTGGACTGGATGAGCTCTTTGGGTCCCTTCCAACCCCTGACATCCTGTGAGCCTGTGAACTTCACCCTCATTGCAATTGTCTTCCAAGCTGTTGTTGCCAATGGATTTAGAGGAGAGTAAAATCTGGGTTGTGCTCTATCAACTTTGCCTCTGCCCTGATGAATGGTACTGATGCAGTGCTTGTTTACAGCACCCAGATACAGGCTGAGGAGCTGCAATCACCCTCAACAAAACCTGGGTCTTTAGTCCTCACTCATTCCCTAACTGGCTTGCTTTGAAGGCTACAAGCCAAGAGAGCCTCCTTACAGCAAACACTCCGCAAGGGCACCAAGAAAAGAACCTGCCCCTGAAAAGAGCTTGCATCTGTCCTGCATCCATCCAAAATCCCCCATAAAAACAACAAAAGCCCACCCATGGATAATAAACTATTGTGAAGGAGAGCTGCCTTTTTGCTCGGTATCCACAACACTGCAAATGTAAGAGCCTGAATGAGCTACACTCAGCTGTGAACAATGGGAACACACTGAATCACTAGAACCAGACCTTCAATAGGCAAAACGCAGCCTTGTCGCCAAGACAGACTGCTCACAGCAACAATGAGGCTTGGAAACGGCTTCTAGGGAGCCAAACTGACCCTTGTACTTAGCTGAAGTTCATCCAGAGTTGAACAGGGGAGCCTCCGGATGTCACTGCAACCGGGGCTAGGAGGAGGGGCCACTGTGTTGCTTTCTTGTTCACACATGAAGTGCAGAATTCTGTTTAATGCTTAAAACTAAGACTTGTCCCCAGAAGAGTGGACAAGATAAAGTGTGGAGGGAAATGGCATCACTCAAACGGGAAAGATGCTACTGCTGTCAGAAGTTATTGCAGGGGCACCACTTTGGCAGTTACTTACTGCAAAAACAGGGGGGAGGGAAGGCACAGCTGTGTTGCAGAGTTTGTGCTGTGCTCTCTTCACCCAGCACCTGAAACAATGCCATGTTGTAGAAGAAAACATCTAACTCCACAGTATTTAAGCAGACAAGGAACAAAAGCCTCTAGTGCAGCCCTGGTCAGGAACGTGACAGCCAGAGGGTTGCTGACCTCAGCTGGAAGCTGCCCTTCATTCTGGGTGTTCCATTTCACGTCACCCATGCTACATGTCCACACTGACAACACAGTCTTGGCCAGTGCAGCCTGGCCTAGGGAGAGCCTGAAGCACCTCAAAAAGACTTTGAGAGAGTGGTATCAGCTCTGAGGCAATCTGCTCGCTGCCAGGGACAGAAGTCTGTCTGCTGCATGGACAAACTGTGATGGGAAGCTGCTGGGCTCCATCTGCTTGGTCACACAATCAATCAGAGAAGATATGCAGGAGGAAGAGTTGCCCCTGGTATGGTTGCCCCACTACATGAGAGCAGAGGCTGTTTTTGGGGAGACAGGAGGGCAAAACTGGTGCCTCTCCAAAAGTCTTGGTGCCTAGGAAATCTCCTATCAAATTTAGTAGGGGCCAGTTCTCATGACTGTGTTTAACAGATCTGTACTTAGAGATTTCAAGTACTGTGATAACAACAATTCAAACTTTGGTTTCTTAGCTTCCAAGGACTCAGGAGTAAATTTATGTTTCTTCACTTCCCATCCTGGTTGAAAGGATCATTCAAAAATCTCAAATCCATCACAAGGGTCAAAGCACCCTCAGCAGCACACACAGTGAGCATTAGGAGCATAAAAGTCACAAGGGCTACGTGGGGCACTGACTATGGAGTTGGGGCAGCCACACTTCTAAGGCATGAGGTCTGCCCTGGGGGAGGAACAAGGACTTATCTCTGCTCATACCTGCTTGACTTGGCACTTAAAACACCCAGCTGACAGAATGCCCTCAAAGCCACACAGCATTCACTCTGGGTTGTAGCCAGCACTGCTTGCACACCTTGGCCACGAGAGATCCTCACTCGAGGGCAGCCCAGCAGGAGCACAGCACATGCTGGCAGAAGGGACTCTCAGACAAGAAGCAAACAGGTCACACTGATCTTCAGCCAAAGGGAGAGGAGATTACTCCTCCTAGAATCTCTCCCACAGGGGGAGCTCAGTGACTCACAATATTCTTAGGAAAAAAAACACTCCTGGGTTTCCCCCCCCTCCAGATACATAGAGAGACCTTGCAGGTGCCAAGTATGTTTCTCCCACACACCAATGGTGTTGGTTTTTTCCTTCTTGCATGTCAAATTCTCCTTTCCTAATACATGCTACAAGAAACAAAGGATGGTGAGGAAGAACCTCTAACATGCCTTTAAAAAAAAAATCAGGGGAGAGGCAATGGAATACCAAAGGGGAAAAATTACTTTTGCAAAGTCAACAAAACCTTGTACTGCATTTGCTCTCAAGCACAGATTTGCAGACAGGCTGGTGGGAGGGAGGTGTGTGGCTCTGGTTCATCAGCATTGCTGTCTACAACTACCTGAAGGGAGGTTGTAGCTAGCTGGGGTTGGGCTCTTCTTCCAGGCACCCAGCAACAGAACAAGGGGACACAGCCTCAAATTGTGCCAGGGGAAGTCTAGGCTGGATGTTAGGAGGAAGTTGTTGCCAGAAAGAGTGATTGGTATTGGAATGGGCTGCCCAGGGAGGTGCTGGAGTCGTCATCCCTGGAGGTGTTGAAACAAAGCCTGGATGGGGCACTTAGTGCCATGGTCTGGTTGATTGGCTAGGGCTGGGTGATAGGTTGGGCTGGGTGAGCTTGGAGCTCTCTTCCAGCCTGCTTGATTCTATGATGCTATGGTCTCAGCGAGACCAAACTGTAGCAGTGAAGGACTAGGACTTGATCTAACATGCTTTGAACCTGGTGAAAAACAGACTTCAGCTGAACCTGTCCTGGTGAACTGACCCAGCACCCCAAGTGACACCAAAGCAGATAATTCATACTCTGTGGTTATCTCCCCTTCTCCTTTAAAAGACACCAAGACAAGTTATGATTCTAAGACAAATTACAGTCTAGAGGATCTTTAAGTTGCTCTTCCCTTTGTGGGTTTTGTGTAGAGCATCTCCAACTGCTGCCCTTCCAGTCTGACGCTTCATTTCTATTAAGTATTTACTGCATTAAAAGCAAGGTTTCCTACTGAATTTGGCCAACAAACATGGAGTTCATGGATAGCCACGAGATGGTGGAGGAAACCTTTCACAACTGAGGAGAAAACTGATTCTGCTTGCAGTACCTGCAACTGAAGTGCTGCTGTCAAGAAGATCCATCAGTGAGCGCAGCAATGTTCAGTGCTGTCCTACCAAAGGTGTTCACAGCTTCCTTCTCTTACCATTCTTCACCCTGAAGGCACAGACCTTCCCTGAACAACTGCCTGTGGCTTCTGTGAGCACTCACTAAGCAAACATCACATTTCCATGCAATCTATTGTTAGCAGAGTGAAGGTGCTGCTGAATCAACAGCACTTTGAAGCCATTTTAGAGCAGATTTCAGTCTTATTTGAGATATGAGAATTCAAGTCATCTCAAACTCCAGTGCTTACTGCCAGAAATTGCTGTCATTGCCTTAAGTATCAGTTAGCACAGGGGATGGGGTGGAATAGGGAAAAAAAAAATAAATACCACTTCATTATTCTGTTGATCTATTCCATTTTGAAGTCTTTTCTTCCTAGGACCTGCTGCAAGCACTAACCTTTATCTGTGATTACCATTAAAGAACAGCAGCAAGAAGCACTCCTGAAAAATTATGGACTCTCCAGACCTGCAGATGAAATCTTGAAGGAGTTTCATTATTCATGAATAGCCCTTGGAGAGATCTTAAGGGTTGCCATGAGGCTGACGTTGCCAGGTCCCTACACATATGCCACTCCTGTGTCACCTGCTATGGTTTTCTGGTTTTCAGTGCAGTCATCTCTAGCAGTAGGTAGGAGGCATCAGTTTCCTCTGCCTTATCAAGGAGGAACAGCTGCACAGAGAAACTGAAGATGGTATTTTTGAACTGTTCTGTTTCAGAAATGACTTAGCACAGTGCCCAGGGCACCTCCTCCTGAAAGCTTGAGCAGCCATCAGACTCGAGGTTGTCTTCCAGGAGCCTGATGAAACGTTGCAAGGGCAAAGCCAACACTCAGAGATACCATTTGCATCCCTCCCCAAGAAATGATTTTCCTTACTGCTCTGCTGAAGCAGGCCCTTGTTACTTCAGCTTGTATCACTCCCACTTTCTACAAGTGTCAAGGACCATCCAAGGGGAAAAAAAAGTATTAAAATCACTCTGCCTAAGTATGTGACAGCAACATTATTTTTTTTCCAGCCACCTCTTGTAACACCACCACCAAGTTCTCAGGAAGCATTTTTCTCCCAGCCTGTTGACACTCATTACATTATTTTCAGAGCATTGCTGGACCAGTTCCCCTATCACAGTTCCTATTCTTATCACTAATACCCAACAGACAGGGCAGGTTCAGGCTGGATGTTAGGAAGAAATTTCTTCACTGAGTGACTGATTGCCCATTGGAATGAGTTGCCCAGGGAGGTGGTGTAGTCCTCATCCCTGGAGGTGTTTAAGAGGAGGTTGGATGAGCACTTAGTGCCATGGCTTAGTTAATTAGCAGTTAGGTTGGACTCGATGACCCTAGAGGTCTTTTCCAACCTGGTTAATTCTGTGATCCTGTGACATGTTTGCTGTGTCCATTGCACCTGTTAGCACTTCAGCACATCAGCCTCATTCTGTCCTTCCTTGGGGCTTCCCCTGGGGCCATATAGGCTCAGGACAGCCTCTCAGCCACCCCTCAGATCCCTGTAGGAAGGGTTTATCTGTGATTTAGCATTCCCCTAAATTATTAGCAGTGGGAAAGATATCCTACAGGTCTGATATCACATGGCTATGAGATGCCAGTTGCAACCCTCTTGTAGTCCCTCCTCTGCTGTTAGTGACCAGGCTGTTCTTTCACCAACGGCACTGGCAGGGGAGCAGGAGCACAGCTGGGCTGAGGAGGGAAGGTTGGTGTTGATTAAGAGCACTCAGAGCTCAAGTGTTTGCTATCTTATCTCAAGTGTTTATACTTTACCCTCTGGAAAGGGCTGTAGCAGCTTTTCCAGTGGGAAGTTTCTGGGGTTTGTTTGCCATTCTCAGTTTTCCCACTCTTCTACTCATTACATATGTCCACACAGAAGGGGATTGCTGCTATAAAGCTTCCCTTCCAGCCAGGATGTTGTTTTGCTTGAAACTACTGGACCCTTATTTGTTCCCCAGCTATGACTCAGGAAGCAATCTGTAAAATATTCTCAGACTTTTCTAATTACCATTTACATTCCTCCCTCCCCCCCACTTCCAAATTACTCAGATCAGAATTCTTTTGCACTTCATGAAATTGCATGAAGTGCAGAAGAATTCTGAAGTACTGATTTGGATTCTAAAACTAAGTTCTAGGATTCTAACACTACTGATATGGATTTTGTTTGCCTCCAAATGCAGTGAAGTTATGAACATTTTCATTTATTTATTGTACATCTAATTTTGGGGGGGGGGGGTGGTTTGCTGAGGCAGAAGTCTAATCTAGGATTTCCCTGCTATCTGTTGCAATCCTATTCAAACAAACAAAAAAAAAGAATGTTTAGTGGTTTGGAAGATGCTTCAGTGTGGCAGCATGAGACTGCCTGCATATATCACTCAGATTTATGTCCTTCATGAAAATGCAGCTTGCTTTTTCCTCCTCTATGTTATAGACAGAGGCTACTTTTCTGTTCCTCCCTGAGAGGCTCCCATACTCCATTCTGCACTTTTCATGGTGGGGAATCAATCCATGAGATCATTTCCTTGGCATTAGTCATCAGGAAATACATAAATTCCCCCTCCCCCTTATTTTTTTCCGGTCATAATGTGCCAGTCCTTATCCCCTTCTGCCCACCAAACCATTCTGAAGAGATCACAACCAGTGAGTTAAAGGTTTCAGTCACCACACATTACCCATCACCTCTACTGGATGCATGCTCTGAAATGAGCAATTCCAGCTCCTCTGTTTATTAACTAGGACCCTTGCACTGGTTTAAGTAGCTAAGCAATTTCTCCTCATGATGTCCCTGGGTGTTTGGGTTGGTTTTATTCAACAGGCCATAGTCTGGAGTTAAATGAGTGCTCACTTGTTTCCCCTTTTCACTTTTTTTCCTGATGCCAGGGCTGATGGAGATCTCACCCTCCCCACTATTGATCCCTTTCTCACAAAGGCCAGAAGCAGCAGAATTCCCTCAATCAGCCTCAGGACTGCCCACTGGCCAAAAACCCTGCAAGAAGAGTGTCCCTTCTCCCCCACAGCCAGAGCCAGGAGGCATTAAACAAGCCAGGGGCCCCTATTACAAGAGGGATTTGGAGATTCTGGAGTGTGTCCAGAGAAGGGCCACGAGGATGCTCAGAGGGCTGGAGCTGCTCTGCTGTGAGGACAGACTGAAAGAGTTGGGGCTGTGCAGTCTGGAGAAGAGGAGGCTCCAAGGTGACCTTATTGTGGCCTTCCAGTATCTGAAGGAGGCTACAAAAAATGCTGGGGAGGGACTTTTTAGGCTGTCAGGTAGTGACAGGACTGGGAGGAATGGAACAAAGCTGGAAATGGGTAGAATCAGACTGGATGTTAGGAAGAAGTTCTTCAGCATGAGAGTGGTGAGAGCCTGGAATGAGTTGCCCAGGGAGGTGGTGGAAGCCTCATCCCTGGAGATGTTTAAGGCCAGGCTGGATGAGGCTGTGGGCAGCCTGATCTAAGGTAGGGTGTCCCTGCCCATGGCAGGAGGGTTGGAACTGGCTGATCCTTGTGGTCCCTTCCACCCCTGACTGATTCTAATTTCTGCCTGCAGCCTTTCTTTGCCATGCATGAGTGGTTTCTGTGTTGCTCTGGTTAATGCTTGACTTTGTGCTGCTTTGTTTCCCTCTCCCTCCTTAAAAAGGAAACCAAAACAAAATACCAAAGCTTTGTCCCTCAAGTAGTTTTGCACCTTAGAGAAGGGTAGACAGGAACAAGCCTTTGAAGCAAAAATCCTTCTTTGTGTTTAGCCATATCCTTGCTCTTCAATTTCAGTGTTTTACAGGTAACCTGGTGTTAAAAATATCAGAGGTCACTTAAAGGTTGGAATTGTTTTACTGCACATAAATCCAGTGGTGGTGTCCTGTGCTTTGATTTCTAGTGTGATATAAAATTTCATCAGGATGTTTGCCTTGCATAAATCATCAGCAGCCTGTTCTTGGAAGCAGTGCTGTGCCTTGTCACAGATGGATTGGACACCAAACCAGAATGGCTTTGGCTATATCCTGTCAACACCTTGCAAAATGCTCCTTTTACAGGATGGGCTTTAGAACAGGAGCAATTAGCCCTACAAGTTGTAGCACAAAGTTTACTGCAATTAGAACTTAACAGCAGTAAGGAGAGAGAGAAAACCAGTGACAGAAAAAGAGAGAAGCAGCAATGTACTCCAAGCAATTGCACTTCCACCTCTTTATGGAACACTTGTCACTTTCAGATCTTGGCATCTGGTCAGTACAGCAGCACAACGTTCTGCTGCTAGCCCTTTCTGTGTCTTTGCAGCATGAAAATCTCAGCTGCAGTATTCCCTCACTCTCAGAACAGAAATGATTCTTTCCTAAGCCACACCTAATGCCTCACCATTTTTTAAATTTTTTTTTTTGCCATGAGATCTCACATCATCTTGGGAGATCAAACAAGCAACTTTTCAGTTGAGTGTCCTAAAGGAACTACTGTCTGCACAGCCACTTTAAAAGCCAGGACTTTGTATTTCCCCTCCCACATCTGAAGCATTTTCTTACTTAAGAGATGCTTATTGCATTCTCTGTAACCACTTCTTACTGGGTTTGCTCAGCCCAGTAAAAATCTCATGTTTAATCACCTCCTCATTATTTCAAATGCCTAGAAAAACCTGATTGAATTCAAAGCCAATACCACTGCAAAGCTATTGTAGAGCTGACTGGTTTCTTTGCAACTCTGTTAGAAGAAAGAAAAAGAAATAAACAAAAGTAGAAAATAGGCACTGGGTACACAAGTCCAGGCTGCATTCATGAGCATGGTTGAATGATATCCAGGACTTTCTACTCTATCACTGCTTCTCTGTGGAGCTCAGGATCCCACAGTCCTCCCAAATCTAAAGGGTTTTCTTTTTGCTTTGGATGCTTGCCTCCAGATCTGTGGCTGTAAGAACATGAATCAAAAGCACATCACCACAGCATCAACTCCCAAGGCTGGCAGCCAGGCTGAGCAATGGTGTTTGCAAAGCCTGAGTTACTGTACATAATATAGGGGGTTGCTTGGTCACCAAACTGTGGACAACCAGTTGGATGAGTTTTGTAGCTGCTTCATTGCTGGTTGTGCTACCCAAACCTCTGAGAAAGCAGAGTCCTCTCTGCACCTGAGTTGCTGTCTAGTCAGTGGGCAAAAGCTTCTAGGTTCACCCTTCACAGTCCCTGTGGAGCACCAACAAACCAGAGATGTGGACCGTTTGGAGAGCATGAAAGCCAGAGGTGGCATGGCACACTGAGAAGCATCAGGGCAGCAAAAGTATGAGCACATTGTTCAGAGCTGTGCAGAAATTCTCAGAGCAGCTGCTGGTACTTTCCAGCCTGCCCTGACCTCCTCTCACAGCAGTCAGGAGCCTTAAAGCTGTGACATGAAGTCAGGTCCTGCTTGCCACCAAGCACCCAGTTGCACCTGCCTTGTGTGAATTGGTCTGTCAGCCAAAGTAAGGCCCCAGCCTTGCATTTCAACAACATTTGGCTTTTGTCTGCTCTGCACGAGTGGAGACAGACAACCTGGACCTGTTTGCAGGGTCAGGTGTCAGTAACACATCCGGGATGAGCACAAAGGGTTTCAAGTCTGGTTTAAAGCTGAGCTGGGGAAGGGTTCAGTTGTTTCAGTCTGTGATTTACTCCTCTTTGTTGGTTTTTTTTATTAATACATCAGGGCCTGTTACCTGTGCCATACAAGTCTGCCTGCCTTTCCTTTTCTGCATGGGAACAGCTGAGTACTCCTGAGCACCTCTGCAGTGTTGTAGTAACCAAGTCTGGGGTTGGGCAAGAAGCAGACAATCTGGAAAAGGACCCAAGGACCTGAAATCTGTGTTTATGCCACTGCACTGGTGGCTCCACCAAGGGCTGCTACTTTTCCTTGAAAACCTTGCTCTATACTGCAAACATATTAATGAGCTTGCAGCACTCTATCTACCCAGACAGGCCCAAGCAGAACCATGGAAAAGACCTCCAAGATCATCAAGTCTAGCTGCCAACCCAGCACCACTCTGGCCACTAAACCATGTCCCAAAGTGCATTGTCCACATGTTTCTTGAATGCCTCCAGGGATGGTGACTCCACCACCTTCCTGGGCAGCCTGTTCTGGTCCCTGACAACCCTTTCCATAAAGACATTTTTCCTAATCTCCAACCTAAACCTTCCCTGGTTCAATTTAAGGCCATTTCCTCTCATCACCTGGTACTAGAGAGAGGAGCCCAACACCCACCTCACTACAACCTTCTTTTGGGGGACAGCAACATGGTCTCCCCTAAGCCTCCTCTTCTCCAGACTAAGCAAGCCCAGGTCCCTCAGCTGCTCCTCCTCTGTTCCCTAGACCCTTCCCAGTGAGTCCCAGGTCCTTCAGGTGCAGACATACCAGCCCAAGTGTCCTTGTGCCTGAGCAGTCCTGCACGTGATGGTTGTGCAAGCATTTTGCCCTTCCATATCAAGTAACCTGACCTAAGGTGTCTCACATGATGGGACAGAGGGAAACTGAGAAGCCTGAATTGCTATGGTTTCACCTTTCTGAAGTGAAGCACCTGGACCAACAACATTTTTACCCTTCTGAAGCCCAGAGACCCACATCCTTTTTTACCACCCCTCCAAAACAAGTGCAGTAGAACGTTTCTTCAGAAGCAAACTGAGAACAAAAGAAACTGACCCAACGATCCCCAGGGGTCCCTTCAACCCCTACCATTCTATGGTTCTGAAATAGAAACGTTGTAGTTGAGAGCATAGAAGTGTGATTTGGCTGAGACAGTAGCAGCAGGAGGAGATCTGACTGAAGATACCACACAGATAGCTTCTGATTATCTCCAAACTGAAGTCCCAAAGCTACATTGGGTTACAGAAGATCTCAACCCACTGGTGAACAGAAAATCATCCCTAGGAGCCTGCTGCTTGCTGCAAGCTCAGCAAAACTGAGCTGCTGACTGTGGGAACATGTACTTGATGTAATTATCATATCATTTTGCAGTGCACCATCAAGAATTTGAGCAGGAAGAGCTTCATCTTCTCTGCTGTGCCACCAAAAAGGCAGTAAAACACATCTTTTACCTTCTCCAAGTAACACTGCCCCTGGGAGCTTTAAAGTGATGATGGCCGAAGGGATTAATGCTTCTTTGTGCTTAAATCAGTGCCTCACATTCACTTGCATTCGGGGACAAAAAGGAAGCCTTTAATCTCCCAGCACTTCACTCAACTCAAAGTTATAAATAGACTGGAGACATTTTTTGAGAGGGTAAAAACTGAACCGTGCTTCCTTGCCACCTCTGTTTTCAGCTCTAAGCTGAAGAAGCAGAATATTATAACTCTTATGATGTTATTCTTGTATCCAGAGCAAGAGGTGAAGCCCCTTGCTTCCATCAGCCTGCTGCATAGTTGACAACCTTGCTAGCTGGGCAGCTATGATGTGTTGGCAACTTTAGAGCAGTAGCTGGCTGCTTAGATCTCGTGAGCACACTGAGTTTTCTCCCTGAAAAAGCATCCTCTGAAAGCCCAGCCTGGCCACTGAAATCCATCCAGGTCCAGCAATGATTTCCAAGGAGATACTCTACAGCTCCCAGTAGTGCCTTCTGAAGCTAGTCTCAGGGATAAGAGATATGAGAACTGCCTAATTTGGGGGAGCACCAGCAACTACTTCATGGTGACACCACAGACACAGGCAAGTATGAAATGAGTAATTAAATGAACTCATTCAGAGCTACCAACTATTGAATGTCACCTTAAAAAAAAAAACCAAAAAAACAGTCAGGTCTCTTTTCACTTGTTAAAGCTTGGCTTTAGGACCTTGGGTTTAGACTCTCTTTTTGTTGCTGATTTTTAGTTGCTAAGCAGGATCAGCTGCCACCCTTTGCTGCTTTCTTGGAGTCCTTCACACCCACATTGCCACACTTGCCACCACCATGGGCACAGGAGCCCATTTTCACAGGAGCACTGCCTCTCTGTGTCCTGCATCCAGGCTGCTCTCTCCACCTCCAACCTCTGCTGTTTCAACCTTGAGAAAACTTTGGCTGCCTATCTCATGCCTCAAATCCAAGCCAGAACATGCAGACACGGGAAGCTCTACCTCCAGGGTGACCAAGGGGGCTGCTCTGTGAGGTGAGACAAGCTAAAGCTCACACAGCAGAGGCTGGAAACTGGCAGAGGTACCTACTGCCCAGAGCAGCCTGTGCAGCCTCCTTGCTTCCTCACTGCTGCTGTTCCCATTTCTCATGAGGGTAAAACCCACCAGGGCTCATCCCTCTTTGGGCTGGACCTTTCTCTCAGGGGATTGTGCTGGTTTGAGGTTAATTGGAATATTTTAATGAACAAAAAATTAATTAGATGATAGGCTGTGAAAAACAAACACTGGTGATGTCTGCTTCACTCACAGGCTTGCTGAGATGTATAAAAACAAGGACACAGAGATAGGTAAGACAGAGTCTCTCTCTGTCAGAGTCTGTGTGTCTTCTCCCTGGGCTTTTGCAGCTGTGTAACCCAACTCATCATTCTGCTTCTAACCTCCCTGGCCCATCCTCCAAACTCACCTTGCACATAAGGCAGACCCTGGGGTAAGGCAGAGGTGGGAAGAAGGTGGAAGCGTGGCTGGGAGCCTGGGGACTCTGATTTCTGGGAGGGGGATTGTGTTTGTGTATTACCTTTAACTTGTCTATGTCTGTAACTATTCCTGTCTGTTGTGTATATCTCTGCTTGTACATTGTGCTGAGCTGTAAACAGAGCTTCAGGCCTTCACTTCCAGCTGGTTGAGTCTAGTCTGGGGGATTTTACACAGAGTGGGGGTCAGGGAATTGCCAAACCATCACACTTGATGAGCCCTGCTGAAGTGCAAACAACCCCACAGCACCCCGAGGCACCAACCACTTCCTTGCACACCCACCCCCAGCCAGGCACACAGCTGATGTGTCATTCACCTCTGGGCAGCCCCCAGGGGATGCAATCTGGTTGTTGCTGTCCCTAACATGAGATCTTAGCATACTGAGGACAAAAGCATCCTGAGTTTCATTTAAACTCGTGGCTGTGACAGAAAGGGCATTTGTGAGCCACAGGCAAGGAGGAGAGTGTGTGTGTATGTATTGTGGTGGTGGTGTCACCACTGCCACTAAAAGGGGCTGCCAGGCTGGGCTGTATCAAGCGTGCAGTGCTGCCAACATACCTGGTTGGCTGCAGTCCCTGCTCAGACAGCAGCTGTGGCACCTTTGTGTTGCCTGAGCCCCTGACTGCAAAGAGACATGGCCCAGAAAGACGAATTCAAGGGTGGCAGAAATGCCACCCTTGGTTCAGGGCTGACTGCTCAGCATGGCTTACATTTGCAGCAGACACAGTTCAAGTGGCCCTGGCAAACCTTCCCACATTTGCCACCACCTAAACTCTGCTTCCAATCTGCCACCCACTCGCAGAGGTCCCTCTGCTATCTTCTCTGCAAACCAATTCGTTCAGTGCTGCCAACCTGTGCCCTGCTGGTTGGGTTGCACCAGCATGCCACCATCCCTCAGCTGTCCCAAGCAAGCTGCCAGGGCACTGTGGGGGCAGTGCAGACCCCAGGTTAGGTGGTTCCCCAGCATCCACCAACACCCAGACGGGGCACAAGCTCCCACAGAGAGCCTGTCTGCCCCGGGAGCTGCCAATGTCACCTTACCCCTTGTTTCTTTTTCCAGATCATTAACTGTTAAGCAGGAGAGATAGCAGCAGTGAGTCCTGCTGCCCTGAGCACAGCACAACGTCAGCAAGGAGTCACAACATCTCACCGACCCTCTGCTAAAGCCACAGCTTTGCCAAAAAACACCAAGGAGACTGACCAGAGTACCGCAGAAAAACCCTCCCTGGGCCCTTCTGGCTTTCTTCTGCCAACCTGTGCCTGTGTGAATCAGGCTTTGGCACTGATTTTGCCTGGCCAGTCCCTGCTGTTAGCATCCCCTGCATGCTTGTGGCTGCCAGACACAGTGGGGCAGTGGGTACAGCTGGCAGGACTGGAGTGCCCAAGTGGAAGAGCAGCTGCTGCTGGAGGAAGCAGGCATGGGCAGCATGGCATGGTTCAATAGCTGGCTCCAAATCAAGGTTCTCAGTGGACTGCAGTGTACCTTTGCTGCTTCACCTTCACCTCAAAATCTGATTGTCCACCTTCTTGAAAGCCTCTCAAGAGCTCAGGAGTCTCCCTGCTGTCACGGATGGCTGCCACCCACTGTGCTCCTGCTGCTTTCAGTGCAGTACACCTTCCAATTTAGTGTCCCCAGTGGGAATTTCCAGCTGTAACTTGGCTGCAGTTTCAGTGTGGTGAGCAAGCAGGCTGACTTGAAGCCACATGATTTGCTTTTGACACTGAACTGTTTGTTCTTTTCATATCCTGGCCACTTCTACCATACCTAAGCATTGCTGATAAAACATAAGAGCTTGGAAATGGAACCTCCAAGAAAGCTGAAGAGCTGTTCAACTTGTAGGTCTCAATAATCAGATCCTTCCCAACACTCCTAGCCTCTGTTTCTAAGGGTTTGTGGATCCCATACACTGTGCTGCTCTATTCTGGTCACACAGCTCATTGAGATGCAGGAGTGTGCACTGTGCTGCACCCAGCTCCCTACCTCCAGGCACCAGCAGCTTCTGATGCAATTGTATTGATCAAAAAAAGATGAAACCAGGAACATGCCCAGCTATCAATCTTACTGACCTGCAAAGACTGCTGATGAGGATTTCAGAAAGTCCTAGGCAAACTTTTCAGCAGCTCCCTTTGATTTTAGGTATATCAAAGGATGCAGGTACACCTGCAGGAGGTGTAGAGGAGCAGAGGCTGGGCTTTGCATCTGCTTCGGCAATGTCTTATTCATTGCACTGCAGGTCAGTCCGGACTGGATTAACACCCGGAGAGACGGTGCCACCTCAGTTCCACCTCCTCCCTGCACCTTAGGGCTGCTGTGCCCTCCTGGCGACACCAGGAGGAAGCAGGCTCCATACTCTGCAGTGTGAAGGAACTACTCAGTCACTGCCGATAAATGTTTTAGGAAGTTTTCCTCTTGCACTGGGCGAGAGGAAGGTATTGCCTCCCGAAACCACCGAGGTCCCATCCTTCCAGCGCTGTTCCAGGCTTAAGGAAAGAGGAGTCGTAACACCAAGCTTGGCAGAAAGTGACAAGAAAAACTGCTCAGGGAGATCAGTGCAACTCCTTGGCCAAATTCAAGAAGGGAATGGAAGTTTAATCTTCCTAGATGTATTGTTGCCTACAAGAGGAGGAAAGTCTTGGTTCAAACAACTAATTTTCAGGGAAGAGCTCCTGCATCCTGCATTTTTCCTGCTTGATCCCTAGACACACCAGGAGGTCTTCAGAGTCTGTTCTCTCAGACGCAGTGCCAGACTCCAGCACTAATGTCCAGGAGGGAAAGACAATCCAAACAGAATTCCTGCTCCAGTATAGCCTCCAATTAAGAGCACACTGGCAGCACTTGCCAAAATCCCTGTGTTAGCCACACTGCAGCCAGTCTGAAGGCAAAAGGAGCTTCTTCCTTCATCTCTTTAAGCACTCCCCTGCCAGCATTCAAAGCCTTACAGCTGTAACAATTTGGAACGTTGCTTATTTTGTTTATTAGTTTTGAGCCACTGGCTAAACAAAGCCAGGCTGGTCAACAACAACCCCCTAAACATCTGTACTCTGGTTTTTAGCTCTATTATTAATATACATTTTTTTTCTCATTAGGAAATCACTGTCTGCATTAGTTGGAGGTTAAATAAGCCATTATAAATTAACTTTAATTTCCCTGTTTATAAGCCAATCAGTAAACTTTCAGTCATTTGCAATGATTCTGCTGTTCTGAGGTTGCCTCTATCCCTTTACACTGTAAGAGAACTCCCAACAATTATAAAACTACTTATAATAATAGCAAGCTTGCAAAGACAGAACAACAATCTTGCAGTTGTCACTGGTTTAAATGCAACAGAAATTGCACTCAGCAATGGAAACAAAGTGTGCTGGTTTGAGGCTAATTGGAATATTTTAATAGACAAANTTATGTGGATGGCTGGAGAGAGCAGGGTTGCCATTTGCTGCTTCTGCAATGCTGATTTTTGCTGTTGTCTCTAAAAGCCTCTTGAGGTTTTTGCTGTAGAATCTATACTACAGTTAGTCTTTCTAACCTACCCTGCTTTCCTGCTCCCTTCCACCTGACAGTTCCCCAACAGCCATACCCAAATCCTCTCTCTGTGTGCTGATGAGCCTTGTGTGCATGCACAAAAAGCAGACCATGCAAAGCCCTCCCTCCACTCAGGAAGACAATGCAGAGCATTTCTTTGAATGGATATGTTGGGGCAGATGCTGCCATTGTGCTCATGATCCATGGAGACCCAATGGCACAACATCAGTGTGCCAAACTGGCCTTGCTCCACAGTCAGCCTGCCAACCCCAGGTGTACTCCGTTTAGTCAGCACTGAAGTTGTGAAAAATGGGATTAAGTCACTCTTAGATGCTAGGAGCTCAAGCATTTATCATAATCACAGGGGTTTTTACATAGGCTGCAGCTATTTTTGAGGTTCAAGTAAATTGAAAGTGTATTCTGGTGTGAAATGAATCACAGAAGAGAGTCAGCATATCATAGAAAGGGCTGGAGGGGACCTCCAAAGGTCATCTGATCCAAATAACATTCCAGATCTGTTGGAATGTAAGCTGTTGTGTGATCAAATGCAATGGTCCTCAATAAGCAGTGGTCAGCCAGCCCTCATTCACTGTGCCAGAGAACCTCTCCTGAGAGGCAAAGCCCTTCTCTGTCCTGCTCCCAGCCAGGCTCTTCAGCTTTCAAGCACAAACCTTTGAACAGCATCCACCAACTCCCTGCTCCAGTCCATCCAAAAGCATCCTCCTCCTCTCCTTCCTGAACTCACACTCAGTTCCTCTCCCCAGCCCTGAAAGCAGTGTTTCTTTCCAGTTCCATGACAAGTCAGGAAACTCTCATTTTACAACTTCCCTCCCTGCTTAGAAAGCACCAGTGCCCCAGCAACTCTGCATGGGCTGGCAGCCTCACCTATTTACAGGCTGCAAGCTGAACATTTCCAGAGCCTTGCTATGACTCCTGAGCAGAAGTTTCCATGCCATGGACAAGTGGATTGGCATGGATCAGAGCCTAGCACAACACACTTCCCAAGATGCTGAACTTGCTTGTGCAGTAAAACAGATCACATTTACTTAGTCACTAGCAAGAACTTTGCAGTTCTCCTCACAGGAGATTTCTTTGCCTGGAGTACAGGTACAACACTAAAGGCCCAGCATAACGTGGTCATGGGATGATTTGAATCTGGCATCCACAGCTATGGCTTAATAGAATTTTTTTCTTTAGAAGATAGATTTTCTTGGGTTTATACAAAGTCTGAGGCTTGTTATACTGCAGATAAGTGCCTTGAGAGAATGCAGATCACACCAAAGATACATCCTCAACCCATAACCACTCTCACACCACAGTGGTGGAGCAAGCAATGCTCCTGAAAATAAGCAGTGGCTAACTTGACACTCTCAGTACATGGAAGGGGCTGGAAGTGACCTCAAAGGATCATCCAGTCCAACCCCCCTGCAGAGCAGGATCACCTACACCAGATCACACAGGAACACATCCAGGTGAGTTCTGAGTATCTCCAGAGAGGGAGGCTCCACAACCTCCCATGGCAGCCTGTTCCAGTGCTCTGTCACCCTCACAAAGGAGAAATTCCTCCTCATGTTTCCATGGAATTTCCTATGCCTCAGCTTCCACCCATTGCCCCTTGGCCTGTCATTGAGCATCACTGACCAGAACCTGGCTCCAGCCTCTTGGCTCTCACCCTTGACATTTTCTCCCACCTAACTCAGTTCAGCCCTAGCAGACTCTGCAAGCCCTCCTATCACACAGCTCTGCTTTTTGTTCAGCTGTGTGCAGGGGACTTGCTGTTCTCTGAGCTGCTTCTTCATTGATCTGCCAGCTGCCAGCCATGTGGAAGGGACCTTCCCCATGCCCACCAAGCTGGGGGCCTGTGTGATGCTCTCCTCCTCATGCAGGACAATCACATTGGCAGGGAGCACCAGAAGCTCCTTTTCTACAGGGCCTTATTTTCGCTGTCTCTGTTGCAGAGAGCATCTCACATTGTGATAAAGCCTGGCTGGCAGTGGTATCTCTCCACCCTAAAGTGTGTCTGAACTCTTCCAGCCAGGTTCACCTGCTCTGTTCTCTTCCTGCACAACAGCAACTGTGTCCTGAGTTAAAGGCACCCAAATACCCTGCACCCATCTTTTGCACAGCAGAGGGAATGATGCTACAAGAAGAAAAGACAAAGAAGAAAATCCAATCCATCTTTCAGAGGTCAGGAGAAAGTGAGACTCCAGGTTCCAAAATTCATCATTAATTATTTTTTTTAACTGTTTTTCTGGAAAAGCAGATTCTAAAGAAGGTATTGGATTATCTTAATCCAACAAACTGGGAATTTAAGACTTAATTTCTCAGGATATTAACAACATTTGAACGTAGAAGAATCTGGGTTTTATTTGGAACATTTAAGCCAACACACATCATGCCTTGTGAGTTGAGGTCAGTGATATTTACTGCAAGTAATCATTCACAAGTCTTAATAGATTTAAAGTCCCAGAGCAGCCTTTCCATGAATCCCAGCCTTTCCTAAACAGCAGATATTTCACTCAACTAAAGGCTTTTTCATAAGTGAATAATCACAGAGCATTTTCAATGGCTTTGTGCATTTTATATCTGCTGTAGTCCTTCTGCTTTCAGCATTGAATTGTCTTATGACCACCTTCCAGGCTGCCTGACTCTATTCTAACAACACTTTTCTGTGTGAGGTAATTCAAGTTTGTTAAAGCCACTGTGCCAGGTGCAGTGCCACCAACACTGTAAGCAGCAGCAATGTGTTGCTGAGCATTGACCAACTTTACTAACACCATCTCCTGATTTCATTAACCTTTTGGTTTATTGCCCCATTCTCTCAATAACACTGATCAGTCAGTACA
The DNA here is from genome assembly GCA_013396675.1 of Eubucco bourcierii. Taxonomy (NCBI): domain Eukaryota; kingdom Metazoa; phylum Chordata; class Aves; order Piciformes; family Ramphastidae; genus Eubucco; species Eubucco bourcierii. The sequence goes on from VWZE01004296.1 coordinate 97,546, forward strand.
TGTCTTAGCCCTTGTGTTAGAGGGAATACAAAAGTGGCCCCATGTGGTCTCTCCTGATGGAAGAGACTACCACAGAGGACCCCATTCCAAATATGAAGAGGAAATGCCATTCGGCTCCCAGCACAACACCCAGAGAAGGTTCTGCAGAGCTTCCTTATGGAATCATAATGGTTTGGGTTGGAAGAGACCTCCAAAGGTCACCCAGTCCAATCCCCCCTGCACTCAGCAGGGACATCCTCCACTAGATCAGGTTGCTCAGAACTTTGCCAAGCCTGACCTTGAATATCTCCAGCAAGGTGACCTCAACCACTTCAGTGGGCAACATGTTGCAATGTTCCACCACCCCCACGGTAAAAAGCCTGTTCCTAACATCCAACCTTTAAACACACCACTTTAGAAACCCTATCCAAAGATCTTCTAGCAATTAACAACTAAACAGAGAGAGGCCACAGACATACCTTCATTCCTGCATGCACGTGGAGGCACAACCTCTGACCAAGAAACACTCCTGGATGTCCTCTCCAGACCCAAACAGAAAAACTTACTATCATCTAGAATCTTCCCACCCAACCACTCCCTCACCCCAATTTAAACCAGATGTAAGCAATCAAGCTCATTAAACCCCACCCACCCAGGACTGATTTTGCAGGACAAGCATTAGGCAGCACCTGGCCAGGAGCTCACCTGTGGCAGAGGTGCTGCAACAACCTCCTGTTGCACCACTGTGCAGAAAAATCTGTCTGTGGCTTCCAGTGCATCAGAACCTGTTCCACATAACATTTTAATTTTGACAAAGCCCAATCAATTCTGCTGAGTAGGTGTTCTATTGATTTTTTTTTTTCCCTAACCAGCTGTACAAGTGCTAAGAAACTGATGTACTGTCAGACATTTTGGTGATTAAGTAATGAGTAATTGGCACTCAATCCAACCAACTGTCACATCAGGCAGCCTCTGAAAGCCTGCTCACAGTAAATACTGGGTTTGTGTGGGAAGTTGCAGGTAGAAATACTCCCAGTGTGAGTTTCTTGAGTCTTTCTTCCTTGGCTGTTGTCTCCACATAAGCTCTTCTCTCTTTTATGTATACTGCAACACTTTACTTCTGTGACATTTTTCAGCCTGTGAGATTTTTCAGCCTAAAATATTACATCCCATAATGCTTGCCTGCAGAGGTCTTTATAATCAATCATATAAAGTATTCATAGAACACCAGGTTGAAGAGACTGGATGCACTCCTGTGTGACCTGCACTGGATCCTGGTCCTGCTCTGGCAGAAAGGTTGGACTCAACGATGTCAAAAGGCCCCTTCCAACCCCTAACATGCTGTGATCACCTAACCCAGCCTTCAGGGTAAGAATATAGATACAAGGACAGTGTTTGATTTTGCAGAGAGAAACGTCTAGGAATAAGATTACTGTGTGGTAAATGCTCACCTGGCAGCATTCCCCAAGTCAGGTTGCACAGGCACTCACAGATTCCACATCAACACTTGTGGCATCATTTGGAACTTCCCAAGAAGAGCAGACAAGCACAGAATTTGAGGTTTAGGTATTTAGATCTTTCAAATTTCCTTTCCTAGCAATATATTTGGTTTAGGGTGCATATATTAAAAAAAAAAAAATAATTCAATGAAACAAAAATCAGTACTGTATTGGAATATGATTACAAATGATTGTGTGAAGTGAATTGCCTCTCTGTTTAAGCTGTGCACAGCACAGAATATTGGATGGTAAAGAAAAAAATAAAACCAAGCAAAACCCACCAAAACAAAACAGACAAAAATATTTTTCTATTGGCTTGAATTGTCAATAGTTCATATTCATGTGGAGGGGGGGAAAAAATATGAAAGAATGTGCAAAAAAAAAAATTTAGGAGAATGAAATCCTCCTTGTATGGAAAGAACAGCTTTGGCAAGGAAAAAGTCTCTCCAAGGATCTTAGCCTGAGACAGAATCACAAAATTAAGCAGGTTGGAAAAGACCTCTGGGATTGAATCCACCCTATCACCTAACCCTTCTAATTAACTAACCCATGGCACCAAGTGCCTCATGCAGCCTCCTCTTAAACATCTCTAGGGATGGGCACTCCACCACCTCCTCACGCAGCCCATTCCAATCCTAATCACCCTTCCAGCGTAGAACTTCTTCCTAACCTCCAGCCTGAACCTGCCCTGGCACAGCTTGAGGCTGTGTCCTCTTGTTCTGTCCCTGGGTGCCTGGCAGCAGAGCCCAACCCCAGCTGGCTACAACCTCCCTTCAGGTAGCTGCAGAGAGCAATGAGCTCTGCCCTGAGCCTCCCGCAGGCTGCACACCCCCAGCTCCCTCAGCCTCTCCTCACAGGGCTGAGCTCCAGACTCTCACTAGCCTTGTTGCTCTTCTCTGGGCATGTTCAAGTACCTCAACATCTCTCTTAAATTGAGGAGCTCTCTTCCACCTATATCTATGTACCTGTTAATTTAGGGCATACATTTTTTCTGCTTCCAGCTTCTGTAAGAATGAACAGGCTCTACTGCTTGGAGGAAAGCACAAATACCACTCCTCACCTCCTTTACTTCCAGTGCAAATGGCTGAAGTTGGGTTCATTGAAGAAAAAAAAAAGCTATTAAGGAGCAACAAACCCTCATTTCCTTTCAGCTTGCAAGGTAATTAGAGCAGCAAAGCAGCTACAGTGTTAATTTATTCCTGGCAGATAAATTAACTACTTCTTTGCAGCCGCTGGAGGAATGACTCACATCATTAACACAAGTTTATGAACTGCAGCCTTTCCCCTTTCCCTACCTCCCACCTTCTTCTCCCTAGGGCATAAAACTAAGACTGGAAGGTCAGCTTCACTGCATTCCACGGTGTTCACAAGGGTTGCCTCCGTTTTCCATCCCAAGTCCCAGGGTACAGCCTCACTAATGTTTGGGAGCAGCTTCTATCAGCTCCGCTGGGAGCCTGGCCAGGGTCTTAATCCCTTCGTTGTTTTTCAAGGCCACAGCAGTCAGCTAAATATCAGCACTACCTCCTCCACCGCAGCGACAAGTCCGCCAGCAACGTTACTGGGGTCTAAGTTTTAGGTGTTTTTGCACAAAACACAGCTAGGAAACTTTCTTACGGGCTGAAATGAGAGGGCTGGGTCCTTCAAGCAGCTATTCAGACAAGCAGCCCTTACCTGGGAGCTTCATCAATGGCAGCATTTAGGTGAGATTTTATGGCTTGCGGGATCAGACACTTTATGTAATGTCTCGGGCCGAGACGCAATCGCACATGGCTGAAACCAGCCACACAGCACAGCCCTTCCAGCCTCCCTCCATCAGCAGCTGAGGGGTTTGAAAACACAGATTTTTCCTTTAAAAAAAAAAGAAACTGAAGGGAAGCTGCCTTTTAAATCCTCCATTTCATCACCACCCAGGCAAATCCAACCGCTGCCGAGGTGTGCGCTGCCTCCCCTCAAGCCCCCCACGATGAATTCAGCCTGCACACAGCCCCGTGTTGCAGATTGTGGTAAATAGATGGCTGCTGGCCCTGCATAGGCAGGGAAGTCGTTTGCCAGACCTGCCAGTACGATGTGTTTCAACAAGACTTCCATTCAGCTGTCAAAGGAACGGCGTTAATGTGCTTGTGTCTTTTCCCTCGCACGAATCCCCGCGGAGATGGGGACGGTCTTTAGGGACCTCCATCACTGCAAATTCTGCTTTGTCTTTGTCGTGGGAGCCCTGATTAATCCACAGGCCCTTTGGCTCAGCGAAATTAGCCTCTTGCCACATCAATACTCCAGGTTCTGTTGTTTTTTAAGTTAAGCAAGACATAATGGCAGCTCTAAGTAGAACCTGTTATGCTGGCTCAGGTCTGCAGGCATGGTATGTGAGCTTCAGGTGCTCGCTTAAATTAACAGGGGTGAGGAAGGAGGCACTTGTATTTTAACTCTATCTAGCCCTTGTTGGAGGGACTAAGAGCTTGATACTATGGCATATTAATTCTCTGGGAGTTAAGTTTTGGTTTCTGTGCCCCTCAAAGCAGATGTTTGCCTCTTCTGCTCTCAGCCAAGCTTCTGCAACACAAAGCACCAGGAGGATTTGTAGTGGGGTTCTCAATCCACATGCTGCTTACTGCCAGGCTTACTGCCTGCTTACAGTCAGGGCAAAGAAGCAGGAGAGAACTGTTGTAATTTGCAGGAGGGATGAGAGGGTTGCTGCTCTCCTCTCGCTAATGAGTTAGGGAAGGTTCTCGACGTGGGATGTGGAAACTGAAGGGTGTGGATACATTGCTTGCTACCCCAAAGTAGCAGCATTATCAGGCTGCCAGATGGCTTCTATCAGTGTTGGTCCAGGTAGGGCTCACTGGAGTAGGTCTAAGGATATTACTGTTTGAGTCGTACAATAGCTTCTTAAATCAGAGCTGTGAGGTGCTAGAAAAGTGAATCCTCCAATCGTTCCCATTTACTATGCCCTGGGCTGTGCTGCAGGCAGCTTTGGTGCATGTAAATAGACTCCTTGGGAACAAAACAAACCTGAAAGGCCCCCTCCAAGCCTACTCCCACCTTCCAAGCAGACCCGAGTCTGCAATACTCCAGGCCACAAGCTGCAGCGGGAGGCATTGTTATTCAGATGGTACAGTGGGTCCCAAAACAACCCGGCCAGATAAACTGCTGCACAAGGACCTGAGGGAAAGCTGACCTGGTAACAGCAAAGATCTCGCTTGTATTTAACCCAGCTTGGTAAGGACATAAACTGGATAGAGGCAGTTTGGAGACTGTAGCAAGTCAAAAATAGTAGTGAGTCTTTACCACATCTACTATGGATATCTCTGACTAGATGTGAAAAACAGTTTTGCACGGCACTTAAGACCTTGTAGAGAGTGACTGATGAGGACAGAGGAGTGAAGAAAACTTAAAAGAGAAGGACATCAAGGAGCATTGCCAGGACCTGACAACAAGACAAGGACCTGAGGTGATGTGTAAGGTCTGAGCAGCTCTCACTTAACTACAGTTCTGCTTATTTGTAACAGATGCAAAGTCAATCTAACTTGTCTATGGTCGCTGATAACAAAGTTGCACCATGGCTGCCTGGTGGCCCTGTTGCATCATATTTAGACTCTGAAGGCAGACCACAACAGCTATTCCACCACTGTAGGGTGTCACTCACCCTTTCCTGGAAGGGCTAACAGCTCTCTCCTGGACTGGCCAAGCCTGCTGGGTAAACTGCAGCACTCATGAAGGCTCAAGCAGCTCTGCATGCCCCCAGCCAGAGACCACATGGACTGGATCCTATGGAAAGCACCAGTGTTTTCCAGGAATTCAAGGAAAGCAAACATCTGGATTAGTTCATTCTCATTTCCCACTCATTACTCAGAAGTAAGGAGAGTCTAAACAACAGCCTCAGAGAGCCATAGCACAACTTTAACACAAAGACTCCAAGGATCTTCTTGTCCACATCTTCCTCCCAAAACAAAAGGATGTCCAGGAGGTCCACAGCAGTTCATCCAGGCAGAACAGCTGCTGTGCTTGGAAGATTAAGCTCACCAGTCTTCCACATAGTGTCTTTGGCCAAAGACAAAATTGAAATTTAGGGCACTGACCATGGAAAAGAATGAGCCAGAATAGAGATAAGGCATGAACATAGGCAACAGTGCAGGCAAAGCTCATTTCTGCATGGTCCACTGATATGGAGAGCAAATGTGATGGTCAAGAGAAGGACAGAATAGTTTATTTTATTTATTGTCTTTTTTTCTTCTCCAGGGAGATCTTTTCAGGCTATTGTTAGGTTTACAGCTAGAAGTGGTGCTGGACAGGATCCAAACAGCCAAGCTAGTATTTCAGGATCTGCTGCTTCCAACCTTAAAATTCACTCTATCTTTGAAGCCTTTATGCAGGCTGTAAAGAAGCAGAGAATATTCTTGCCTCCAGGCACAAGCCTGCATCTCAGTCCACAGTGCCTTCTGTATTGCACCTTTAAATATCGCTCTTCTGGCCCTGCTATCATTTCTGCTAACCTGATGTCTAGATGTAGTTAGAGTCCCAAGATACTTACTGCAACTTGGAAAATTAATGAGCTCTTCCCCTCTGGCCACCAGTCCCAACCCTAAACTGCCACATCGATATCTACTTTCCATCAGGCCCTGCTAACCCTAACCTCTGCCTTAGTTGCAGACCACAGAAAGACACAAAATAGCCCTCTCCTATGAAACCAGCTCATAACCTAGGCCAGAGCCATATGCCTTCTACAGCTAAAAGCCTAGCTGTCTGACTGGGCTGCCCACCACCTAAAGCAAAGGCCAAGTATTGACTCCAAACTTAACTATTATCCCACTCCAGCCTTCCTCCAAAAGCATTTTTTGTCACCCAGTTTGGACTGATCTGAATACAGCCACAGCACAGGCTCAACTGCACCCCAACTGCACCCCAACTGCACCCCAACTGAACCCTACCCCAGAGACCCTCTGCATTACTCATCTTTTTCAGGCACCATTCCTCAGTTCTAGACACGGGTACCTGGCCATGCCTAGTGATGAAATTACCTTTTCAGCACTCATCTTCCAAACCCAGATCCTGCTTTCAATTCCAGCCCTGGCACCATATAAAACTCACTGACTGCTAACGTCTTCAGAAGAGATTTTAACTTCTGCCTCCTAAAACCATCTCCAGGAGCAGCACTCTAGGGCTTGTAAATTATTACTGGTTGTACTCATGGGGATTCCAAATAATTTTTACTGTGTAGCTGTGGTTGCAGGCAGAAACTTGAAGTCACCAATGATGGGGGACAGTTCACTCTAGGTCACAGGTAGATAATTATGTACTGCTGATGTCTAGACACTCTGAAACTCCTTTGTATCTTCTGGAGGGAAATAGCCACTTTGGAAGAGCAATTCCTCTGAGCTCTGTTTAGAAGCCTACTCTCAGATCACTCAAATCTTATTCTCCACAAACCTTGTTCCTCTCCATCTACATCTCTGTCACTATGAAAACAGCTGAAAGTGAGAAGCTCAGATGTAGACACCTACATTTAGTCAGACAAATCTTTTAAACCTGCTTGCTAGGCTGCAAGATCAGGACCTTGATTTATCTGCACGTTTCCATGTGTGCTGTCTTTATGATATTATGATTTACAGCTTCAGGAAAAGCACTTGCAAGGGTACAGCATAACATGGGGCTTCTTGTATCTGTTCTAAGGGCTTTGGGGCTCTTTGCATTGCCTTCACTTCAGAATTAAATCCATCTACAAAACAGGAGAATGCAGTCTAATTAAATCCTTGCAGTAATTACAACATCTGGCCAGGTGGCACAGGTTGGTCTAGGGAGGCTGAGACTCAGCACAGCGGCGCCAATTTGTAGCGTACAAACATCTGGCCTGGGATCTTTCTTCTCACCTCATGAGAGCCAGAGAAAGGAAACATGAAGATCACCACTGCCCTGTGGTCACCATTGGGGAATGCTTCAAAGCAAAACCTCCATTCATTTTGCATTCATATTACATTTCCATTTGTTTTACCATTTCCATTCATTTTACCTTTACATTCACTTTACATTCCCATTCACTTTACCTTTACACTCACTTTACATTTACATTCACTTTACCATTCTGGGAATTGTAAAACCCTTCCTCTACTCAGTTCTAGAGTTTACTCAGCTGGCTCTATAGAATGCTTACTTCTTACATATTATAATTACTCACTTAGCTGAAAAGGACCACCTGCAGCACTACCAGCAGGGCTTCCCAGCTGATGCTTAGAAACTTTCTTTAAAAAAATTATTTTTAATGCTCCTCCCTTCCCAGCCACGGTTGATGAGATTCAGTATAACGTCTGGAGGGAGCACAGACTGCTCCTCCCTCCACAGTGTCTGATGACAGAGGATATGCAGCTGCAGACTGAATGGTTTCTAAGTATAAACTTGGTGCCTACTCACTTGCCATGAACCAGTCAGGAGGCTGATTCACAGCAATCAGCATATGCACTGCAGTGATGCTTCTCTCTCCTACTTCCAGAAGTGTGCAGTGTCTCTGTGGATGACAGCTGAGCCAGCCAACTCTATTCTCATTTAGTCTTTAGTGCCCTACCACAGCTTCTTGCTCGCTTTGTTATCAATTAAAGATCCACACCCCCTCCAAATACTATATTAAGGTTGCCATACACAATATGCCAAGCCATAATATCTCCCTGAATATTCAGGGGAGGGTGAGTGAGTGCCTATCATCTGAGCCAAGAGTCGCACTCCATTTGTTTTCCAGGAAGCACAATTAGCTCTCTATGAATATTCAAAGCTCTGCTTATTAAATGAGGGCTACAATTTTGGTGGCTGCTAGAGTGGCAGCTTGAGCAGAAGTGGCTGAGCTGGCTGGCTCAGGGACTACCTGTAAAGACCCTGAAGTAACAGTGAGTACAAAAGAGGCTGCAAACCCTCCTTAGACCAGGGGTAAGTGCTCTTGCTTCAGTGCCATGCTTGCCAGAGTTATACTGTCAGTGGTGCTCCAATTGGCTAACCTAAAGCTATATCTATCTCATTTCTGCATTCACATCTTTTTTTTCCTTACCCTTCAGTTTAAATGGATTAAAAGCTGAACTAAAGAATGGAGCTGTTAATGTACTTTAAAACCACAGCCAATACTTATTGAGGAACTGCTGTCTTGGAATATATGTATCCCACAATCTTGGCTGGCTAATAATCAGAGAAACAGCCACCTACAGCCTTTTTAAAGGCATGTCACAGCAGTCATGCTGGGAGACAGCATTGCTGGATAGCTTCCTAACAACTTACCCTGCAGTGTCTCTATTGACAGACATTTGGACAAGCACAGCAGCCAGTCTCCTCACTTCAGTGCCACCATTTCTGCAGGACCATGCTTCGAGCCCCTTATTTAGATTTTCCTTTGTCCAGTGCAGTCATGTTAAAATATTTCATGTAAAAATATTTCCCCCAAAGAGCTTTATCATAAATATTCACCTAGGTCTTTTAAAAGGCTTGTTGTAATAAAGATGGAACTAAGCAGTGTCATTTTCAAACTCAGGAAAGCCTTATCAACTTTTATCCATAGGCCCAGGGGCAATCCATGATTAGAAATCAGAGCTTTGACTGCAGGGACAGCTTTTTCCATTTCTCCTTTCTCACCAAAGTCTTTTGGGTGTTGATAGAAGGGGAGGGGAAAAAAAAATAATTAAAAAACATGGCAGAGCTTAAAGGCAAAGTGGCAAAATGCCATTAGGGTTTGGAGCTCACATTTGCTTCCAAGAGAATATGGGGTTAAAATTGAGAGAAATACAGATTTTAAACTGTGCAGTTTTAGATTCTACTTCAGAATGCCTTCCAGTTCTGTTGTTATTTTTATTAGCTCTATGCTCCATCCTCTTACTTGAAGCATAAAACTTGAAACTATTCAAATTTGTGGAGTTGCTAAGCATATACATTAGTTTCCCTTTCCCCCCACCATGTACAACCACACTGGCATTTAAATATGAGCTTTCAACAAAATGCATTGGAAGCAAAACACAGCTGAGCACTCATCCTTGGAAATGGAACAGAACTGCTTATAGATAATTGAAAAGTGCATGCATATTGTCTCTGGCTTCCTCGGGAGTCATCAGAGAGGTGTCAGCTAGTTTGGATCAACTATTTCCCAGGCACTGAATGCAAAATGCCTTCTAAACATAGGACACAGTGTGTGGAGAAATTGACATCTCTGTAGTCAGTTACTATCTAAAGAGGGAGGAGAGAAAAGTTATGACAACTGCTTGTCAAGAGACTTGTTCCACTGACATCTGCCAATGCTGAACTGAAGAAAAGAAAAGAAAAAAGAGCAGCATCAATGATATGTTCTTCAGATGTGATTTAAACATGGGAAGTGATGCTAAGTGGTGGAAGCAATTTGCTTCCATTAATATTGCTAATAACTTAGTAAAGGCTTACAGTATATTGACTTCTAATAGCCTGGGCATGCTTTACTGGGAAAATAAACCACTTCTGCTACCATGGGAGGGCATAGAGTGAGGCACAGAGAGCAGCACTTTCATGAACAGAGAATAATAGGAAACCATTTCTGTGCTGAGTTGGTGACTTATTTGTTCCTAAACAGGAAATAAGGGGAGGAGAGACATTGGAAGAGGTTTTGAGTCGTGGACACCGCACACCAAGGCATCCTTCCAGCTGACTGCTACACACAGCACACTCTCACTTGCTGCCTGGGATAGGGCAAGGAGCAATGGATGGAAGCTGCAGCACAGGAGGTTCCAGCTCAACACAAGGGGCAACTTCTTGACTGGAAGGGTCCCAGAGCACTGGCACAGGCTGCCCAGAGTGGTTGTGGAGTCTCCTTCTCTGGAGCCTTTCAAAGCCTGTCTGGATGTGTTCCTGTGTGACCTGGACTCGATTGTCTGGTCCTGCTGTGGCAGGGGGGTTGGACTGGATGAGCTCTTTGGGTCCCTTCCAAGCCCTGACTTCCTGTGGTGCTGTGAACTGGGAAAGGCAGAGAAAGGAAAGTGAAGTGCTGAAAGCTACAAAGGAATGACTAAATAGCCATGGACTTAGCCTGAAAGCTGGATGGCTGAGGGAGGGTCTGGCAGGTATCCTGTGTGAGCAAGAAGGCTGAGGCAGAAGTGTTTGTTGTATCTTGCAGCCCAACAGCATAAGTTCTCAAACAAAGCTTGCATCCAGCACTTCCCAAACAAACAAAACACAACACTTTTAGGAAACGTGCAAATAAACTGAGGAACATCTGACACAGGAGCTTTGTAGTTTTCCAAATGCACCTGGATAAATGCTGGTGAAAAACCAGGCAAAACTCTGCCCCCAGCTTTGACTGTTTTGCTGCTCCTATATCAGCTTCTCCTGCTCTTCAGACATAATGAAAAATGCCAAAAGAATGAATGTGTTTTGCCTTTGGGTCTCACTGGAGATTAGACCTGATGGAAAACAAACTTTGGACGTGAGTGTGTCCAGACTGTGTGACCTCTAGTTATGACTTGCTGGGACTGGGCTCATGTTGTACAGCACACTGCTAAAGAGATAATTTCCCTGTGACTGCCATGGCTTTCTCTTTGGCAACTACAGCCCAGCCTCTCTCTGCCACTGAAAGTTTACTATGTTTGCTTTAATTGCCCACCAGTTCTCACAGCCTGAGCCTCTTCACAATCTCTCTGGGCAGCCTGTGCCAGTGCTCTGGGACCCTTCCAGTAAATAAGTTGCCCCTTGTGTTGAGCTGGAACCTCCTGTGCTGCAGCTTCCATCCATTGCCCCTTCTCCTATCCCAGGGAGCAGTGAGCAGAGCCTGTCCCCCCTCTCCTGACCCCCAGCTCTCAGATATTTAGAAACATTTATTAAATCCCCTCTCAGTCTTCTCCAGACTCAGCAGCCCCAGGAGAGCACTCAGCCTCTCCTTACCAGGCAGAGTTCCAGTCCCCTAACCATCCTCATAGCCCTCTGCTTGAACTCTCTCCAGCAGATCCCTGTCCCTCTTAAACTGGGGAGCCCAAAACTGAAGGCAGTACCCAAGATGAGGTCTCATCAGAGCAGAGGGGAAGGAGAACCTCCCTTGCTCTGCTGGACACACTTTTCTTAATGCCCCCCAGGAGCCCATTGGCCCTCTTGGCCACCAGGGCACATTGCTGCCCATGGATGTTCTCCACCAGCACTCCCAGGTCCCTCTCCACAGGGCTGCTCTGCAGCAGATCACCTCCCAACCTCTACTGCTGCAGTTTATTATCCCTCCCCAGGTGCAGGGCTCTGCACTTGTCCTTGTGGAACCTCATTAGGTTCCCCTGTGCCCAGCTCTCAGTCTGTCCAAGTCTCACTGAATGGCCACACAGCCTTCAGCTGTCTCAGCCAAGCCTCCCAGTTTGGTGCCATCAGCAAACTATCACATATTTTCCAGGACTTGGAACAGGGTTGCCAGAGCACAACAGACAATGCAACAACAAAATGACCACAAAAATAATAATAATAAATCTGTTTAGTTCCTCCTTGCCAGTTTCCCAGTAATGTCTGCAATAACCCCAGTGTCTCATTTCTGCATGAGCAAGGGCAGCTCAGTTTCCAGCACTGTTAAACCAGAAGTGGGTTTTGCCCTCCCTTTACATTTGCCTCTGCTGCTTTATCACACTGTTTTAGGAGATCACTCACATTTAGCCCTTACCTTTACTATCCTGAACAACTCACTGTTAGTCTGGCCACTTGCTCAGACACTTCTCTGAACTTGAACCCCACTCTGCTCCAGCATAAAGCTATATGTCACTGCTTGTTGGCATTCAGAGTGAAAGCTCTGCAAGGCTCCTCACCTATCTTCTTTTAGCTATTTATATATATCTGCAAGGATGAATGTCCACAGTAGGCTGGTTCAAAGCCTTGGTGCATGCCTTTTGGTAGCCTAAGAAGCTGGATCTCCTGTGTCCATGTCCCTCCTGACCTCTTCAGAGAAAAAGTTGTGATGTTTTTCTGAGGAATAAGCTTTGCAGGGGTTACTCTTCCCCTCTACACCACATTTCCCCATGTGCACACAGTTTTCTTCAGTGCAGTCCCTTGTGATTTGCCTGCTCCAGACACCACAAGGATTTTATCTGTGATGTCCCAGATCTCCTCTGAGTCACCTTCAGCAATTGGTGTCATGGTCAAAACCTTCAGCTCTTCAAAAACCAAAACAAGAGGCCCTGCATCACAGTTTGTTTCTGACCTCCTTTAGAGAACTTGGTCTGTTGTTAACAAAGGTAAGCTCCCAACCTCCTGACATTGGACATTTCAGAGGAATCTGAAGTTTCTGCTTTGTGCCTTCCCAGATTTAATTTCTGTCACTCTGAATACCTTTCATCAGGAGTTTTTCACCTTCTGCCATTTCCACATTGGACTATTTCAAGCTCCTATTTGACCGGAGTATTTTTTTCCCCCTAATAAATTAATCTGCATTAAGGGAATCTAAATACTGATACTTCTGTATTGTGTTGCCTCACGTACCCAGTTCCTTTTCCACTTTCCTCCTTTGTTGGCCAAAAAAATAAATTAAAACACTGAGAATGATTTAGTGCTTGTGAAAACTGCCAGGCTAAGAACAGTCATAATATTTATCCCCAAACACAGAGTGCGTGGGCAGCACCAGTAAAACACAGCTTAGCCTTGACCTGGACAAACCTGGAATGGAAAGGGAAATTGTGAAGAGATTTTTAAAGCCTGCATTAGAAGGATCAAGTGAACCTTCTGGCAGAACTCAGGTCAGCTGAGATTCACTGCAACCTTTTCATCTTCATTGCTGCATTTGAACACCACTTTGCAGTGCCAGGGTGATGCCAAGCAACGTGCTCCTCCTGTTGTGGGTAGCACTTGCTCTGATTCAGCAGCCACACTTACCAGCAGGGCTGTGTGTTTCCCCATGTAAAGAAGAGATGTTGCACCATGTTCTTCTGAAGAACTCTTCCTCAGTCTTATTTCTGCTTTCCTAATCCCCAGGGAATATCTGGTATTCAAAGGTTTTGGCTGGGTTCTTGCAACCTTAGAATCAAGTGCCAGATGCAGGCGTAGTGAGAGCAGTGGAGCTGGCAACCCTGCAGAGCAGCAGCAGGAGTGCACAACTTTGCCCAGACTAGAGCCAGAGCCCTTATCCCACCAAATTCTGTGATCTCCCTCTTCTGCAGTTCAAACTGGCTGGCTGCTTTTATAAGCCCTGTACACTCCTGCAGATCAATGGGACTGGATTCTGAAAATCCCATTAGAGAAAAAACAAGTGCCAGCAGCAGAATTAGAGCCTTTTCATTCCTCCCCAGAAAACAGAAAACAAACACAGTAAATTGCCCATCAATTACTCAAATGCAGAGGCTTGAAATTCTTTTCCCCTCTGCAATTATAGAAGTTGTTCCATGCAATAAAAGGTTATTAAGGCAATACTTAATGTTCTTATTCATAATTCTCAGCCAGCTTCATTTAAAATTTAAACCTGCCAGGCTGTTTGAATGTAAATTGTGATGCTCTAGAGGATTAAAAAAAAAAACTCCAACCTGTGAGAGCACCATAAATTCCAAGGGGTTTCAGACAGGTTTATTCCCATCATTTCTGTGGCATCAGCTTTACTGCTCCCTCTCTGTCTCTCCATTAGATCATTCAATATTCTTCTAGCAATGCCAAAATGTTGGTTGGTTTGGGTTTTTTTTTTTTCCATTCTTGGCTGAATAACTCTTCAAACCCTACCATGGGAGGGGAGGAGGGGTTGCCTTTCCTGGAATCTGCTTACTTATCAGTATGGCATCTAAATGGTCTCGGAGCAAAAAAAAATAAATGACGTTATCAGGCCATTACAAGAAAGCCTTCTGGGATCAGTAGGCAAAATCTGACCACAGAAGTCATCAGTGGCAGAACCCTTCTCAGTAAAAGGACTTTTAGTCCTTTTCTGTTGAAACTTTGGTCTGAATTACTAAAGGGTTTGGGGGTTTTGCTTTTGGTTTTTCTTGGCTTTTTGGTTGTTTTCAGATTTGTCGTTTGGGGTTTTTTTTTGTTTGTTTGTTTTTTTCCTTAATTGCATTGTGAAAAGAAAGGACTCAACCCAGCAGCACCCAAGTTTATGATTAACTTGAGAGAGTCTATACAGACTTTATCTCAGCCCATAATGAGCGTGGTTACTTTTTTGGGTTACTGCCTGCTGGCAAATCTGCAGACACAAGTCAACAATTTTTCTACCAGTCTGAAGCTTTCACCAACTTCGCTTGAGAAGCAGCTGGATTATTTGAGCCAACAGATACCAGGGCATGAAAAGGACAGGACAATAACCAAACACTCTCTTTTTTTGCTTTTGATCTCAGGAGCAGAAAGGTCTGCAGGAGGAGAGCAGGGTGCAGCTCACCCCTTCCCATCTCACAGACTGCACATCTACAGCTGGGCAAGGTCTTTCAGTAGGTTCCATTACAAATCAATAAGAACTGTTCCACAGGGGATTCAGCAAGACCTGGAATAAATCTGGTTAGTTGCTAGGTAAATGCATTTACTTTTGTCCCTACATCATTTTTTTCCCCCCACATTTCCTGGATAATTTTCCTGTACAAGGAACAGCTTGAATGAACAAATGAATGTTATCACAGCCAGGGCAATCTTTTTGTTCAGGTGAGTGTGGGCTGCTTATCTCTGCTGCTATAGATGCAGTGAACTCTGCTTTAAATTTCAGTGCACAATTACTTCACCTCTTCCATCCATCTCCTGTGAAATGCACAAGCTGAAGATTGGCTGTGGAGTATTTCTAGGTTATATATGAAGGGAAGGACTATTAAGCTCCTTTCCCGAGGGATAGTGGGACCTAATTTTCAGGGCAGAGCCTCTAGGAGAAAGGCCTCAAAGATCAGAGATGTGGTTCTTTCTTCCAAACTTTTCAACCAGCAGAATCAGACAGAGAGAGGGCAAAGCCACACCCCACACACAGAAAGCAGAAGTGGGAAGAAGAAGAGGGACAGCATTATTTTTGCTACTTAGAACAGTGGTTATGGTGTAACATAGAAAATTACTATTTTAGAGGAGAAGTACCATGTAGGACCTAAGTTCACTTAATTCATCTCTAGACCAAGAACAATACCTTAAAGAATACTCCCAGGAAATGTTTCTAACTCCCAAAGCAAGTACCAAAGGGTCAGGTTTGGGTGCAGTGGTAAATACTTTCTCCCTGGCTCCTAATCATTCTATAAGGAATGACAAAAGGGATGTGGCTTGCAGGTTTCCTTTGTCCTGATGTAGCTCTGCTGCTGCAATCACATTATTCCTTTTCAAAGCCCAGAAACTTTATTCAGTCTATATGAGGGAGGAATAATAGGAAGCAAGGACTCTATGAACCAAGCACACTTTGCTCAGGATTTTTTTCCCCCTTAATGATTCTTGAGATCCACACCAAAGTCCAAAGCATATTGAAAACTAAACCAAAAAGATGAGCTGCTTCAGGAGATGCCCTACAGAGGAGGGACAGAACCCGCAGGATGCTACAGCTGCTGTGCTACAAAGTTCATGCCTGACTCATCTTTGATGTTTTAAAAAGCAGGGTTTCAGAAGCAGAATGAATGCATATTGAATTGTGCAAGGGGGTTAGGAACATTACAGGAGCTTTGCTATTAAATAGCATGATTAGATCTGGCAAAGGAAGAGCTCTAAGCACTCTGTTGAGTTTGCTGGTGGAAATGCAGCCCCGGAGAGGTGTGAGGCATCGTTCAGCACATCACCAGTGTAATCTCCCAGTTCTTTGAAGGGCATTGCCACACGAGCCTTTGCTTCAAAGCTTTCAGTTTTCCAGCACCTCCACACCTATTGGATGACAGCATGAAGAGCAGAACTGGCAGAGAGACAATGCTGTGAGCCTTTTTCTTCCCAGGACAATCTCTTTTCTAACCACTCTGTACTGTAAGCAAACCTGAGAGACCTGCATGGTGCCAGTGCGTGGGTGACCTTTTCCAGGAAGGCAACTTCTTGGAAGGTACCAGAACTGGTTTTTACTTTATTATGTACAGCTGGAAGATGTTACAAATGACACACCCCAGAGTGAGTTTTATAGCATCCTCTGTAACAGACACGACAGCAAAGCTGAAGATTAAGACATTTTTCACACCTCACATATTAAGTGACAGTGAGGAGAAAGAAAATGCCAGGACATAACAGGAAACCTATCTCACATAAGACTGTTTTAGTATGAATTTTCTTCTTGGTTGTAATCAAAATCCTCCTGCTAACTTGTCAGAGTCACACGATATCTATGTGAGGTGGTCAGAGCAGCCTTTTCCTCCTTTGCTTACACCAGAAGAAGTGTTGATGTTCAGCAATAATGGTATTTTTACTGCTGTTTATTCTAATTACAGCACAAGCAGCCCAGCAGGCAGCAGGGCTGGCAAGCTGAGCAGAGGTCTCTCTGCCATCACTGCTCTGGGCTGCACCTCAGAAGGAGGACTGCACTGCATTATGTGTGGCCGTTTGGAGGGCTGCTTGCTGCTGGCCTCACTGCACAGCCTGAGACAAGGTCATGCCGCTGGCTCCTCCACCTCTATGCCCCTGAATGGGGCTGAGTGAGTCCTGGAAGTTCCCTTGTTTGCAGAAGAGATCTTACCAGAACTTGTGTCCAGCTCTTACTTGCTCCACAGATTTAATTACTCAGTTATGCCATTAAGCCATGGGCCATCAAGCTTTAATGCAATCTTTTGCTGTTGACCAAGACATTGTGTCATTTCCTGAATGTCAAACAACATATGACAATGGAGTGGGCATAAAAGATCAGGAAAACAAGGGTTCAGCTACTTCTGTCCTGAGTTCAGAGCATAGATAGCTGCTCCCTGAATGCTTCTGCATTTGCTTGAAGCTTTGCAGCATTAAAATGGACAATGGTGATTAGTTTGCCTTTCAGAAGAATGAAATCTGAATATTCCTGAACCCTCCTGGCTCAACAGCCTCCAGCTAAAGTATATTAACTTGCATTTTACAGTTGCTGGTACTGTGTGGGGTTTTTTTTTTTTAATCAAAGACTGAAATAACACAAAACCTCTTTGTGGTTCTTAAAACAAGTCCCAGTGTGCTTGACAAGCAGTTCCCTAACCTAATATGGACATCCTGCAGTCACCCATGACATCCACTTATGCTCAAGAGAGAGAGCTGCAGGTACCTCAAGAGAATGATTCATAAAGAGATGTAAATAAAGTGACTCTGGTGAATTACCTTCTGGAAGGGACTATTCCTCTCCACTGATGTAAGTGGAGCATGAGTAGCTGAGGCTCAGCAAGGTTCACTTCCACACATTAGGTGACATTTGGTTTCTGAGTTTCTGAAGAGATGTAGAATATGTTTGATCACTTCAGTGCAAGAAAAGGTGTTCAGAAGCACATCAGAGCTAGCTAACTTCAAATTTCCTTATTATCTCATTGTTCTCAAAGACATTATTGGTTTTTTCCCTCCTGATACTCTCGCAGTCACGTCTGCCCCCAGCTGAATCCCTAGATCTAGGAGATACCAAAGCTCCAGAGGGAGCACAAATGCTACCTCTTTCCCCAACTTTGAAGAACTTTTGGGCAACATCTTTAACCAGGAGCGAGAAAATAACATCCCAAAGGACAGAGAGATTCAAGATTCTCCAAAGGAAAAAAAAAAAAAATTATCTCTGGATAGGAAGATCTAAATCAAGCTTCTTATTTCATGGCTGCAAACAGCAGTCAGCAAAAAGACAACACAGACTGACCTCACAACAGCAGGGTTTTAGACCACCTTTCCAAGCTACTGTGCTACTTGTCAAAAACACTGCTGTCACTAAAGGGGCTAATTCTTGCCTCCCTAGTTCTCACATCCCCCTCTCTGAGTTTACTTCTGATCTACAGCTGGATTATCTGTTCCAAGCAACCTCCTCAGAACTGGGGAAGATCTGGCAGTTGTCAGAACTCTCACAAGACCCTGGCTGAGACATCACCCAGCACCCCCAGGTGAGTGGCTCTGCATGGGGACATATATAGAATCATAGAATGGGAAGGTTGGAAGGGACCTCAAAGATCATCCAGTTCCAACCCCCTGCCATAGGTAGAGACACCTCCCACTAGCACAGCTCACTCAAGGCCTCATCCAACCTGGCCTTGAACACCTCCAGGGAGGGAGCAGCCACAACCTCCCTGGGCAACCTGTGCCAGTCTCTCACCACCCTCACTGCAAACAACTTCCTCCTAACATCCAGTCTAGATCTTCCCTCTGCCACTTCAAACCCATTGCCCCTTGTCCTGGCATTGCAAGACCTTGTCAATAGTCCCTCCCCAGCCTTCCTGTAGCCCCCTTCAGATACTGGAAGGCTACTCTAAGGTCTCCTGGAAGCCTTCTCTTCTCCAGGCTGCAGAGCCCCAACTTTCTCAGCCTGTCCTCACAGCAGAGCTGCGGCAGCCCTGAGCATCTTCGTGGCGTCCTCTGGACTGGCTCCAACCGTTCCATGTCCTTCCTGTGCTGGGGGCTCCAGAACTGTATACAGTATCCTAGATGGGGTCTGAGGAGAGCAGAGCAAAGGGGCAGAATCCCCTCCCATGCCCTGTTGCCCACACTGCTCTTGCTGCAGCTCAGCACACAGTTGCTGCCTGGGCTGCATGCACACACACACATCGATATATACAGTATACATATAAATACACACACAGAGCATATAAATACACACACAGAGCATATATATATATATATATACAGCATATAAATACACACACAGAGCATATATATATATATATACAGCATATATATACATACACAGCATATATATACATACACAGCATATATATATATATACAGCATATATATACATACACACAACATATATATATATATATACACAGCATGTATATACACACACATATATAGACACTGTATGTGTATATATATATATATACACACACACATACAGAATAGACCAACAAAACCTTCAGACCACTGCTGATCATCTTCAATACTGTGTGGAAGAGGAGAGAGGTCTGCAGAAGGCATATTTGTTATGAAGGAAGAGATTAGAACTACAGATTGACACTGGTGTCCCAGGAAAACAAGGGAACGATCACAAGACCACAAAATTGTTTTGGTTGTGAAAGACCTCTAAAATCATAGAGGGTTGGGAAGGGACCTCCAAAGGTCATCCAGTCCAACCCCCCTGCAGTCAGCAGGGACATCCTCAACCAGATCAGGGTGCCCAGAGTCCTGTTGAGCCTCACCTTGAACATCTTCAGGGATGGGGCCTCAACCACCTCCCTGAGCAACCTGTTCCAGTGTACCTTAGTAAAGAATCACAGAGTGCAACCAACAGTCAGTCCACATATATCCAGAAGATGAATAAGAGGTTAAACAAACAGCCCAAATAGTTTGGTGTTGTCCAAAACTCCTGCCAGACGCATCTAGTGTCCTTTTCTGACAAAGCAAGCAGCCTTGGGGACTAAGGGGGGGCTGCATATGTGTCTTAAAACTGTCTCATGTGACAGCCTCATAAACAAGTTTGAGAAACATGGTCTAGCTCCAACCAGCCTTAGGTATGGGCAGAAGGAGCTGAAAAGCTGCTTTTGGCAGGGGGGGTGGTCATTGATCAATCACTGTCAGATGGGAAGGCAGATTGTCAGGTGCAGCTCTGGTGATATCTGCTCAGTGTTTTCACTAATAACTGAAGGGTGGTGCACAGAGTGGATGGCACCAACCTGTGAGCTGTAAGGGCAGGGTTCGAGCTGAAAGTCATCTACAATAACTTGGAGGGACATGAAACCACTATAAAGGAATTCAGCAAGAGGAGTGCTGATGCCACACTGTAGATAGAGGAAGGGGAAAAAAATCATGGCAGGGGAGCTGGGAGCAGGTAAAAATGAGTCCTGACTTCCTTATGTATCAGCAGCACAAAGTTGTGCAAGCCTAGGGCAGAGTGAAAGGTTATCATTTGTGAGAGACAGCAGGCACAATTTCACTCTTTTCAGCCCTAAGGCACTTGACCAAGTCCCTTTTGGAGTGTTGCACTTTAAAGACAAAAGGGAGGCCAAGCTGGGGAGATTTAAGAGGGGAGTAACCAGCGCTGAGAAAATCTGACCCATGAGGAAGGTTCATGGAGGGGCTCTTTGGCCCTGGGCAAGCGCTGAGCCAGCTGCTGAGGCTGCTGGTTCCCTCAGGTACTGTCTTCTTCCACCCGTTCTTTACACCTCACCTTCTCACACCACTCCTGACTGCTAAATCTTTTCTTTTTCTCATTTGGCAAGGAAGGACAAACCGAATCTTCCTCCCAGTGAAGGATTTCCAACCTCTTTTGATGTTCTCTCCTCTGGCATTTCCTCACTTTTCTCACCCTTTGCTGGAGCTCCCCACTGCCCAGAGTGAGCTCAGGGTACCTTTCACCACACTCTTGCACATCTACTGAGTCACACATCACCTCACTTGTTTCAGTGCCCCCATTCTGATGTCTTAGGCATCAGGTTAGATCTGGTATATGGAAAAAAAAACCAATGCCCAGCAAGCCTGTGGTAAGAGCCAGGTAAGGAAAAGCATCAACCTCAGACTGATGGCTTAAACTGAATTTTAAAGTTTCAGTGTTTATGTGGGCACAGCTTCAACAGCAGCTATGAGCTGTTAAGAAAAGAGATTTATTTCCCACTCCAGAGGCTGGGCAGAGTGCTGCTGCCTCTCAAGAGACCTATATGTTTTGGGATATTAAATCTTGCTGGCCAACTTCATCAATATTTGCATATTTTTCTGTTGTGTTCATATATGGTGCTGTGGATCCATAGCACTCTGCTTCCTGTACTACATCCCTCACACCTCAGAGGCTGGCTCACAGCCACCGTCCTCCATCAGCTGGTTCCAAAGGAGACCCCAACAAACTCCACACATGCAGCACTGGCAAATCCCATGGCATGGACACAGTGTGAGGATGGGAACTCAGTGTGCCTAAGGACTGCCACTTGCTCCTGTGCCACTGATGGTCTGGTGTTCCTCAGTTCAGAGAGGCTGGCACCACAGCTACCCAGCAGTGATCATGCTGTTGTTTGTAGTGCACAGCCCAAAACACCTCTGCTCCTGTGCTCCACACAGGCTGCACACAGAGCACGTTCCCAGCCCTCCCCCAGGAGCTGATGTCTCTGTGCTGTGCCAAGTAGCCATGGCACTGCTGATAGTGGGGTCCTATCTGTGATGTCTGTGCCAGGGCAGAGCTGCCAAGTCTGTGGGAGGCAGGGCACAGAGTAGCAACAGCCAGATGGTGACACACAGGGGTCAGTTTTCCTTGGCTGACACAGCTGTGTGCTTTGAGAACCAGCTCCTACTCTGAGAACCTCACAGGGCTTCCTCACTGCCAAGGCCACCTCAGCTTGGGACCAGGAGAGAAACGAATCCAGTCTGGTGTTTATCACTAACAGGCACCTTCACACAGTGTTCCTCATGCTTAGTGCCTGCTTCAAGGGTTTGCTCCTCGGCATGAGCTTCTTGGAGCTGAGCAGGATAATGGCATTCAAGTCAGGAAGGAGAGAAGGACTCATTATTCACTGCAGCAGCCTTGACCCCACCATCTCCCTGGCAAATGAAGGGACGCTATCCAGGGCTCTCGCACTGATACGTTCCCCAGTCATCAATTATTCACCAGCCTGGTCAATAATTTAAATGTCCTGGAATGTGCACATTACAAAACAAATGCCTTTGTTCTTTACATTTGCAAGGATGTCCTGCTGGCACTAGGCACAATTAATGACTTAATAAAGCCTTGATGGGAGAAGTGAAGCACTGGATTTGACTCCTTTGATGGCAGCTGAGCTGACTTCACTCTGGGCAAGCTACCTCGGAAAGAATGGGTTAGGCACATGCAGGAGCTTTGGTAAATTGGCAGCAGTGTACCCAAGGGTTTAAACAAAAATGATACATCAAAATAAAAAGAAATGACACTTTGCCTTAAAGAAGTAATAAAGAGAATAAGGAAATACTCTTAATAGGGCTCCAGCTTAACTAACTTAGTCATTTGCATACGACCTTTGGTAGTGCTGGAAGTGCATTGAATGTGGTGTGACTGAATCACAGAACGGCTCAGATTGGAAGGGACTTCAGAGATCATCTGCTCCAATCTCCCTGCCACAGGCAGCAACACCTCTCAGCTAGACTTAGTTGCTCAGGGTCTCATCCAATATGGCCTTGAACATCCCCAGGGAGGAGGCATCCACAACCTCCCTGGGCAACCTATTCTAGAGTCTCATCACCTTTGTACTGAAGAACTTCTTCCTAAGATCCAGTCTAAGCCTACTCTCCCTCAGCTTAAAACCATTCTCCCTTGTTCTGTCTCTAGATACCCTTATAAAAAGTCCATCTGCATCCTTCCTGTAGGTTCTCTTCAGGTACTGGAAGGTAGCTCTAAGGTCCACCCAGAGTCTTCTCCTCTCCAGACTGAACAAGCCCTGCTCCCTCAGCCTATCCTCACAGCAGAGGTGCTTTTACCCTTGGATCGTCTTTGTGATCCAACACTCCAACAGTTCTGAGTCCCAAGATGATGTCACTCCAACCTGGCAGTGCCTGTGACACATGCAGGAACACAGCCAGCTCGGGGTCAGTGCAAGAGGGGCACAGCCTTTGTGGGGGGCCCCTTCAGTCCTCTCTTTCCTCCTCTCCACAGCTGGAGCAAAAAGGTGTACAAGTGATATCAGTGCACAGCACTTCAGTGCCTCTAGACAGGCACCCAGGCAACCTCACTGGCACTGTAACAACTCACCTGGACAGAGGGTGGCTTCTGCTGGCTCACAGGACCTCTGTAACTGCTCCATCGAGATGACTGCAGATCAGTTTCAATGTGATCGAAGAAATAAACACTGCTCCTGGAAAATATAAATGAGGGCAATATTTTTTTTCCTGGGAAACAAACTGAATCAGCTTGTCTTCACGAGGGGAATGGGGAGCAAGATTCAGCTGATCCTAACTATCTTTTCTTTTCATCTTTTTTTTTTTTTTTGGGGGGGGGGGGG
>VWZE01004296.1:125683-140885 GCA_013396675.1 Eubucco bourcierii
AAAAAAAAAAAGACTTGTAAAACTTCTTCAAGAGTGTCAAATTCCAAAGTTCAACGTTTTGAAGATAATGATCAAAACCAGAAGGGTTGCAGTTTTCTTTCCTGTTGATTGCTTTCAGATTATTATCAAAATCAGAACAGTTGAATTTTTGTTTCCTCTTCATTGCTTTCAGATTCTTAGCAAAATCAGAACAGTTGAATTTTTGTTTCCTCTTCATTGCTTTCAGATTCTTAGCAAAATCAGAACAGTTGAATTTTTGTTTCCTCTTCATTGCTTTCAGGTATTTTCCCTCCCCCCAAGGATTTTTATTTTGTTTTATGCTACTCAACTTTGTAGCAAAGAAAAGGTTTAAGACCCCCTGAAACTTCTCACAAGAGGAGCAATCCATCTCTTGCCTAGGTCTTGTCATTGCCATCAGTACAGCCCTGGAGCATCTGCACAGGGGAGATGGAAGTTTGAGAAGGATTTTAGATATTCATGGCCTCAGCCTCCTTCTTAAGTGATGATAGCTGCACTTTGTGAAACAAGGCTTTGTTTGGGTCGAGCTGGACGTGTAGATAACAAAATATATACATTAGAATGGCATCTTAGAACCCTTTCAGCTGGAAAAGACCTTTAGGAACAGCCTTGATCTTGTAGCAAATCTTCTATCTGCCATTGAAAAGGAAAGAAAGCAACACCCTTAACAACAGGAACGTCTGTGCTCAGTGAAGGCAGTGAGAGCTTTGGCTTTTGGTGGTGAATAACACCACGAAACATAGCTCAGATTTGTGACCTTTCTGTCGAGGAAGAGGCTGGAAGGGGCAGGAGGCAGGCAGTGCACAGGCTGCGAGCCAAGGCAGGCAGGCAGGAGGCCAGGTTATCGCTCTCAGGTGAACAAAGCTTTCCTACCCCACGCAAAGAAAATCAATGCAGGAGGAGAGGCAGGGTGAGGCAGAACCCGCTGAGTACAATTCAATCCATCCCACGGGCACGAAGAGCTAAACAAAGCACTGTGTTCAGCCAGGGTTTGTCTTTCAAACCACTGAGTGGCTGCAAGAGGAGCTGTGCAGCAGCAGCTCCTCCATCTGCAGTATATGCTAAGATATGGTCCCAAAACCTCCAAACTATCTGATAAAATCCAGGGCCCTTTTCTGCTAGTGATGCCCTGGGTGCACTGGAACAGGCTGCCCGGGATGGTGGTGGAGTCACCATCCCTGGAGGTGTTCAAAATCCATGTGGACATGGCACTTTGGGACATGGTTTAGTGAGCATGGTGGTGTTGGGTTGGTGGTTGGACCTGATGATCTTAGAACTCTTTTCCACCTGAAATGATTCTATGGTTCTATAGATCTTCAAAGTTTCCTAGCACCACATCTAACTCATGTTCATGGGTAGAACTTACACATCACTAGTGTCATGGAAAGAGCTTTCTGGTGAAGTAGCTCAGTCCTTTGGTGTTTGCAGGCTGCTTGAAAGGGCATGAAGGGGAAAGGCAAAATTATCAGTTTGCTTTCTACTCCAGAGCTGGGAGCAACAGCTGCTGTCCTCATGAGATCATTCCTGAGACAGCACAGTGAAACCTGGTGACTCATTGTCCAAAAGGTACTGATAAATAATAGGTAGTTCAGTGCAAAGCAAAATAATATATAATGCCCTAAAGGGGTTGGTTTCATAGAAAAAGCAAGAAAAACCCTTACAAGAATGTGAGCAAGGGCTGGTGACACTCCACAAACATTTGAGAAAGGGAAGAAAAGTAACATGGCACAATCAGGAAAATGTGATGGAGGGAAATGGTTGCCAGCCAGTCCACACACTGATGCCCAGCACAAAAGTCAGTAGAGCTCATGAAATAATTCCATTGTTTCCTCAGGATGGGCCAAAAAACTTTTTCCAAAAGCCAAAGAGTGCCTTCTCTTTGCCTCTCCTGACTTTCCAATGGACATGAAGGGCTCACAAACATCCTAACCCACAGAATGTCAGGGGCTGGAAGGAACCTCCAAAGCTCATCCAAGTCCAGCCCCTCTGCCAGAGCAGGATCACCCAGACCACATCACACAGGAACACATCCAGGCAGGGTTTGAGTATCTCCAGAGAGGGAGACTCAACAATCCCCCTGGGCAGCCTGTTCCAGTGCTCTGTCACCCTCACAGGGAAAAAATTCCTCCTCATGTTTCCATGAAACAGCTTTCACTCATTGCCCCTCGTCCTGGCACTGGGCATCACCCAGCAGAGCCTGGCTCCAGCCTCCTGGTACTCAGCCATTATATATTTATAACCATTGCTGAGGTCACCTCTCAAGCTCCTCTTTTCCAAGCAGCACAGCCCCAGCTTCCTCAGGCTCTCCTCCTAAAAGGTGTTCCATTCCCTAAATCATCTTTGTGGCCCTGTCCTGAACTCTCTCAAGCAGTTAAAAAGGTGGGAAGTTGGCCCTTGACATACTTTTTTTTTTTTTTCCCCCTAANAGCTTTCACTCATTGCCCCTCGTCCTGGCACTGGGCATCACCCAGCAGAGCCTGGCTCCAGCCTCCTGGTACTCACCCATTATATATTTATAACCATTGCTGAGGCCACCTCTCAAGCTCCTCTTTTCCAAGCAGCACAGCCCCAGCTTCCTCAGGCTCTCCTCCTAAAAGGTGTTCCATTCCCTAAATCATCTTTGTGGCCCTGTCCTGAACTCTCTCAAGCAGTTAAAAAGGTGGGAAGTTGGCCCTTGACATACTTTTTTTTTTTTTCCCCCTAAGCCCCCATAATCGTAGCTGACCTTTATCTCAAAGCCTGAGGGCACCTCTTGCAGTGTCATGCCTATCAGACAGCCACTCTTCATACCAACCCCAGCCTTCAGAAAAGTCTGAAAAGTCTGGCACATCTCTGTCTAGCCTGATACCACTTTGACTGCCATGCTAATGTAAAGGGATATAATTGTACCTGGAGATTTTGGGGAGAGGGGTTTCTGTCGAAGTCATATTGGCTCTCTGCCCTCTTTCAGTCCCATTCTGTTAATTATCGCTTAAATGGAGAAGTGGAAAAGAACAAAATGACCTTTGCCAGCACTCAGTTCCCTGGGAAGGGAAGGAAGATTATTTGCAGGCACACAAACACAACAAGCAGGCAGCTCTGCCTTGCTGCTCTTGCCATTTCCACAACATTTGATCGTCTGGTTGCTAAGCACACTGCCACGATGCTACTTGACATTTACATTTTATTTTCAGTTTATTGCTAAAGGTAGGAAATGAGGCACTCTCCTACTCTCTTAAATTATATTCATCTTGCTAATAATACTGCTAAAAGCCCCATTCCATTTAATTTAATGTACTTAGAACGCCTGATAAACACTCAGGCACTGCCAGGCACATCTGCCTGAAGAAGGCAGGATCTGTTGAGAGAATTTCTTCATCAGAGAGGAGGGTTGATGAGGAAATCCCAGTCTAGGTGAAAACTCCCTGGAGCCTTCTAGAAGACTTAAAAACCTAGAGTGACCCAAATCCACAAGAGCTTGGAGCAGCTGCATCAAAAACCTCAGCTCCTGTAAGCTAAGAGAAGTATTCAGACATGGTGCAGCTGGGGAAGTCAAAGCAGAGGTCCCCACAGGTCTCCTCTGCCAGCAGTCTGCAGTGCAGCAAAGAGCAGAAGCATCTCAGTTTACCAAGCCAACGGAAGATGAGAATAAATTTTGCCCAAATCATAATTTCTGACAGATTTTTACTCACTGTTAGCTGCAGTTTAAATCACTTTGTAGCTGAGACCTCCCATGGCACAGGCAGACACATGAAGTGAGAGCTTTAGCCAACATATAACTGAAGTGAGCAGGGTAACTAGCTCAGGCTCAGGTATTCAGAGACTCCCTAAATAGGTGTCCTACCCCTCAGGGTCAATCCAGAGCAGTGCTGAGTATCCCCAACACCTGCTGATTATCATGGCAGCTGTGATTCC
Organism: Eubucco bourcierii; assembly: GCA_013396675.1. Taxonomy (NCBI): domain Eukaryota; kingdom Metazoa; phylum Chordata; class Aves; order Piciformes; family Ramphastidae; genus Eubucco; species Eubucco bourcierii. Next base: position 129,596 of record VWZE01004296.1, read on the forward strand.
CCAGCCACTACTAACAGTAAGAAAAAGCTTGTACTCTGATAAGCACCTCAGAAATAAAGCTGGGACCTTACTTCCCCAGGCAGACCCAGGGGGGTGGTGAGAATACATCTTCTGCCCTGGGAAACCTCCACTGCAGTGGACAGCCATGGAACACACATCTGCCCAGCTGCAGGGGAGCATGGAGGCTTAGCTCTTCCCCATGCTGGAATGAGAAGCAGGCAGCATGGGTAGCCCAAGGGTGGTGGAGACTTCTGAAGCTCACCACCTGCCCAGCAGAGGCAACCAGGCAGCAAGGATGGGTGCAGGAGAGCAGGAGGCAGTCGTGGTGTGGCTCCTGCCTCCTGTCAAATACAACTGGAGGAGCAGGGTCGTTCTGAGGGGTACTGAGCTTGCCTGTGCTGTTCCACTTTGGTCACTCTGCACTACTTCACCCAAACCAGCATGCACCATTGCAACCTCCTCTCTCTTTTACTCTCCTACAAATCCTCACAGTCCTGCACATCCCAAGTGCCCAAAGACACCCTGGGCTTGTCCTTGTCCTCTCTGCCCTGACAGCCTCTGGGTCAGAAACCTCTGACCCCCGTCCTGTTTCCACAGGCAAGCACCAGCCTAGGTGCAGCTGAGCAGGCAGGGAAGGCTTAGGAACAGAATCCCAGAATCCCAGCACAGTGGGAAGGGACCTCTGGAGATCACCTTGTCCAACCCTTCTGCCAGAGCAGGAACACCCAGAGTAAACCACACAGGAACGCATCCAGGCGTGTTTGGGATCTCTCCAAAGAAGGAGACTCCACAACCTCTCTGGGCAGGCAGCTCCAGTGCTCTGCCACCCCCACAGTGAAGAAGCTTTCCCTTATGTTTACAGCAGCTCTTGCAGAGAAACAAGTTACCACCTGCCAGCTGCTCCAGAGTGATACAGGCAGCAGCCCACACACAGGCTCCTCTCTTCTGCACAGGCAAATAGCTCAGCCATGCTGATGAGCCACAGTTTAGACATATGAAAAGGGAGGATATCTAGCACCTGCCTGAAGAAAGGAAAGAACAAATCATCAGGGAAGAAAGCAAAACTTCACTGAAGCCAGGAAGCAAGTTTAATTCCATGGATGCTCACTCCTGAAGCAAAAGGTTTCTAGTTAATTGGAGATGGAGATCTAACTGTGGAGATGTGTTGCCAGCTGGAGGGAGGAGACAGCCTCTGTGTGTTCAGAGGACTCTCACCAGTCTCCAGTCTTCCCTCACCACATCTCAAAATAATCAGTGGTGAAGGTTTGGGGCTGGGAGCAAAGCTCCAACACACATAAAAGATTCACAGGCAAATGGAAAGTGCTAACAGTTTTGCAATCTTTCACCCAGTAGTTGTCTGTGGGCAGCTTGGAAAGTGATGGTTTTTTCTAAATGAAGGTCTCTTTTCAATTGCAAAGCAGCATTTTCCAAATGGAAATGCTTTACACTTATGGCAGGGGAACACCAGAGCACATCAGGCAGTGAGAGTTTCCTTCAGCTCAAGGACAGGAAGACTGTGTGAGTATCACACAGCATGGCAATTCTGCCTCTTCTTCACACATGTCATGTCCTAGCTCCTCCATCACCATCTCCACCTTTTTTTTGGTTTTGTGATTGTTTATACTTCAAGATCAACCTACTCCATCAGATGGTCTCTCCCTCAGATGGCTACTCCCCTTATTTAACAGTTCATGTTCTAGATGCTCTCACTGGGCAAACTTCAAGTTGTCTATGAGCTGCCATTCCCTTTCCTTCAGAATATCTACACATCTCCACCTCTTGCCTCCAGCATCATCTCTCTGGTCCTCTGATCTTCCTTTCCAAGGCATGCAGAAGGCCGAATTGCATCACTAAGTAAATCTTTGCAGGGACTCACTCCAAGGTAGCACACATGTACTGCCCACAGAAGTACCTTTGGCTGCTCTTGGTCACTGTCACCCTGTAGCAATCACAGCCTGCTCAGCCTCTAAACTTTAAAAAAAAAAAAAATAGAGAGAGAGGACAGAAAGACAGAAACCTCATGAGACTCAGCCAGACTTTCCCCCTTCCTTTCTCACAAGTGATGCTGAACAAAAGAGGAAAGAAAAGGGGAAAGAAAAAAAAAAAAAAAAAAAAGAAAAAAAAAAAAAAAAAAAAAGAAGAAAAAAAAAAAAAAGAAAAAAAGAGTGGCTCACTTATCTGAGTCTGCATCATATTACAGAAACCTAATAAGAAACTCTGTCCCAGGCTTCCCTGATCGCTGACACACGAGCCAGACACAGCAAGGTGTAAGTGTTACCTTCTCTCTCTGCAGCCTAAAGGATGCTGCCACCTTTGGAGTCATTTTTGTAACCATCTTCTGTATAAAATGTTGTTCAAACTGGGCTTTCAGGTGACAAGAACATTGCCAGTGCAAACAGGGGTATTTTAAGATGCAGAACAAGAAGAAATTAGCTCTTGTATAGAATCATGGAATCATGTTGGTTGGAAGAGACCTTTAAGACCATTGAGACCAACCATTCTCTAACTCTACCAAGCCTGGTGCTAGACCATGTCTGCCTCTTTGAAACACCTGCAGGGGGATTGGAACTAGGTGATCTTTAAGGTCCCTTCCAACCTAAACCATTCTATGGTATCTCTCAGGAGGGCCTCAACACCTTGCTTCAAAGACACTTTCCTTGATGCTCTGCTGATGAGTTTCTCCTTTAACTTTCCTCAGCAGCTCAGACCTAACCACTCACTAGTTCTGATGTAACTAATACAACATGCCATATTCCCACCTTTTTTTTTCTCTTCCTTTCTTCCCATTTTTCAGCCCTAAAAAATTCACTTTAAGTAGAAAATGGGCCCTGACAGTAGAATTAAATAGTGTGAGCAATATTCCCTTCCCTCTTATTTTCCCCATTTGCTTTTCTGAACAGTGCTCTGCATGGACATCTGTTTCTGTTGGGGACTGATGGTCTGGTCATTTTAGGCACAATTACTCTTACTCTCTTTGCAGCTCTCAAGTCATCATATTACCTATCTGCCTTATCAGTTCTCTAGACTAGTAGATAAAAGAGTAAAAATCTTGCTGCAAGTAGACATCACCTCCCTTAGAGGATCCTACTCATCCAGACCTGGGAGGGGGGGGAACCAAAGCAATCCAAACCAAGCCAAAACCCAACGAGCAAACCCCCAGGTTTTTCATCTATCAACATAAACCTAGAGCTCCACTCTTTCTTTTCAAATTGCATTTTCAGTGCTTAATCAAATCAGTGGAGGAAATGGACTCTTCTCCTCTGGGCAGATGAAATGGAAGAGGTGAATGTCTGCTCTCTTTCAGCAGCACTTAAAGAGATTCCAGGAAGAGTCATTGCACAACAGCAGAAGGCATTTTTTGTTCTCCAGCTGCTGACTGTTTTCCAGACTTTTTGATTAAATTAGGCAGGCATAACAGGTCTGTACCACGGCACTGGAACTGCAAGTTTCCTCTGGTTTAGCAGCAGGCTGTTGACTCAGGCCATGAAAGCAGCAGCAACAATATTTCAGTTATTGGAAAGGTATTTTTTTGATGCAGACATCACAAAATAGCAGTGGCAGATTTGGGATAATGCAATTCTGAAGTGGTGCTGTCAACAACTTGCTCCTTGCAGAGAGGCTGAGCAAAAGGTTTTAGCCATTTCTATGGGGCAGTAAACAGGATTTTCTCCCCTGTGAAGGGAGTCCCATCAGCTCTTTGCAATACCTGTGGTGTCTCAGGTCTCTCACAGTGCCTCCTTTAATCTCCTGCTGCTCACTGTGGTTACACTGGCAACCAGGATAGCAGCAAATTGTTTGGAGACTAATTCAGTGACAAAGAAAATGCTGTGTAAGGATGGCAAACAGAGAATTCATGCCATGGTTACTGATAGCTACAATAAGGCTTTTCTACACACAACCACGAGTTCAAATTATCCACAGACATCCCCCTGCCAGGTGCCATTCCCTCCTTTGTCATCTTGAAATGCTGGCATGAAAAATGTTTGCTCAGTCAGTCCTTATGCATGGAGTACAAACAGACCCTGCTGAAGTCAGGTGTGAAGCTTGGCACTGAACCAGGTTGTTGCTCAGGGCCCTGCAGGGAGCAGAGCTGGACCTAACCCTATGTGACCCCAAAAAATCTTTCATTTCCTTCAGTGACTTTTCAGTTGGATTCCAGGGTCCTGATTCTCCCTGAGATGTTCAGCAATTCATGGAGCATGCTCCACCATCCCTTTGAAGAGGACACAAAGCATGCTCCACCATCCCTTTGAAGAGGACACAAAGCATGCTCCACCATCCCTTTGAAGAGGACACAAAGCATGCTCCACCATCCCTCTGAAGAGGACAATGGTTGAAAACAAATGTCCCAAGAAAAACGTCTTTGTGGCCTGAGCCCTGGTGGGAGCCTGAAGAAGTCCTCCAGGACTGGAGGCAGCTGTGGTGGGAACAGCCCAGGCAGCCAAATGTTCCTCCACAATTATGTTCAACAAGCAACTACCTCCTGTTTTCTCAGTCATAGAAAACCCTGTTCTAGCCAACAACTACCTCACGTTTTCTTGACACTCAGATTTCATCCACGCTCTTGTTGTTTAGCCCACATCGTTCTTTCTAATTTTACTGCCATTCTTCATCCTCAGTGATTCAAGCTTTTGAGTCTACCTTCTTAAAGCAAACACTCAGAACCAGGCACGATGGACTTTGCTTCCTCACTTAAAACGAATGATTATTTTCTAAGGCTGACACTGAACTTTCAGACAAAGAGGTAAGTAAGTAAGGCACAGGAGAGCTTCTCACAGCAGAGCACTCCCAAGCAGGTAAGGTGAAAACATTTGCATCACCATCCCGCCCTGAAAGGCTTTCATCTGCCCGTTCCCAAGGCACCATTTGCATAAAGAGCAATCTACAGGAGAGCTGCCCAAATAATCTTACCTCTGCATCAGAAATGCAATGTGATTTTTATTTTTTTTTTCTCTCAGATGAGCAAAACACCTTCATGTGCTCAACCGTTTTCAAGTGGGAGGCATCCCACTAAAACATTAAAGGTATTTGGATAGGACAGCAGCTCACTAGAATTTTAACTGCTGTCCAGAGAGCAAAACGTTTGCAGGGAAGCAAAATGCACAGGGTAGAATTTTTGGTCAGCTTCTTTAGTCAGTGCCTGTATCAGGGACACCTGGACACACTGCTTATGACAACAGACTGAAAAATCACAACAAAAGAAAGCTCCCACAAAATGTCACCAGGAGACACAAACAAACCATTCTGCATAAAAAGAAATATTGCTGCATGTTTACTTCTTTGCTTTTTGGTTTGTTGTTTTTTTTTTAACTCTCCTTCCTTGTTAGTTGTTTCTTTGGCTACCCCTACCCATCAGACAGACTCCCACTTGTTTTTTTTCTGGGCAGTGCAGTAAATCCCTCCTGCACTTCCTTTATTGCAACAGAGATCAGAAGCTGGCCCCAGAGCACCAACCAGACTGAGAGATACCCTCTGTGGTTAAGTGGGGGGAAAGAATTTGTAACACCCTGATAGGAGCTGTGCTCTCTGGCACCAACGGCATGCAGCAATGTAAATAAGGGGCAGAATGAAACTTGCAGGGGAAATACCCCTGTGGACATCTTCTAACAGTCAAGCACCTGTCTCAGCACCCTTGATGTAGCTTTGGTAACGTCTATATAGGGCGAACGAGAGCATTCTTCTCTCTGCCACCTACCCTGTGCCTTGGAAACAAGTTTTGAAGGGACTGCATCCATCAAACAAAACATTTGTGGGGCCAAACTTAGTGCAGCACCAAACACTTCCTCAGATTCCCCACGATGTATTTATTGACATCACTCCCTGCAGTCCAGACCTTGAACACTCCACAGTTTTGATGTTATTCTTATATCAAACTTAGGAGGTGTGTGAACAAGAGGGTTGTTTTGGGGTTTTTCCCCCCTTTGGTATGTACAGATGTCCAGATTGGTGGCTTTGTGAACTGTTTAAAGCCATTTCAGCTGAATAAATGTGCAGCCAGGATCAGCTTTCTGTATCCCAGACGATACCTTAGCTGGCTGAACTTTATTTTGCTCTGAGCTGCAAAATTGGGGGCACGGAGGAATTGCCTGTAATGGCTCACGAGCACCATCGGCCTTTATTAACAGCGGTGTTGCATTTCTCCTAACTGTCCTTCTGTGACACCCCAGTTACTTGGCACAGTAACCTATACGCACTCGCTTAAAGCGCAGCTCTATGGCCCAGCCTCCCCCCCGAGCCTAACCACTCCTGGTGTATGTGGGAAGAATTAACACAGTCTGCTTCGTCCTCAACTGTTCAGACCAAGCGAAACACTGCCCTGGGTTTTTTGCACGTTATCTTGGAGAATCTCTTTCCAAAGAGTTTTTCGGTTCTGATTGATACACACCCCACACACACTCCCTTTTCTAGCCTCAGGGATGGTGGCAGCTCTGCGCTGGGCATCGCAACAGCTCTGTACCGGGCATCGCAGCAGCCGTGCCTGCCACCTGGCAGCCTCCCCCACGCATCATCCCACCGAGCTTCCCTCCTCCCCACCGAGCTGCCCTCCTTCCCACCACAGCGAACAAAAGCCCGATTGTGCCCTCACCGAGCGGCAGGACTTGTTTTCGAGCCGTGGGTGCCCTGGGGAACGCACCCAGCGCTTCCAGCTCCCGGCGCTCCGGACGTACGCAGCCTGCTGGCGGCTGTTTGCCCCCACTGCAGCCCCAGGGCCTCGCCCCCCTCCCGGGTAATCAGGACTTTCCTGGGTGCTGCTGGCTGCCCGGTACGGAGTGGGCTGCTCCTGACACAGGTGGTTTGATTGCACGTCTGAAGACACAGACTCGGAGTTTGTGCTCGTTTTGTCAAGCTCCAACACCTGTGCCAAAACAAGGCAAACACGGGAGGAGGAGAAGCAAATGGTGTCCTCCTGAGTATTCCTACACCCCTGGATACGTCCAGGTATGAGGGGTGATTTTTAAACATGTTTCCTTACTTGGTGTTGTTTCTTACTGGAGATAAACTTCCTTGCAGTCAGTCTGAGAGACAGATCCCCAGTGCAGCTTCAGTCTCCCACCCGTGCCCCAGAGCAGACACACAGCAGTGTGCTCCAGCAAGACCTCTGCTGCTGGTGAAATCCCACTCTAGGGCACTTCGGCTGAGGGCAGACTCCTCGGTGCAGCCCTGTGTGTTCATACAGACTGACCCAAACCCGGTGCCTCTGGGCATAGCAGGTATTTCTTTGCTCCTTGCCCTCAGTTTCTAGCGAAATGCTTCTTCCCCTCTCTAATTTTCCTGCTCCCTCTGTCTCTCCCACCTGCTGTTTGCTCGCTGAGGAGAGCTGCGTGCACACGGATAAACAATACCCTGGGAAATCCCACCAAAGCTCCATGCTTTCAGCTTCTCTGTCAGCAGTTCAAATCCATGGCTCACACACTGAACAAATCTTCTTTCTTTTTTTAACTCCCCATTTTTCAGATCTGCCTAGCTCTGTGTTTGTTGCATTTAATCATAGCAGAAGGGGCAGCCATTTCACTCACCAGTCCCAGGCAGTTTAACCCAACCCATAATACCAGCATTGTAGTCAGCTTGCTGAGAGCTGGAAAAATTAGACATACCTGTTTGTAATGAGTGCTGATAATTACACAACCCACAAACAACAAAGCAGTCTGCTAGATCCAATCACTGCCTCCATTTGAAGACATTAACATTGATAATTGCATACTGTGGAAGCTCAGAGTCACTAAACAAGATTGCCTCCTCCATACTCATCACAAAAGACAGTACCAGAGCAGAGAAACTTAAGTGCTAGGAGGAGGAAAGAGATGACATCTCTTCTACAGATGAGGAAAGACATACAGACATGATAAAGAGTGTGCAGGGCAGAGCTGGAAAGCCAAAGCACCTTTGACATTAAACCATCTTCCCAAGACGAACTCTGGGACAAACCAGAAAGATTTTGTGAGGATGTACAGGATCCACAGATTCCATCTCTGGGTGTAATTCTTTCTGAAGAGCAGTTTCTAATTCCCTGGTTTGTGAGATGTGAATCTCCAAGAACAGCTGAGCTTTTCCAGCTGTCTGAGCACGGGAGGAAAGTTAAACATTTTTATTCTCTCTGGGGGAGGATGCACCAGAGACAGTGGTGTTCACATCCAGGTAGCTCCAGTTGTGTGTGACTGCTGCAATGACTCCTTTCAGGGCTCCTCATTTTCTCTTACCAGCTCCTGGAGATGTGGTTCACTGAGAGATGCTTTTCAATCTAGGTTACTGTACCAGGCAGAGCAAAGCCACCAGTTTCCAAACCTTAGCAAACATGCCCCTTTCGATGTCTTCCCCAGGGCCATATTAGAAACACAGTAGACCAGGACATGAGAATTTTCCCACCCAGCATTTAATTTGACTTCTATCCCCATTTCCCAAAAGCTTATACTTTCATCACCCCACTTACCTGCACAATATGGAGCTAACAGAACCCATACAAGTGCAGATAACTTTTCAAACAGACTCTTCTCTCCACACCCAGCACCTGCAGCAGGGTGAGGTATCACTCAGCACTGCAGATCAGTCACCTGCAATCAGAAAGCCACAGCAATATGTTTACAAAGCAGCAGCACATGAAAAGCTGGAGAATAGTTGAAAAACAGTCAGGGAGAACATGGAATCAGAGCTGTAAGACAGACCAAGCTCCAGTGCTCGCTGTAAAAACTGCCTTGCAAAAATCCCACCTGCTTTAGCTGTCTCAGCAGGATGCTGGTCAGTGCCTGTGCCACTACAGAAATTCCCAGCACAGTCTCTGCAGGTGTGCAGGGAGGTTTGCTAGGTGCAAAGCTCCTTCTTTCTGCTGTCAGCAGAGAGAACCTGAAAGGAGGTTTCAGTAAATGTGGAGGTTGGTATCTTCTCTCAAGTAGTTAGCAAGAAAACAAGAGGAAAAGGCTTCAAGTTGTGTCAGGGTTGGATATTAGAAAAATTACTGCAAGAGTGGTCAGGTACTGGAACAGGCTGCCCAGGGAGGTGATGGAGTCACCATCCCTGGGGATTTTCAATAAATGTGAAGACTTTAGGTTGCTTTAGGTCATGGTTTATTGGCCATGGTAGTCCTGGGTTGATGGTTGGACCTGATGATCTTAATTGTTCTTCTCCAGCAGGTGTTTCCATCCCATAATGAACAGAATATTTGATAAGGCAAAATATTCTAAATAATTTCTAAGCCCTGTTTAGCCCCAGACAGACTAAATTTAGTCTTTGTACACCGGAGAGAGCTCCCTGACCCCTGGACCTTAGAGAATTTAAATAGAATCACAGAATGTCAGGGGTCAGAAGGGACCTCTGAAGCTCATCCAGTCCAACCCCCCTGCCAGAGCAGGATCACCTAGAGCAGATCACACAGGAACACACAGAATCATAGAATGGTAAGGTTAGAAGGGACCTCAAGGATCATCTAGTTCCAACCCCCTGCCATAGGCAGGGACACCTCCCACTAGCACAGGTCACTCAAGGCCTTCTCCAACCTGGCCTTGAACTCCTCCAGGGAGGGAGCAGCCACAACCTCCCTGGGCAACCTGTGCCAGTGTCTCACCACCCTCACTGCAAACAACTTCCTCCTAACATCCAGTCTAAATCTCCCCTCTGCCAGTTCAAACCCATTGCCCCTTGTCCTGTCATTGCAAGACCTTGTCAATAGTCCCTCCACAGCCTTCCTGGAGCCCCCTTCAGATCTTGCAAGGCCACTCTAAGGTCTCCTGGAAGCCTTCTCTTCTCCAGGCTGCAGAGCCCCAACTCTCTCAGCCTGTCCTCACAGCAGAGCTGCTGCAGCCCTCTGAACATCTTGGTGGCCTCCTCTGGCCTGGCTCCAACACTTCCATGTCCTTCCTGCACTGGTGGCTCCACAACTGCACCCAGGACTGCAGATGGGGTCTGAGGAGAGTAGAGCAAAGGGGCACAATCCCCTCCCTTGCCCTGCTGCCCACACTGCTCTTGCTGCAGCCCAGCACACAGTTGCTGTCTGGGCTGCACTCACACTGCAGCCTCAGGTCAAGCTTTTCATCACCCCAGACCCTCAGGTCCTGTTCCTCAGGGCTGCTCTCAGCCATTCCCCACCCAGCCTGGATCCCGGTGGGTTTTGAGTATCTCCAGAGAGGGAGACTCCACAACCCCCCTGGGCAGCCTGTTCCAGTGTCACACTCACAGGGGAAAAAATCCTCCTCAAGTTTAAATGAAACTTCCTATGGCTCAGCTTCCACCCAGTACCCCTTGTCCTGGCACTGGACATTTGAGGGAAAGCCTTCACCCTTCCCTCTGTGGCAGGCCCAGGCACACCGCATGAGGCCTTGGGCGCCATAGCCAAACGGTTTGAGGGGTTCCAAATTATCCCAGATTTTTAAAAAAATATATATATATGTAGCCCAAGATCCATCCCAGGGCATGCACTGGTGGCCCCTGACTTGGTAATTTTGTTATTCCATCCCAAAATCTGCAAACTCTTTGTAAGAGGGCAGCAAGGTGGATCCCTGTGCTTTCCTCCCTACCTTTCCGCTCTCCTGAGGGATCCTTATCTGGGCACCCAGCACCTGTGCAGGGCTACTCTGCAGGCCGCAGTGGGTGCAGCCTGCTTGGGCCTGGTGGCAGGCAATGGGGGAGGGGAGAAAGTGAGCGCTGGGGTTGGGTGGTTTTGGTTTGCTTGGGGAGAAGGTTTTGGGGGAATTCTCATGTATCCTATGTCTGTATGAGGTGTTAAGGAGGATGAGCAGAGGGCTGGAGCTGCTCTGCTGTGAGGAGAGAATGAGGCAGTTGAGGCTGTGCAGGCTGGAGAGGAGAAGGCTCCCAGGTGACCTTCTTGTGGCCTTTTAGCATCCAAAGAGGGCTACAAGAAAGCTGGGGAGGGACTTTTTAGCACTGTCAGGTCAGTGATAGGACTGGGGGCAATGGAACAAAGCTGGAAATGGGTAGAGTCAGCCTGGATGTTAGGAGGAAGTTCTTCAACATGAGGGTGGTGAGAGCCTGGCAGGGGTTGCCCAGGGAGGTGGTGGAAGCCTGATCCCTGGAGGTGTTTAAGGCCAGGCTGGATGAGGCTCTGGGAAGCCTGACCTAGTGTTAGGTGTCTCTGGGCATGGCAGGAGGGTTGGAACTGGATGATCCTTGTGGCCCCTTCCAAGCCTGACTGATTCTATGATTCTGTGGTTCAATGACTCTATGAACGCCATATCTTTTCCCGCACATTTTTACATACAACCTTCCTGTATCTTCTTCCCCAATTCAGCAACAGTTTTGCTGCCCTTTTTCCTTAAAAAAAAAAAAAAAAAAAAAAAAAAAA
>VWZE01004296.1:140918-197865 GCA_013396675.1 Eubucco bourcierii
AGAAAAATAAAAAGAAGAGTAATCTCAGTCTGTCACACTCTTAAACAAAAAAACACTACACCACCAAGTTTGGCTCTTCCCCAGGAGCAAGTTACCCTGTCCCTTTGTCACAATAACTCAGAAAGAGGGAGTCGCAGCTGCAGCACCATGCAGAGCAGTCACACCACCCAGGTGCCTGCCTGTCTGAACCAAGACATACCTGTGTCTCCTCTAACAGATGCTTTCAGGTGTGAATTGGTGACCACAGTAAGTGCCTGGGACGTTTTTGAGTGAAGTATTGAAGCTCTTTGCAGAGCAAGCAGCAGACAGACTTGGTTATGGTCTGAGCCTCAGGCTTTGGGCAGCTAAGTCTCGACTTAAGCAGGCTGGATCCTGCACAGAGAACTTATTAAGTGTTCAGCTTCCTTTTCCAGGCCTTTCATAACTCCTCTTCATCAGCTGTCCTCTCTTAAGTTCCTCTCCTCCTAGCACAATAGCACCACAAATATAGACCTGAATAGAACACCTTCAAAGTGGTATTTAGTCAAACATCTCCCTGCATCTAAGATGAAACAGCTCAGAGGAACATCAGCATTTCAGCAGCGTTTCTCTTGTGACCAAAATGAGGTCTTTGATCTCAAACCAGGCAGTTCGACACAGCTTTGTCTCACAAAGGCATCTGAGAGGGGCTGCTTTCTATTTTGTGTCTACAAAAGATACAGAGAGACTTTAAAACTCCTGAGGCATTCCCATGAGATGGAATTGCTGGAATTGCTGTTCTCCATCTCTCCATCACTAACACCTCGCAGGAGAGGTGCTGAAGTGGGTGTGTTGATGTCAACCAACTTGGGCATTCAAGAAAAGAGTGATTGGAAGCAGGTTCTCCTTTCTTTCCTTCCAAAAAAAAAAATTCAATAAGGCAAGAATTCACTGAACATTTTGCCTGATTCTCCTGAAGACAAAAAGAAAAAAAAAAAAAAAAAAAAAAAAAAAAAAAAAAAAAGAAGAAATTCACTGCATTAAAACATATTCCATAATTGCAAAGTCCCCAGGAACCTCTTGTATCAATTCCTCTTCTTACACATGTCCAATTAGTCTTAAAATAGTTTACTTCAAGCTGTTATGTAAGGAGTTGTCTGGCTTGGCTTATGTCTTTTTAAAAGACACTTAGTAGACATTTTGTGCAAGTAATTACTGAGGTTGGGTAGATTAAACAAAAAAAAAAAAAAAAAGGGCATCTTCTAACTCCATTACTGTACATTAATATATCTCTTCTGACATTTACTGTCAGGACTCAGTTTTTCTTAGGCTCAGGCTACTTCACACAATTTCATCTCTTACTGGATGAGAACTTTTCAGGCTATGAGAATATTACTGCCATTCAGTGAGACATCCACAGGCTGGAGGGCTGGGCAGCAAGAAATCGAATGAAATTCAACAAGGGCAAATGCACCTGAGAAAGAACAACCCCAGGGAGCAGTAGAGGCTGGGGAATGACCTGCTGGAAGGCAGTGAAGGGGAAAAGGATCTGGGGGTCCCTAGTGGGTGGGAGGTTGACCATGAGCCAGGAATGTGCTCTGGTGGGCAGGAGGGACAATGCCATTCTGGGGTGCATTAGAAGGGCTGTGGTTAGTAGGTTGAGAGAGGTTCTCCTGCCCCTCTGCTCTGCCCTGGTGAGGCCATATCTGGAGTACTGTATCCAGTTCTAGGGCCCCCAGTTCAAGAGGGACACAGAACTGCTTGAGAGAGGCCAGTGCAGAGCCACAGATATGATTATGATGTGGAACATCTCCCTTATGAGGAGAGCCTGAGGGAGCTGGGGCTTGGAGAAGAGGAGACTGAAAGGTGACCTCAGCAATGGTTATAAATACATAAAGGTGAGTGCCAGGAGGCTGGAGCCAGGCTCTGCTGGGTGATGCCCAGTGACAGGCCAAGGGGCAATGGGTGGAAGCTGAGGCATAGGAAGTTTCCCTTAAACATGAGGAAGAATTATTTTCCCCCTGTGTGGGCGACAGAGCATTGGAACAGGCTGCCCAGGGGGGTTGTGGAGTCTCCCTCTCCCTCTCTGGAGATATCCAAAACCTGCCTGGATGTGTTCCTGTGTGATCTGCTCTAGACATTCTGTGATTCCACAGTCCTCCTGTTGCATGGTGACTGCCATCACTTTAGGTGTCTCTTTTATCAAGCCCAAACCCCACAGTCTAGTCTGAACAATAATGATGCAGTGAGAATCAAAAGTGTGCCTGAGATTCAGATGTTGCTTCTGCATGATGTGCACTCTTGGGGGAGGGGGCAAAGAAAGAATTTCCATTTTCTGTCTACCTCTTGGCCTTTCACGTTTTTCTCAGTGTAATTTGCATTTGAAATTGACAGAGTGTAGGTTGATGTCTCATTTTTTTCCTGTTTTCTGTTACTCTCCTGCCAGGTGGACTCTTCTATGACCCTCCCAATTCCTCATTCCGCCACAGCCTGTTCACATGGTTGTGTGAAATTACTGTCGGTATAATGAAAGTGCTTCTTCATCTATGGATCATCAATAGCTTCCTGCTTGCTTGTATCCAAGTGGATGAATGACAAGTTGGGTTACTTCAGCCCAAAAAGGTGAAGCTAGTTTCCAAGAGAAAATTATCTGCAATTTCAGGTCAAAGATGATGTATAAACAGATGATTTCTGTTAGGGCTTGGAAGGGACCTCCATGGATCATCCAGTCCAACGCCCCCTGTCAGAGCAGGATCACAGAATCTAGTACAGGGGTGCATCCAGATGGGTCTTGAAAGTCTCCAGAGAAGGAGACTCCACAACCTCTCTGGGGAGCCTGTGCCAGTGCTCTGGGACCCTTACAGGAAAGTTCTCATACGGTTTTGATTTGTTGTAAAAAGGTTGCTCACCTGAAGCAGCAAATCGATTGCATTTCGGATTGAGGACTGCAAAACAAATTGAGAGGAAAGAATTGGTAAGAAATTAAACAATTAATTGTTCAATTAGCAACAATTAACTCCATTAAAACAATTAAACTCAAGTAAGATTCCTTCAGAAAACAAAAGAAAAAAAAGAAAAAAAAAGAAGGTCAGGCTGAAATGACTCTGTACAGTCTGATGGCCTCTTCCTTTCCCTTTAGCTCTTGTGTGCTTGAAGCTCTGGTTGGGCTGGTAGGGGAGCAATTCTGGAAACATAAAGCTTTGCCTTTGTTCTGCCACTGCTCAGGTGTCCTCTCAATTCCTACTAACTGCTGCATGCTTGTACTCTTAACCCATCTGCAAGGAGAGGAACCTCTTGAGGTCAGCCAAGCTGAGAACATCCCCCTAGAGAAGGGAGTCATGCAGCTCAGGCATGGCTGCAGCTGATCAGAAAGGCCTCTTGCCCTGCTGAGCAGACTCAGATCAGTGCAGCAATGACTGCACCTCAGGTGCCCCAGCCCCATGCCTCGAGCTGCCCCAGCTGGGAGCACTGCAGAGGAATCTTTGATTCAGAAAGCAGTCTTTGCCTCATTCCTCTCATACCTCCAGACAGGTCTAGCACTCATTTGTCTTCCAGAGATGGTTTAAGACATAGTGGATGTTTTATTACATAATACATTTTATTATATTTATTACAGAAGGCCATAAGCCTTCTGGATGAAAGGACCAGTGTGAACTCAAAGAATTCACTAACAAAGGCCATTAATAATAAATGTAATTGCAGAGCTTTTGTAATGATTCACCAACTTCAGATCATTTTGATGTCTGCAGTACCCATTTATGATTTTAAAGCAGAAGAAGGTAAGAACTTTTACAGAAATCTGTAAAGGGGATCAAATTTACATGATTACTACAAAAGTATTAAATTATTTGGGGAGGGAAATAAAGCAACTAAATCATGGGAGTGGGGTAAAAAAAAAAAAAAGGAAGGAGAACAAATCTTCAAGATATGATATCAAGTTCTAGGTCTTAAAAAAGCCTTTCAGAAACATGCACAGCTTAATACTGGGAGTGGGAGCTTAATACTGGGGGTAGGGAGCATCTGCCCAGCTCTAAATGAGCCAGTGAGTTCAGAAGCAATTGCCATGACCATGGCTCCCATTCCCTCCACAGCTGCATGGGCAGGGAGCACCCTGGGAAGAGCAATCCCACCCTGGGAACTTACCTGGCACCTTTCCTGCAGCTAGCAGCTCCCTCTCACCTCAGGGTGGTTTTAAGTGACAGGGAAACCTTGCCTGCTCCAGATAGGAGGTGATAAGGGGAGAGGACATCTGTTGTCCCCCACACACATCCCAAAGGCTGAAGTTTGCTGAGCTTATGAGGACTCACATTTTTCTGTGCCTACACAGCTGCTGTGAAGGCTGCAAGCTCTTCAGGGCTGAGACCATCTTAAGGCACTTAGCTACAAGGGCACAACACCATGAAAGATCAGTAAGAGTAAATGCAGTATTCCACAGTAATTGGAAAGGAAAGGAGAAGGCCCAGCTAGAAGTGCCATTTTCCAGATGTCCAGCTCATTAGCCTCTTGCTCAGGCCCTTCTTCTGTCTTCTCAGAAATCAGCATCAATTCATCACTCAGGTCTTCAGAGAAAGTTAGGCTCAAGCCCAAATCTGGGGCTTGACTTTGGCCCTCAGCTGTCCCTGGGCTGAACCACCAAAGCAGTGTGGCTGCTCTGGGGCAGTTCATGTGAAATGCTCAGACAGAGCTCTCCCTGCGGCAGAAGTGAAGCAGGTTGCAGAGATCAGCTCAGCACTGAGCTCCAGAAAATCCTCCACCCTGCTGAACATCACCACCTTGATCATGGATGCCAGGGGTTGGAAGGGACCCAAAGAGATCATTGAGTCCAACCCCCCTGCCAGAGCAGGACCAGACAATCTAGCTCAGGGCATGGAAAGATATTTCCAGACACTCCTCCTGCCATAGTGACCACAGGTTCTATGATACAGAAAACAAGCAAACACCAAGAAAAAGAAAGAAGAGAGAAGAGTAACTCTTCCTCCCCTGAAAAAGAAGCAATGTTCTCACTACAAGAGCTTTCAGCACTACATACCGATTTTAGGTGGAAGGCAGTCAGATTACAGCCCACAAGGACACTGTTTTCAATAGCAATTAGAAGTCAGGCACCAAATTACCTTTGAAGGCCTGGGCTTTGATTATTGCTGTTACACAAAACCATCTAAAACCTGCTGACAAGCAGCTGATGCCTAGTAGGAGTTTTGCAGGCACTCAGCAGTGATTGCCTCTGCTCAACACCTGATACAAGGCTGAAGGTAAAAAAGAAAAAAGAAGTGAAGTAGAAGCTGAAGGGTGTCAGTCTGAATTGCTGAGTAAGAACTGATAAATGTAAACACATTGAAGTCACAGACCCCTATCAGCTACCTAACCAGATCTAGAAACCTCTGGCATATCAGATCACACATTTTGGGTTCAAAGCTGACACCTCAGACAGGTCAGAGGAATTTGTGTAGATGGTTTTTACCTCTCTTCCATTTCTCCACCACATCAGCAATGTGCCTTTGCTCAGCATGAAGCTGTGGCAGAGGGCTTAGCTCAGTGCCAGGCTAGCAGGGCTAAATTAGCTCAGTGTTTGCACTGCATCTTCAAAACGCCTGAGTGCTGTTTTGATATTTTCACTTCAGTAAAAACACAGACTGGCAGGGAAAAAAGCCAGCTCTATCATCCCAGTGGGGCTTCAGATTGGCTCACTGGCTGGTAGCACTTTGCAAGAGGGCACAACTTACAGAAGCCTGTGAATTTTGGAATGGAGGCAACGACTAATTCCAAGTGGAACAAATCTGCTGGGTTGCATGTGGCTTTTGGTTAGCTTCCTGAACCAGGGAAGATGGCAAAATCAGAGTAGTGAGAACAGCCTTTTACAAAAAGGGATTTGAAGAAGCTTATAAAAAGACACTAAATGCCAGCAAGTTTTTAAAAAACATAGACCAAACCCAGTAGCTAAATACATGAGAGCAGATCTCTCTCTTCAGCAGCAGATATGTATCTCCAGCAGTGGATACATGACAGCAAATGCCATCAGCATGTCTCAGGATAATAAAGCTGTCACAGCTTTGCTTTATTCTCACAGTCCTGCCAAAGGACTTCTCTTGCTCATTATTCAAAAACTTCTTTGTGCTTCAGCATTAGAACACTGAAAATGCCACATTTCAGCCAAGACTCCACTGAGTCTATTTTCATGCCATTAACATGTCCCAGGCTAGCATCTGGGAAGGTAATCTTGCAGAGCAAATTCTCCCTCACTCCTAAAAGCAATTAAAGTCTTCACAACGTGGTTCTGTACATTTAAAATTGGGGGAGGTTAATCCTGTGCATGCTATAATTAGCTGTATGTACCAAATCAGCTTTGAATCCTACCTAATTAATCAGATGCACATTTGTTGTTGTGGTCTAGTGTATATATATCTCCACCCTCCAAACTCAGTTTTACCCCTCAAACAAGATTTGCTTTTCATATAATTCAGTAGAAAAAAATATAGAGGTTTTGTCACATCAAATTTCCATGTCTCAGTATAATGAGCCCAGACTTTGAGTCCAAATTATGTACCCTAAGTGATCTGGGGGGAAAAAAAAAAAAAATCCATGCTGTGTTTTCAGTAAGACTTGTTGAAAAGAGGGAAACGGAACAATTGCCTTGCAGAGGTGTTGCTTTCTTCAGCAATTTGTGCCACATCAAGAGTACTTTTCCCACTAGGTCACTCAAGGGAGCTTTTGGTGGAAGGTGATCACTCAGTTTATGCAGTAAAACCCAAGCTGCCGTGATTCAGTTCTGCTGCCTGCTTTGTTTAGATGCTGTACACCCACCAGGTGTTAAAGCACAGCTCCTGCTAAGCTGGAAGCAGAAAAGCAGGAGCCTCTGCTTGCTTCTGAAAATCCTGGAAGTGTTTTGTTGATGTGTTCGTAGCACATGAGGGGCATGGCTGGATTCAAGAGAGAACTGAATTATAGAGTCAAACAATGGTAAGGTTGGAAGGGACCTCAAAGCTCATCCAGTTCTGACCCTCTGCCATAGGCAGGGACACCTCTCACTAGCACAGGGCACTCAAGGCCTCATCCAGCCTGGCCTTGAACACCTCCAGGGAGGGAGCAGCCACAACCTCCCTGGGCAACCTGTGCCAGTACCTCACCACCCTCACTGCAAACAACTTCCTCCCGAGATCCACTTACAATCTCCCCTCTGCCAGTTCAAACCCATTGCCCCTTGTCCTGTCATTGCAAGACCTTGTCAATAGTCCCTCTTTAGCCTTCCTGTAGCCCCCTTCAGATACTGGAAGGCTACTCTAAGGTCTCCTGGAAGCCTTCTCTTCTCCAGGCTGCAGAGCTCCAACTCTCTCAGCCTGTCCTCACAGCAGAGCTGCTCCAGCCCTCTGAGTATCTTCATGGCCCTCTTCTGGACCCACTGAATGTCCATTTGCAGGCTTCCTCAGCTCAGGGGTTTGTTTGTACTGTGTAAAATTGATCACGTTGTGTTCTTCAGCTCCAGGTCATTCATCCTTTTGATGAAGGCTAAACCAGAGCAATTATGCATTCATGAGGAGGATGCTGAGGGCTTCGCTTGGAAAGCAGAATGCTGATAACCAAGGTGAGGATCGAGTATCTTTCCCAAGGCCACTGCATAATGAGGGCAGCATCACAACTTAAAGCAGGTTGCAGAAAGCCTGGTGCTGCTCTTTGGACTGCTGCAGGTAAAACGATGGATTTGAAGGAAGAGCCAACCCACCTGCCAGGGCAGGGTAGACCCAGGCAGGGCACAAAATGTAAAGTGTGCTCTGTAACCAAGAGCTTTGTGCTGCTAACAGGCAGAGCTGACAGATCCTATTTCAAAGTTATCTTTAATGCAAAAGCAAGAAATGTTCCCAACTGTATCCATTACAGGCAAGCTGCTGGATGATAAAGCTGCCGCCTAAATAATTGCAGCCCTCTATGGGAACTCACATGCCAGCGATGCCTGAATGCACACAAAATGCAAATAACTCTCAACTGCCTCTGATACATGCTTACATACATCCTGCCTTTGGGATAGAAGGTGTCACTGTGAGCTCTGCTGTGGAGCCTGATGTAACCTGAGAGCAGACAAGTGCTGACTTGGAAAGAGAGGTGATGAAAGAGCAGAGCCTCACAAGTGTTGATGCTCCTGAGCCCTTCCACACGGCACGGGGCTGCGTAAGAACAGCTCTCAGGAGAAATGACTCCGTGTGAAATGCTGCACTAATGACATCAGGGAGTCCCTACTGTCTCCAGCCACCTTGAGAGCGTCTGCAGTGTACAGGCTAATCCAAAACGTTTGGGGGATTAGGCTAAAAGCTGCCCGTGGCTTGTCAAAACAGTCCTGAGCTCATCTGAAAAGTCCTTTATTGCTGTTAATAATGTCACATCCCCCCGGGCAGTGAGGCTACCCTCAGCACAACGCAGCAGCGCCATGCACTCTGCTTTTCACACCATTCCATCTTGCTGAAAACAAGGAAGCCTCTGGCAGCTTATGGATATAGCAGCACTGGATCTGGCTCAAGCTACTTCACCTCCCAGAGGTTTTTGCTGAATGGAGGTTGTTCATTCAAACTCCCTGCAGAGTTCTAAACCAGCTGAAAAGTGCAATTTGGGGAGGGGAATAAAATATTTAAAGGCTATTCAGAACATGAGGTTGCGAGGAAAGGAACAGTGGGCTGCACACAAACTCTTAAGTGCTCATTTTAGGTTATTTCATTCAAATAACACCACTGTATTTTATTCAGGACATGTGTGGCTAGCACAGTGTTTACAGTGAAAGCAATGCCATGCATCAGACAGAAGCAGAATTGTTTCTGAGTCCTTGCAACATACATTATCCAGACACACTCCAGCTGGACAAGCCCATGAAAGCCAGAGGCAGAGGTGAGAGCTGTTGCAGTTATTCCAAGTGTCATTAAAAAAAAAATAAAAAAATAAATAGTGGTGAAGTGTGTAGGCTCCATCCCCCTCCCTCCTTCCCATCTCCTTGAATAAATCCATCACATTCTGCTTCCTTGGGTGGATTTCTTCATCACTGATTCCATTGTTCTGTGATGCAATGGAACAGAACAAAGGTTACCAGAGCATTTTTCTAAATCACTCATCTAGCCGAGTTGAAAACTCAAAAACTCAACAGCTTGAAGATGTTTGGATGTCATCAAAAAGCAACCTTAAACAAAAGGGGGAAGGGGAAATAAAATAAAGCCACAAGAAAATAGCACAGGCCTGATGAAGGAAACCAGCTCAGCTCATCTGAGTACTTAGCAAAGAATGAACTTCAAACATATTCCTGTACCTCATTTGCTTTAGTGGTACACCATAGAATGAAGGCCCAATTGTTGCAGCCTTTCTTGTGCTCTTTGCAGAGTGTATTTTCAGTTCTCTGCCTCTTAGAGACACACAGCCAGGTAAGGGTTGGTGTGGGTATTTTAGCTCCACACATCTCTGCTGGAGCGTTCAGAGAGAAGCTAAACAAGGGAACAATGTGCTCCCATACTCCCTGCAGATGGCAAGATTGATTCAATTGATGAGCTTTGATAAACTCATCCCGCTCCTTGGCTCTGTTCAGCCTACTGGAAAAAGCAAAGGAACAGCATCAAAGGCTCGCCGTGCTGCGCTCCCTCCGGAGCCCTCTGCGGGGGCCTCTTGGCTGCTGAAAACCACAGAGCAACATGCTAAGCAGACAGGCGTTTGCGAATGCCTCTCCTCACTCATCCAGGCAGCAAAGAGAATCACTCCGAATAGCCCTGGCCCTCGAAGAGCTGTTAGAAAGGAGAGTGCCTGCAACAAGGAAGGCGCAACCTTGGAATGGCACAAGCTGTAACTTGGGATTCTCACACAGTTAAATCTTCTGCTTTTCAGCAAAATATTGCTGAAATTCCTACCTGGTTCAGCATCTGTCCTTCAGCAAGCATGGTGAAACTTGTTTTATGGGGATATGCTTATTATATCAACAGTCTGTGGGAGCTGCAAACCTCAAGCATTCTTGATAACCAGACGCTGAAAAGCAGCTTTAGCTGCTGTAAGGAAAATAACTCACAGCCAGAGCTAAACAACAAAGGGAAACTGTTCAAGCACTGCTTGGAACAGCAGCAAACCACCACTTGCAGAGGGAAGAGGCTGTAAAAGGACACAAAACTCACTACAGTTACTAGAGATGTTGAGCACCTCTCACTGCTTTGAGTGGAATCCAGACTCCCAGTGCCACTACACCTTCCAGAGAAAGAAAACTGATTACACTTGAGCATTTCTAGGCCTTGAGGTTTTTAATCACATACACTGTCTTGCTTAACAGTTCATTCACTTTATGCAGGCAAGTTACAAGTCGTCTGTGGAAGTGTTTGGAAGTGCATCTAAAATGCATTGCCTGTCCACTGCTTTATTTACAGGTCAGTTGTTTCTCTTTTCTTCCAACGAAAATCAGTAGCTAATAAATCAAAGCATAATTACACAAAACACAAAAATACAATCATTAACATTTTAACTGGATACAAATAAGCATCATAAAGGAAACGTCCATGTACACCCACTGACAGGAATTTGTTAGTTTGCTATTAAGGATACTCTGGATCAGTGGTAAAGGAACTGAAAGACAGATGTGGACCTTAAAAAAAAAAAAAGTAATTAGAGAGCCACTCATGTTTGACATTTATACTCACAGGTGATCATAGTAACATTAATTAGTCTTGGGGGGGGGTGTGGGGTGGGTGTTTGGTTTTGTTGCTTTGTTTTTCTGACAAGGTATGATCATCAAGGTGGTTGAACCTCCTCAAAGCTTACTTTGATCAAGTACCAGATACTATTTACCTAAAATATTGGATGATACAGAAACAAATCTGTGCAAGTGCAGCAATTTTGATTCAAAAAAGAAAAAAAAAAAAAAAGAGAGAATTTGTAAAAAGGAGTATTTACAAAGGTAACTTTAAATGGAGTGATTCAATCAACACCCCAGGTTTCAGATTTCAAACTTTTCTGTTCATTTAATTTCTTTTTTTTTTTTTTTTTTTTTTTTTTTTTTTTTTTTNGCTCTCCTCTCCCCATTCCTTCTCCCCACCACACATAGTAGCCCATGTTTAAACTGTCAATTAAAACTTTTCAAAATAAAAAAAGAATTCAATCCAAAGAGGAAGTTCCTCACTTTGTGCCAATAAAAAACAGAGGGCGAAAAAAATAAAGGCAGCACTAGAACAGTACTCAAAAGATTCCATAAATCCTTCATACTTCAGCAAAGTTCCAGGAGCTAAAAAAAAAACTTGAGAGGAGAAATAGGGGAAAGAGGAGACCTCTACTGACTTTTTTCTTTCTTTTGATGTTTTGTCTCAACTTTATTTACAAGCTCCTGGTACTTTTCCCAATGTTTCCACACCTCCTTTCTCTGGCACATGTGGCTTAATAAACAAACAATTCCAATAAAACCTCAAATTCAAATTCCCACCATCAGTAATTCAAACTGGTGGGGTTTAGCCATTTGAAAAAATCAGCCCTGCCTGGCTAGCCATTAGGGTTTGGGTTGCCATTAGGCTTGGTTAGGGCTCTGAAATTAAGTAAAAGAAGTCTTACAAAAATGTGAGGATTCTAGTTGAGCCTTGGAACAATTTAATCCAAAGGAAATCTAGAAGCAACTTTTCACTTGTGGATTTGTTTCTTTTGCATACATCCTACTACCCATAGGTTATAATCATATATGCTGTGCAAGAAACAGAACCATTTGAGCTTTTCTTTTCCTAGAGCCTGCTGACTTTAATGAATTTAAATGGAAAAGCTCTTTGAGTCCTTATTTTAAAGGATAGATAAAACCTCTAGCCTTTTTTCCCTCTTGGTGGAGTGTTATTATCCATGTTATAAGATATTGCATTTCTTCTCAGCATTAAATCAGGGGTTCTCAATAATGTCTCTTTGTTGTTGTTTCTTTTTTCACTTCCATCTTGTTTTTCAAACTCCAGGTCACTTGGTGAAAGAGCTCATCGAGTAACCTCCTCGCTGAAGTTGGTCTTTTCACACTGGTCAGCTTTGGAAAGTCAGAATACTGAGTGCTTCTCTAGGTCAGACTGGTACTAATTTGAGTATGGAGTGAAACCAAGCTGGTTTGATGCAGAGCTTGGACTGGTTTCTTTTCATGCTGGGTCAGAGATCTAGCCATCTCGGATGGTTCAGGAAACTGGGTGGGTAGTGGTAGCCATTTCCATGCCAGAGTCTCTTAACAGCACAAATACAGAAGAGAAATTGAAAGAATGAAAAGAAGACTTGTAGTTGAGTGAAGGGAATTTCCATGTCCCTGAGTGCTGGTATTGTTCAGTGAATTTGTGACAGCTGACAGAGAAGTGGAACTTGAAGAATTGTTCGAAGGTGTTGGACTTGTTCCATTGGAATCACAGTAGATCTAGAACACAGAGTGGGGGAAAGAGGTAACAAAGAGCCTTGTTTTGTTGGGTCTTTTTTTTTTTTTTAGTGGTGTTTTGTTTAAATCAGAAGAGAAATTAAATGCACAGTGTGTAGCACCCTCAGCCACAGCACTCGGCTACGCCGCACACAACCGCTCATGGTTCTGGTTGTGCCGTTAAAGACAAAGAGACTTTGAAATGCACCCATGGGATTTGTTAAAGAAATAAACCTCACTTTTTTTCCCTGCATGTTTTCCTGGCATCACAAACTTATCACTTCATCAAAACCTTGCACTAAACCGAAAGATAAGAGGTCTCAAAATGAAAAAAAAAAAAAAAGACACTAAGAAAATGCGAACGTAAAGCTGCACAAAGACAAATCTTGGTGTGTGTAAACGTATACAAAGGAACTTTTGCACAACCACGTGAATTAGTTTTCTTTGCAGACAAAGCCATGCACAAAAACATGAAAAAGCAACTCAGAAGCAAACTGAGAAGTATCTGTTGATACTGTTTCTCAGGCTGCTTTGGAGATTCCTTTCAAGCAATGCTGGGGCTTGTGCGAGTGGACTGAATATCTCAGCCCCTCTCATCTCCTGTTTCGCAGCGGTAGCGAGGGACTGCAAAACTTAACAGAACTAATGCTGATTAAATCATAACCTGCCAGCATGCCAGAGCATCCAAACAGAAAGCATAATGAAAAGACCACCTAATAGTAGCAAATAAAAAAATATTTCTTTTCCCCAGCATTTTTATTTTCTCCCTCCTTGTAACTTTGCATCCTAAGAGCAGAACATAAAATCTTGCACCCCAGGTAACTGCAGTATCAGGCTGAATTTCTGTGCACTCCTCTGCATGCACAGGAAAACGAAAACCTGAGCTGAACACATTCTTTTCTTCCAGTGAAAGAAAAAGGCACTAGGATGGAAAAATGAAGGAAAAAAAAAAATCACATAACTGCTCCCCAAAACGAGCACAGATCAGCAAGCTTGGCTTCAGCTCTGTAGAGCAGCAAACCTGTATTATACCAGAGCCTCCTGGTAAGCTGTGGCAGTCAGCAGAAGTAAAACCAAACGTCTTTCTTTTTCTAAACAAGAGCAGCTAGGTTAATAAATAATACTCTTCTTAAACGGTGCCCTTATTGTCTCATATTTCTAGTGCCGCTGAGAAAGTTTCCTTTAGCAGAAAAAAAAAATAAAAAAAAATATAGTCCCTCAACGCTGAAGCCATGAAGTCAGTGTTAAATTGACTAGAAAACTACGAGTATTTGGTTTAGGTATTTTCTACCCAAAAAAACAAACAACCCACGGCATAGGACAGAAAAATATCAGGATGGTGTAAAGCTCCTGGCATTTAGGGGCGTTGGCAGCCAGAAACATACTGGAGGCAATTTAAGGCTGCAGAATAAAAATCGTCGTGTGACAGTTTCTGTCGAAACCAGTCTGAAGGTGATCAATATGGAATTGCAGAGTTAACAACCTGCAAGCTGGATACAAGGCAAGTTCTAACCTGCCCTGGAATTTTTTCAGTCTTCATACAAAGTCTTTGCTGCTCTTTCACACTCGGTTAAATATTTAAGTTTTCTCAAACAGAACGCCTAGTTTCGGGATTATTTTTGCGTGTGTGTGTGTGAGAAAAGGCTTAGAGCCAAATTCCACAACCTCCGGGTAGATGGGACCCCAGAAAGATCTTAACGAGCATGTGACAACGAGCCGTAACCAAAGGCTCCGATCCTGCTCCAGCACTGCGCTGAGCGCAATGGAGAAGGGATAGGCTGCCCCTCCTTGAGAACAAAGAAGTGGAGAAGAAGAATAAATAAGACAGTATTTAAAACAGTCCCCAGCAATTTCTTTGCTGCTTATTTTTACGCTGGTGTTATTGCTCTTTCTCAAAAGGGGGTCTGTAGAGTGGGTCCGGCACCTGGGAGCCCCTCTGGGCTCAGCTGTTAGAGAATCCCTGCTGCATTCAGTGCCTTTGCACCAAGGGTGAGGCTCGGCCAGCACAGCAGCAAGAGCACACAGCACACCTCTGCTACACCGCCCAGAGCTGCCACCCCTGCCGTGCCCTGAGCTCCGGGGACGGACCCACAGCCCCACTGGCTCCGGGGAAGGTCTCGCTGTTCCCCCAGATGTGACACTGCTACCTTCCCGGCGCCCATTCGGGTTTGGAGGGATTGTTTCCCTTCTTAACAGCGGGGAACGAAGGCTCCGCCGCCTCCCTCCCTCGGGGATCACACGGGAACAAAAGCGGCGAACTTCCCGCAGCCTTCTTTTAACGGGAGCAGGGTGACGCACGGCACCACCGTCCCGGCCCTATTCGTGCCCCCCATTTCCTCATCCCCAGGAGGGCTGCAGGCCGAGCCCACCCGCATGCTGCCCGGGTTGATTCCTCCCGGCCCGGAGGCGGAGGAGCCGCCAGGCACCCACGGCTGCCCGGCGAGGCTGCCCGGAGGGCTCCCGGCAGCCACGCTAACGGCCCTGGGACGGCAGAGAGGCTGCGGGAGGTCTGGGCGAGGCCGCTCCTCCGTCCCTCGCCCTAGAGCCGGCTGTAGGGAAGCGCTCGAGCCGCCCCGGGGCTCACCTGCGTGGGGAGGAGGAGAGCCAGGAGCAGGAGCCCCAGGCCGAGCCGCGCCGCCAGCGCCGTCCCCATGCCCGTCTGCTGCTGTCCCGCCGCGGTCCGCGCTGCTCCGGCTGCTCCTGCCGCTGTGCCTGCGGACCAGAGGGCTACGCCGTGCAGCCGCGCCCGGCCTTTTTATGGCAGCGCGGGCTCCGTGACGCTCTGCCGTCGCCTTCCCCCTCCTCCTCCTCCTCCTCCTCCCCACACCTCTGCTCCCGCCCTCCCGTGCCCGCCGCCCCGCAAAGTCGCCGCCTCTCTGCCCCTCGGCCCGCGTCCGCGGCCCTGGCAGGGTCCCGCTTGCTTCCCTGGGGCAGCTCCTGCGCGCCCC
This sequence comes from Eubucco bourcierii, assembly GCA_013396675.1. Taxonomy (NCBI): domain Eukaryota; kingdom Metazoa; phylum Chordata; class Aves; order Piciformes; family Ramphastidae; genus Eubucco; species Eubucco bourcierii. Next base: position 156,183 of record VWZE01004296.1, read on the forward strand.
GGTCCTTCTGGACCTCTCCCCGACTGCTTCGTTCCCCTTCGTGCAGGTCCTATACGTGTGGGGGAGTTGTCCAGTGCCAGCATCGTGTTCTGGTACGGAGGGACTGGCACAGGGCTGCTAAGGGTGAGCTGCAATCACTCTAGAGAAACGCTTGTGTGTGAGTAACAACATCAGGGTTTGTTATTGAATAAAAATTAAAAAAGCAATTACAGGTGAGAGGAGAAACGGTAAACAAGGCAGTGTTTCCCAACGGTGGCAACAGAGGCTGAGGAGTTAAGATCCCATCCCGTGCAGAGCCATCTGACCACTGGTGCTCAGGCATCAGACCACAGGTTGCAATTTCAAGCACTCTTGGGAGCTGAATATTTCATTATTGCCATTATTTCTTAAGCAGTAGGAAACCTGTGTATCAAGTGGAACAGAAGGTTCTTCCAGCTGCAGCCTGTACATAAGGTTCTGGCTTCTGGCACAGCAAATACTGTAGTTATTACACCTCCTCCCATAATAGACTTGAAGAGAGATTGTGCCAGTGGCTCACCAAAGCAGCCAGCTGTCTCAGTCCACAGCCAAATTAGCAAAAATCATCTGTGCCCACTTCATAAACTACAAAAAGAGACAATGGTTTGGCAGTTCTATTACAAAAAAGTAGTTATTTCTATTTGCAAGAAGAGGAGGCTGGATCTTTAAATTGCATGTATTCATGCTTCTCCCAGAACAAAGCGTGAGGAGATCAGCCACGTTCAGCACTACCTAACTCATTTACCATCTCCAGGGGCAGGACTCTCCTCTGAAGCCATTGCCAGAAGTCTGTCCTGAAGCACAGGAGATGTGGAGATGTGCTGCAGAGCTGGCTGCTGGGACTTGTGTTAGGTAAAATACAGAACTGTGACCCTCATCTCACACTAATTGCTTCAGGAGGCCTGGCAAAGCTATAGCTATTTTCTTTTCCCACAAATACCCCCAAGAGCCCAGTCCTTATTCTATACCAAGATAAAAGATCTTCTAAGAGGCACAGTAAGCCTGAAGCACCCAGGAAGTAATATTCCCCTAGTTCTTATGCATCCCTGATCAGCCAGAGTCCAGTTCCTGCATGTTAAGAGCTGTAGTCTATCTGTAAAATAGCTATGGGAATGGTCATCAAACTGAGGGTCTTATACCTCTGAATATTCACTGTTGGCTTGCTGAAAGCTGGTCACCAGAAGATGGGTTTTGGTTATCACAGAGACACAAGACAAAAAAGAAACTGGCCACCTTAATGACAAAGCCCAGAACTTTGCTGCTACTGCTTTTCCTTGCAAACACTTTGCTTTAGTTGTCACAGTTACATGAAATCACAGATGAGAAGGAAGGCCACATTTTTCACTCAGCAGACATGCCCTATGCTACAGAAAGGTGAAATTCCCTGTGAGAGGAGTCATGGGAATCACAGCACCAAAGGGAGGGTTCTCACTGTCCTGACAGCATCCCTGGAGGAGGTGCAAAAGGAAGGGAATCCAGTTTCTGGCTATCCCCAATAGCCTAAGTGAAGAACATTCGTGTAAAGCTGACAGAGATCATCTCTGTTACAATCTCTCTCACCTTCTTTGGGAGAAAAGGGAGTGATACAGCTCTTGGCACAATAATGTCCAGATCAGAAATGGTGGTTGCAAGGTAAAAGAGCAGCTGAGCCAGACTGATGTCAAAGCTTGGACAGAGAAGAATGAGGGAATAACTACCGGATGGTCTTTCCCACCCTTTCTACCCACTGCACCTCAGCTGACATCTGGAACTTCATCTGTAAAAAATGAGGATGATGCATGGTTCTGGTAAGGTAACAGGAAGCAGTGCCAGCATTACACAGCTGTTCATTGTTGTTACAGCATGCAGTGCCCTTTTGGCATCCTAACAAGCTTTAGTCAAAATGGAGATATCTCTCTTTTTGCTAAAAATATTAACAACTCTGTTCCTTTATTTGAAAATAAAGACAAATCCAGAGGTTGCAAAATGCTTGTCAGAAGTGACAAACTGATGAAATCATAAAACAACAGTAAGTTTACATTCTGAGGCCAAAACCTTTCTGAAGTACTCCTGCAATACTAATGCAGATAAGGGAATGTGCTGGCAGCAAGGGAGAAGCACTAAACAGATTTTTAGTCCAAGATGTTCTTTGAAACTTTCACCACTGGAAACTACATCAGATTTCTACAACCTCATCTCTCCATTCAGCAAAGCTGTACCATCCTTGATTCATCCTGCAAACATAAATCACTTGCACTCCTTCATTCTAAAACCTTAATTTCTCTTTCATCTGAAGTCTATAATGAAGTCTTGCTAAAGATATATCTGAGCAAGAGACCGGGGCTCAATATATGGATTTCCCTAGGAGGCAAGAAACACTGTAATCGAGTTGAGAACTGTACAAAGTGAAGCACTGCTATCTGGTGGCCAAAAGGCACTTGTGAGGTTTTTTTTTTCCTTTGCTGTCAGAACACACAATATACTCTCAGCCAAACGTCCTTTGATAGCAGTGAGCTCTAAGAGCTTTCACCATGCTGAGATAGAGCGTTAAATGTTGTTGTTAAATCCCCATTGTTCCTCTATTGTTTAATTTTTTTTAGGTCAGGATAGCACTCAGCACCTCACCCAGTTAAATATATAATATCTGATGAGAATGCTTAACAAAGAGAAGGGAGAAAACTGCCTTGATCTCCTGGGTTAAATATAAAATCATCTGTATATTCCACCATAATCAATTTAAGTTGATTGAATTTTGCAACAGACATAACTTTCAGTCTAGTGACCAGAAGCAGAGCTTTTGCTGCTTTGTATCAGGTCGGAGCAAACAAGATCAGAGCCATAAAATGAGTGGCAGAAACAAATTAATTGGTTGTCTGTAAAAATAAGCAGAGGAATAGTCTCTGGGCCAAATAAGTATTTGAATTTGTCCAGGTGGGATGAGGCCTTGAGTGACCTGTGCTACTGGGAGGTGTCCCTGCCTATGGACTGGGTGATCCTTGAGGTCCCTTCCAACCTTACCATTCTGTGATTCTATGATTCTATGTGGACAAGCTTTAGCAAACTAAGTGTAGCCAGAGCATTGAGTGGGGTTCACAGGAAGCTATTTTTACTTATCCATTCATTTACTCTTGCCTTTCAGCTGCCAGTGTTGATCCATCTAAACTCAAATATTTAGGAGCACCAATTTCCAATGAGATTCACTGGATCCTGTGCTCCCAGCTAGCTCCTCACTCTCCTTGGCTGTGCTTACATTAGAGCTTACTGTGGCTCATCCTAGGGTGTTCATCAATTCTGAGCTCATGTTAGCAGGCACTGCAGCTCTCAGTACTCACCTGGATCATATTGGGAGTTATTTATCTAACCTATAAAAATGTTATGCATTTATGCATTAGAATATGATTTTTTTTTTTTTCCCCCCCAAAGGACAACTTTGAAGAGAGAAATCCAGCTTTGCAGGCTGTATTGGCTGGCCTGTATACTCTGATCTGTGCTGACATCATTTGGTGATAAGATTCTTTGATCTCCATCTCTGCCATATGGGCTTTGCCTTGAGGAACTCTCAGGTCAGTGAGTTCTATATATAGGATGCTATCTTTTCATAAGCCAGGCTGGCCCTTCTTTTGCTACCTTGTTAGCAGCAGCATCAAAGCTCCAGCCACATAATCAACATTTGCCAGCTTGTCTGAAGCATCTTTCTTCACAGTTGCACATTCACTGTCATTGTAGAACAAGACTGAAATGCCAGTGGGACCTAACTGGTCAAAACTGACTTCAGACAGCAGGATAAAGCTGTTTGGCATGTGTCTTGGGTGTGAACTTGGAGTATATATTGAGCACTACATTCCCTCTTCCAGTGGAGGGTTTATATTAAATTTAGCCTAGCAGGGCTTTTAATGGAAGGCATGGTTGGTGCTACTGTAAATCTCCACTTGGTGATAAATGTTGATTGCATTAAACTATAAATGTCCTCTGATATGGCTCATGCTGCCATGATCTAGACCCTCATTACACCAGGATTCCAGCAGTGCCACTGTTTCCCTTCTGAGGCAAAAAGGCTGCTTAATTAGAGCATGATTTCCAACCCCAGAACCATAAGCTTGGAAGTTTGAGCAGAAGTGAAATTGCAATTCCAGCAACAGACTCAAGGAGAAATGTTTGAGTTGCCACCCTAACAACCATGGATCTTTTGACTTCTGGGTAGACTTCAAGGGATGGTGTCAGCTTACACAATTAGGTGTGGGTTTAAGTCAAACAAACTCTTGGGTGACATCAGTACAAACAAATTAAACAATAGCAGGGCCTGTTCTTTGGCCTTGAGGCCAGCTGACATGTTTAGCCACATCTATACTATTAATCTCTTCTAGCCTCCAGAAAATGGAGGCTGAATCTAAAATGCTTATTGGTAGGTAGCTGTCCCTGGCCTGAGCCAACCCCTGAATCACACTCAGGAATTGTTTGGGATCCTGCTGCTCGGTATGGGACAAAACCAAGACAAAGCCTTCCTTCAGCTCCTGAGGTATAGTGTCAGACAGCAGTTCTGTAGCTGTGAAGTAAAAATCATCAAAGGTCATTTTCTCCATCCTCTGATTTGAGGCAGGTTTAAACAACTGTCAGAGCCCACAGGCCTCCTGTTTCTTTGCCCTTTGAGAATATCACCCTAACTACAAAGTCTTCTTTGCTGCAACTTTAAAGTAATGATTTATTACAGAGAGTGATGGGCAGATATGTAACAAATCAGTGTTTACCAGCTGAAATCACTGCCAGCTGAAACCATGGCAAGCTCCCCCTTGAGAGGAGGAAGGAATGGTGGTGTGGGAGCAGCCCTCCACAGCTCAGTGAGCGGCCCTGGAAACCCCTGATAGACGATGGAGGGAAACAAGTTTTGCTGTGGTGTAATTCATCTCATTTCAACATGGACTCTTGAAACAGATGAATCACATCCTGTAGGATCCTGTAGGAGATGCCTACATTTCTTCAGGTTAACTCAGGCATTTGCCATTCTATTTTCTCTTGAGGAACAGGTTCAGTTCATTCAATGCTTCTTACACAGGGTTTCTGTGCATTTTTTGGTGCTTTCCTTTGCACTCTCTCAAATCTGCCTTCCTGAGACAATGTTGTCCAAAGCAGCACATTCTGTTCAAGCTTGGAGTTCAACACTTAACAACTCTGTGGCTGCAGCTTAGGACATTTGTGTTTTTGCAGCAGCAGCTTCATAATGACTGTGGGCCTGATGCAACTTCGACACTGCCTCGCTCTGTTTCTTGTACGACAGTGCAACGCCAGCATTTTTTAACAGCTCCATCTGTGATAAGATTTATTACTAATTGCAATTAGTACACCCAAGTTCTTCTCACCATCAGCTTGAGCACCAGCTCTGCAAGTTTGTGATTTCTCCCACTGGAGCTAACATTGTGTATCCAGTAAATGAAAGTTATCCTGGCACTATGCTATCTCATTCTGCTTCTTTCCATTACATATCTTTCCATCCTCTCATTAAAAAATCTATGTATCCTTATTAATCATTTTAACTATCATCACTAGTTTCTGACTGTTGGACTTGCTTGTATCCACAACCTGTTGTAGTGGGAGGTGTCCCTGCCTATGGCAGGGGGTTGGAACTGGATGATCTTTGAGGTCACTTCCAACCTAACCCATTCTATGCTTCTATGATAGATTTCAAACCCTGTGTTTTTAGCCCCTGCCTACCAAACCTTTCTTCTTATAACACTGCAAGTCTTTATCTTCTCTTGAGAAGTGTTCAGAGTCCATATCTTGTCATTTGAATCTAGCATTCTTCCTCTTTTTTCTTTGTTATTTTTGTTATATTTGTTATTGCTTGTTTATTCTTTAATCTTTACTTATTGCCTTCCCTCTGTTGGTAGGCAGAGAAGACTTTTACCTGCACTTATCACAGTCTATCTAAAATGGGAGCTGCCTTACAGAGTTCCCAGTTGCAGAATTCATTCCTAGTTATGACTGTGACAAAGCATCCTCACTGGCTTGTTCTTTTGTAAGTTGTTTCTGAGTCATTTCTACTTTGAGTGTGAGGCAGGCAGAGATAACAAGGTAATGAGAATGAACTGTGGAGCAATCTGATAAACAGGAAGAGAGAAAGTTGGAACTGCTTATTTTAGAAGACAAAGTAAGAACAGACACAACTAAAAGGTGTGTAAATGGGCCAGTTCTGGAAGGTAGATCAACTCTTCTTTCCACTTCATAATAGAAAAAGGGACCAGTCTAGGATTTGAAAAGATAGACTGCTGAAAGGGAATGTATCATGTGTCACCAAGAGGTTTAAGACTTCATGTATCTTTCAGATGGTGAACTCTTTGTCACAGGGTATCATTAGGCAAGGTGCAGAGAAGGAGTGGTCATGCAGTGATGAGAACATCCAGAGTTTGAATAGGAAGTGTTGCAAGGACACACTTTCCTGGGGGGACAGATCATTCCAGATCTTCCTACTAAGTGATTTACATGCCTGGTACACCTCTTGAGCTAGGCACAGTGAAAAGATGAGACATGAAGCAATAATATGATTATTCTGACATTCTGTCCCCTCTCTATTGCACTTCATATTATTTCTTTGATATCAAGGGTGTATTGAAACCTGCAGATAAATTTTCTTTCCTAAAGCAGGAATGTTTGATACTGTTTAATCAAGGCAATTTTGTCCCTTAGGCACAATTGAAGCTGAAGTACTTTGCACAGCCTTTTCCTCTTGCTTTTAAAAGAACACCTCACCAAAAAACCCCCAAAAAACATAAGAGCAAAAAGAAAACCAAAACCAAAACAACCAAACAAAACCCCCAAACCAGAACAAGCCAAACTTTAATTACACACAAATGGAGAAACAATCTAAATTTCCTGATTGGAAATTAATTGTGCTAGGCTTGCATGCATTATCTTGAATTAGTTGCCATTAATTAGAGAAGAGAACATTATATTCTAAATAGTAAAGCCATTAATCTGAGGGGAATACAGAGGAAACACAGAGGTAAACAAATAATTCAAACTAATTAACATTTGCTGGTGGAATGTGTAGTTTTATGGCTAACAAGTAAGGTTCAAATAACAAATGCTTAATTGATTGCTTTTCCTTTTTATTGCATTTGCCACCCACTGTTAGTAGTAGCTAGATAAATCCTAGAGCAGCAGCTAATCCCAGCAGGATCTGAGCTTGTTCATGACAGAATGAATGAAAGGCTGAAAACCTCTCTTAGAAACATCAACATTTCCTACCAAAAACCCAATTTATCTTGTTTTAGACAATTAGCAAACAAGAAAGAGAGGGGGGGAAAAAAAAATAACCAACAAAGCCACCAAGAACAAAACACCAAAAAACCAAAACCAAACCAACCATATCTCACTGCACACCTCTCACCAAATTGAGGCACTGAAGAGTTAGCAATGAAACCACAGAGCCTTTAATCTTGAGCAGCTGGATGGGCTATGAGGGTGACTGAAGTAAGTTACTCACTGTTTTCCTCCCATTTGCTTAAGCACTGATGTCACACTGATTTTCACTGGCAAGGCAGATGTGTCTTTCTGGTTTAGGTGGGTCTCCAAGCTCTGACTTGTTAGGGTGGCTTCTGTTAGCTTCTCCAGCACTGGCCAGAGCAGTCTGCACTGCCCACCTCTATTTCCTTTCTCATTATGGCTCAATGTGGCCTTCTACTCTAAAAGAGAATAGGCAGAGAAAAGCCAAATTAGTCAGGTAGTGAAAAGGTTGGGGGGAGGGGGGGTGGAAATGACTTTAGCATGTGCCTATATAAAGCAATGGCTGGAATTCACCCACTTTACCTTACTCAGCTAATTGTCTGTAATGTCTGGGATGAATTTCTAAGGAATCAGGACTCTGCAAGCAAAGGTGCTTGGTAAGAGCTCACCCCTGGAAAAGGATTCTCTGGCAGGATGCCAATGTGGGTGCAAAAAAGCAGACAGGAGTCCTACATGCAGTTGTTACTGCAAGAGATGAAATGGCAGCAGAAGGAGCCAGAAGCAGAGTGAGACTGAGACAAGCTCTGGTGTATATGAGGGCTGGAGACATTAAAGACATCCTAAAGAGAATAAAGCCAATGTTGTACAGTAAAAATGGCACAGTCATTGATATGGAGCAATGTGTGGAAAAGGGAAACAAGTTTAGAGCAGCATACTGAGTGAAAAGGCAGCACTGGAAGGTATAGAGAAAGAGCTTCTGCTGCATGGAAGATTAGTTTTCAGACAAGCCTTAGAGAAAGGGAGGCTAGGATTATTTGATGGCAGACTGGACACAAGTAACAAGCTAGAGGAACTGCCTCCAGACTAGGGACTAAGAAAAGAGAACTTCTAAGCAGTTACAACATTGCAAGAGCTGAATTAGCATTCAGGGAGCTTTATCTCATTATTCAAATGAATACAGACAGACCTATAGGTGATGCTCACACAGGGACATGGTGTTTTCCCAGGCTGCATAAATATGCATAGAACACTTTGCCAGGTCATCTTCTCAGCACACCTTGACATAAGCAGTGTAATTTAGAAGGCACATGGTTCCAACAAGGAGTGCTGAAGCTAAATCTGCAGTGACAAGTAATCTGGTGAGATGTGTGTTGCAGAATGTTAGTCAGAGCTGCTTGCAGGGCTGGAACAGCAACATGGTGCTCTTGGCTTTATTCTGAGATGTAGAATGGGTCAGCAGATTTACTGCTGTCACTTGACTGACCTTGCAGGAAAACAAAGGTAACAAAACCCCTAGGTTGTGGGGAGGGAATTCCCAATTATGAATTCCAACATACACCTCAAAATCTATTAAGAATTTTCTCCCTAAGCTATCAAAACTAAAAGACTAATCTGCTTGTGAGTGAATATATTGAAAGACACGAAACTAAAACTGTAAAGAAGAGAGGAATTACCCTTTCTAGATAGGATATGACTACACAGAAGGAAAAAAAAAATTGCAAAGGCAATTCTATGAGAACAGCCATGGGAAGAAGAAATACATCTGGGTCAGACTGATTTCTCACCCAAACTTCAAAAGACCACTACAAAAGCCCTGCCAGAGATGAATGATCTCTGTTTGTTACCACAGTCGAAACTTTTAACTGCATGCTGGTGAAGTGTCATAGGATTAAAAAAAACCAAAAAACAAAACCCAACCAACAAAACTTCAAATCACCTGAAAGCAGCTTAAAGCACATCCTGGTCTAGCCTGCGTTGGTGCAGCGCCTCCTGAGAGCGCAGCCTGAGCTCCGCGGGAGCTGCTCACTGCCATCTAATGGTAAACTGGAAGAAGATCAAAGCCAGACTTCGGTATTCACCCCCTCAGAATTTTTGGTTATAATTACAGTTTGATATAATTATAGCAGAAGAAATAAATATTAACTGCATTACGGCCACTAAAATACGCCCTTAATGACCCAGGGGCAATGAATATTAACTTCATTTTGGCCTTTTTATTGGTCACTAAAATATGCACTTAATGACTCAGAAGCAATGAATATTAACTTCATTTCTGCCTTTCTTTGGTCATTAAAATATGCACTTAGCGACCCAGGCTGGGAGTTGCCCAGACCTCACACAACTGGAGTACAGACCTCAAAGACCAGGGCTGTCCTGGGCCTTCTTACTCTGATATGGAGGGAATCTGAGGACAAGGAGCACTGTGTGACACTGAAGTTGCTCTCCAGTCCAGGGCTGAATGAATCTCGACAAAACTCTTGGTAAGGCTCTGTTTCTGTGACTGAGATGTGATGTACCTTCTAAGTAGCACAGCGAGAGCAGTCACTTCAGGAGTGATATCTCAGGGCTTGCTCCGAGACCAAGCAGATCCAGGATGGCTCCGTGGCTGGAGAGGGGCCTGTGTGACTGCCACAATATTAACTTCCTGCAGACTGCTAAGGTCTGCCAGGAAAGGATGACAAAGGGTAAGCTGATAACGCTTTTGTAAGATGCCACTGAATCACCACATTTGAAGAACACAAAAGACAGAGTGACTTTAGACACATCCTTTACCTTGCCTCTCACCAAGAAGGTGCAGTGAAGATGTAGAATGCCAGACTAACATAGCAGGGCACTAACACTTATCAACTTACTAAATTGAGTTAAGTTATGATAACTTAACTTACTATTAAGTTATATCTTACTTACACTTACTATAAGTTATATCTTAATATAAGATATATCTTAAGATAAATCTTAACATAAGATATATCTTAATCTTATATTAAGATTAGGTGGTTGTAGCCAGGGGGAGGTTACTTTCTTCTCTCAGGCAACCAGCACCAGAACAAGAGGACACAGTCTCAAGCTACACCAGGGGAAGTTTAGGCTGGAGGTGAGGAGAAAGTTGTTGCCTGAGAGAGTCATTGACTGCTGGAATGGGCTGCCCAGGGAGGTGGTGGAGTCAGCGTCCCTGGAGGTGTTCAAGGCAGGTTTGGACGTGGCACTTGGTGCCACGGTCTGGTCTTGAGGTCTGTGGTAATGGGTTGGACTTGATGAGCTTTGAGGTCTCTTCCAACCTTGGTGACACTGTGATACTGTGATATTGTGATCTTAAGATATAATGATAAGTTATATCTTAATATAATTAATATATAAGTAATACTTAAGTTATATCTTATTACCTGTTATATCTTTATTTACTAAGTTATCTTCACCCTTAGCAAAGTCAGAGCATGACTTTAATCCCATGTAAGACAAATCGAATTCAAAGAGCCCTGATAAGAATGGGGTGAAATGAAAAGGTACATTTAGAGGGGGTTCTGTTGGGGTTCAGGTGTGAAGTCTTTCCCCCATTGAGGAGGTACTGTTTCTGCTCAGGGAATCCCCACTCTTCAGACACTCAATTCTATTCTGACTCACAAAGTGCCACTATGAAGGCAAAGAAGTTACTCTCCCCAACTTTTTTTTTTTTTTTTCTTAAGGATGTAAGTAAGGAAGGATGTAAGTATATTTTAAGACATAGAGGGTTAGAGTGGTGCAAAGCTAACAGCTATATTCCCAACTGAAACTGGTCAAAATCTCACTGAACTGGGCACAGGAACATTCAAAATGCACCAAGATGTTAGCACCTTCCTTCCCATTGAGGTTTCTAAGGAGCCTTGCCAAGGAGTTGCTCCATTACAAAATATTCCTGCCATAAACCCTCTCATTCAAGTGTTTTATGATCAAGTTTATACAGGTATAAAATTAAGCAATCACTTATCATGCCCCATGCTAATTGCACAGCTGCTGTGCAATAGCAGCTCCCTGGTTATATCTCTTGCTGTGTTTGCTGATAACATTCCAAGGCAGGACTGGTCTGTCAGGTGAGGTGAGGGGCATTTGGAAGCAGAACTTTAAAGCTGAGGAGCTCTTCCGCCTGCCAAAAATTCCCTGAGCCTTGTCCAGATTTACATCAGGGCAAGATGCTGCCAATCTGATGGGGCTGCATTTTGTACCCTTTTTGTACAGGTACAGAGATTTCCCCAAATGCATTCAGAAGCACCCAGAGGTATGGTTGGTGCAGGGCAGAATGCAAGCCGGGACAAGGCAGAGGAAAGGGTGGAATGTTCTTAGTTTCCGAGCTCCAAAAAGAAGCTGTTACAGATTACCACCAGCAATGGAGATGTAGAGCTAAGAGAAGATGTAATGCAAAGGGAAGTCACAAAGATAAGAGCAGGGGAATCCCAGACCACAACGGGATTTGGATTAGACCATCTTGGTGCCCAAGCTTCTAAATTAATCCGTGGTCGGGAAACTTCACTTCTCTGTTGGACTCACTTCCAAGTGAGCCTGAGTCCTGCCTTGGCCATGTGGGCAGAGCCCGAGGAGCCCTTGGCACAGAGGTGTGAGAGGCTTGGTCTCAGAGAGGCAAAATACTCCAGCAAGCGTAGCAAAGGTAACACCAGAGGTGTGTAAATCACAACAAGCTGAGCAGTGTTAACACAATGACTCCCGAGAGCTGCAGCGCAGCACCGGCAGTGAGGGAAGCAAAGACCTGCCCAGCGGTGCCCGCGTTGGACTCGACGATCTCAAAGGTCTCCTCCAACCCAAACGGTTCTATGACTCTATAACGGAAAACAAACACCACGGACAAACCTCAGAGGTGTGAGACTGGAGGGGCAGGGCAGATCTGCTGGCCGAAGAGGGGGCAAAGGTGGGCGCCGAGGTGCAGTTGGCTCCCGCCCGATTCTCCCCGGTTCGGGCACCCGCAGCCGCCTGCCGCCTGTCCGCCGTCCTGCCCTCGGCCCGGGCTGAAAGGGCCAAGGCGGCTCCGCTGCCCGCCCGCGGCAGCCCGCCTCCTGCAGCCGCTCCGCTGGGCCCCGGCAGAGGGCGCCGAGCCTGGGCTGAGGCGGCTCCGCCTACGGCCTGCGAGCAGCGTTGGTGGCAGCGGCAGGCCCGGGCCCGAGGCGCCGGCGGGACCCAGGTAACCGCGGCTCGGCCGCTGCACCCCGAGCCCCGCCGGGACGCCGCTCCGGCAGGGACGGGATGAGGCAGGGACGGGACGAGGCAGGGACGGGACGAGGCAGGGACGGGTCCGCCGCGGGGCAGGAGCCTGCGGGGGCTGCCGGTGTGCAGGCCTGCTCGGCGCGGCCTGTGCCGGAGCGGCGAACGGGGAAGCCGAGGCTGCCCTCGGGGCACCGGGGCGCCAGTGCAGGCCGCAGGTGCTGGCCTTGCTTTGGCTGCCTGCGCTCTGCACGGCTGTGAGCCCTCAGCATCGGCCTGGGGTCCCCGGGCGGTGCGGAGGTGTCTGGTTGTCTCTGCTGTGCGCCCTGCGCTTTCTCTGCGTGTCTGAGCCGCGGGTTCGCCTCAGCAGGGACTGACTGCCCGAGCGCCACTGGCACCGCTAGCTAGCGGCGAGCGCTAAAGCACTAACAGCTGCGGACACGTTCAAGTAACTGTTCCGGGAAGTTATGGAATCATAGAATCATTTCATTTGGGTAAGACCTTCAGGATCATGGAGTCCAACCCTTCCCTAACTCCATGCTAAACCGTGGCCCTCGGCACCACATCACCTGCAGGGATGGGAATTGAGCTGGTCCCCAAACTGAGGAGAGCTGCAAGCTCGCTGTGCAGATCGCACAGCCTGGATTTTAAATTCTGTGTCATATATTTTAAGTTCACGTGTTTAAATACAGAAAAGCCAGGGGAGGTGTGGCTGGTTTTATTTGGCCTCATTTAACTGCCATCACTGATCAGGGCTTTTCCCCAACCACAAAAATACCCCAAAACCAACGACCCACCATGGTCAGACTTGGGCAGAGTTCGTTGGGATGCAGGGAAAACACACTCCAATCTCATGAGGAAACATGTTTCTGCACAAGGCTGTGACAAAACCTAGCTGGGAAGGACCTAAAATCATTTTCTGTGTGTGCTGAAAGACTTTTAGGGGTTTTAGGGATGTTTACACTCACTTGTCCCAGGCTAGAGCTGGCTGCAGAAAGGAGCAGTGCTGGGAAGCTTGCACACCAGACTCTTCTTGTTGGTGTCAGTCCTGTTGCATCTCCTGAACTCAACCATGATGCTAATTCCCATCTGGAAAAATGAAGGAACGTTGTGCAGCATTCTGCCATGCAGGAGTGTTGTGATCCAAACAGAAAGTGAAGTTAAACAGCTGTGGAGGGGTTTCCTTGCTTGCAGTACTGAACAAGCTGTCTTTATTGAGAACAAGTCGTGGTAGGTGTTGGTCTTGGACTCGACCTCCTAGAGGTCTTTTCCAGCCTGGTTAATTCTGTGATTCTGTGGTGCTGATCTCTTGTCACAGGTACTTAGTGATAGAACAAGAGGGAATGGCCTCAAGCTGCTACTGGATAGTAGGAAAATATTTTTCCCAACAAGAGTGGTCAGGCACTGGAACGGGCTGCTCAGGGAGGTGGTAGAGTGACCAACCCTGGATGGGTTTAAAATTGCTTTGGGTATGGTGCATAGGGATATGGTTTAGGGCAAACCTTATAAAGCAGAGATAGTGGTTGGACTTGGTGATCCTGAGAATCTTTTCCAACCTGAATGTTTCTGTCTCCCTGTGCTTTTTATAACACAGTTAACTTCATTTCTGTTTCTTTTGTGGATTGTATTTCAGAGGTAGGGAGGAAAATTCCACAGATGTGTTTGGACAGTTAATATTAAGCACCAGAAAAGGAATTATAAACAAGAGTATTCCACTGGGGGATTTAGTGTTTGCTTTTCATCGGGTGTTTTAGTTCTTTGTGGCGGCCAGTGTATGAGAAAGGCAGCTCATAAAGCTGGTGTAGGTTTGAGCTTTTACTCCACTGGGAACAAGATAATTATCTTTTTGTAGTAACTCTTAAGCAGTACCCAGAGAAACCCTTCCAACAGTCAAAGCAGTTGCTCATTTTTACCTATGAATGTTCTGTTCTAGGGTCTGCTATGACTAGCTTCAGGCTCCCTATCACTGCTTTCAGAAGACTAAATGTCTGGATTGGACTGTGGGAGAAACTCCCCTCTAGTAAACTATATCCCTCTTGGAAGAGAAGTTTGTTCTGTAGCTGCCAAGCAAGCACAGTGAACTACAGAAGATGTTTTAGCTTCTCCCCAGTAAAACTCTGTGCACTAAGACTCTCTCCAGAGTACATCTCAGTACTTTCTCTGCGGAATAAAAGTAACAAAAGCTCTAAAAGGAGCAGGCAAAGTGTACAAGAAGAAGAGGAGGAAGAGGATGAAGATGAAGAGGCAAGTAACTTGGAAGAAGAATTTGAAGATGACCTGGATGTAGTAAAAGATTACAAGGATCTTGAAAAAGTAGTGCAGTCGCTTCGCTATGACGTGATCATGAAAGCTGGGCTAGACATTGCCAGAAAGTAAGTATGGAAGAAACAACCTGCTGGTGAGAAAGACATCATGCATCTAAAATTGGGGTTTGATACCCTCTTACTGCTGGAATAACTCAAGATTTAGGTAGTTTTGTTGTGGGGGTTTTTTGTTTGTTTTGGTTTTTTTAATTTTATGTAGCTGTCTAAAAATACATTTTGGATGTTCTTGTTTCACTTTACCTCCCTTGAAACAGCCTGTCCTCTGCTGTTCACTGCCTGCAGTATTCCTAAGATAGCTAAGGAGGCATTTTCTACGAGTTGCCATTTATTTAAAGTGAAAAAAATGCAAAATACTGTGCTAAGTAAGACAAAAAGATCTAATTTGAGCTTGAGGGAGTAAAATAATATACTGCAGAAATGGGTGATGGTAAGTATGAACCTAATGTAGCAGCTCAACCAAGTGAACTTGGTAAATACAGCACAATGTTTGATCTAATGCAACCTGCAGAAGTCTTATATTGCAGTGTTGTTAGAGGATTTGTATAGCTTAATCACTTTCAAATCACTAAACTAGCTGGTGCAGGAAAGGGGAGGTTGATTTGTTGGACATTCAGCAGAGGGGTCTTTAGAAACAGCTTTTTATGGCTTGCAGCTGTACTTTGTTATTTCGTTTGGTATCTGTGCAAGACTTTTCCTTCCAGTTGAAGTCTGTCCTGACCTTACATAAAGGTATCCTTTATGTGCAAATGAGAGTGGTGGAAACGTGCCTTGGACATGAATGGTGTTCTTGTGTGTCTGCAGAGAAGCAATTGCCATCTGGTCTGCTGCACACTGTAAATGCAATAAACCCTTGTTTTCCTTCAGTAAAGTAGAAGATGCATTCTACAATAATGAACTCAGGCTGAACGGAGAAAAGCTGTGGAAGAAAAGCAGAGCTGTAAGAATCTTTACAATTTAAATCTTTTAATACACTGCAAGAAAATAAGGCATGACTCTTCTCCCTCTGAACTGTTCTGCAAAGGTGCATTGCTAACACCACTTCCAGCTGTGTGATTCCCTGGCTAAGGCAGAGAGGAGACTTGGTGATCTAAGGCTGAAAGTCAGGAGAAGACAGAGGGCAGCACTTTGTAAGTTGCTCAAGGAAGCAATGATAGATGCAAGAGTGATGGAGCAGGAATGATCAGACCCAAGGTATTAGTGGAGCAGGCACATGACTAAAGAGAGTTTGATGACTGGGATTGAGGCTGGGGTAGCTCACTGCCATACAGCACACAGGACACTGCTGGGAGAAGAGGCTGAGGCTTGCAGGCTTTTGCAACAAGGGGCTCATCAAAACGGTGACAAATGTACTTCTGTGTGGTGGTTACTGTCATCAGGGGGCAATGAGAAGGTTTAAGCCCTGATCCCCTAAACCTAAGGGTAGTTTTTGAGAGGCATACTGCTTGTGTGACCTCTGAGAGGGGCACAGCAGCTGAGCTGCACTCTGCTCCTCAGAACACTTTAAACTGTTTGAAGGCAAGAGGAGAACCTTGCCTTCTGCTGTTCCCTGCCTGTGTTGATACAGAGTGGCAGGAAACGCCCTCAGGAAAAACAAACCAAACGAAACCACATGACACCTTTTGCAGAGGTAGGTGCCAGCTGTGAAACAGGAAGGGCAAAGCTCTTGGCAAGAGAAGGTCATGAGATATTTGTTTGATGCCAGGGCTTTCCTAGAAGCTGGTATCTGGAGGTTCTATAATGGGTCTACTTTTGCCTGCCTTCCTCACTTAAGGAAGAGGAATTAAAATTAGACATAAACTGTAGGGATTTGTTTTCCCCAGGGGATGTTTAATCACTCATGTTCTCTTTCTGTTTCCAGGTGAAAGTTGGGGACACGCTGGATCTCCTAGTAGGTGAAGATAAAGAAACAGGAACTGCTGTAGTGATGAGGGTAGTCTTAAAAAAAGTATCTGACAAAACCGAAAGTGACAAATACAAAGTAATTGTGAGGCGCTGGAAAAGCTTAAAGGTGCCCAAGCAGGATGTACTGAAGTGACAGGGAGTTGCATGTGGCAGCAGCAGATTGATTCTTGCATCTTGGTAAATGGACTGGACTCGTTGTTAAATGGGAATTTTGGTTAAACAAAATTACAGTACCTTTTTTTTTTTAAGGGCTCCTGTCAGAATGTTACCTCCCTCTGCTGTGTACATCAGTATTCATGCCATAAGCCTGTCACTCTTTTTTTTTGCTCTTGGTTTTGTTTCATGGTACTGTGGACATACAAGATCCAACCCCTTACATTTCCAGGCAGTTTCCTTACAGGTGTAATAAATAACAAACCAATAAAGACTCCTTCAGATCACTGTTTAACTGCTATCTAATGCTGTTGATCAGGAAGGTTGCATTACAGCTGACAGCACAACAAGCAGAACTGCTTGCTTGGTTTTATCTCTAGATTTGAGAAATAGTTAAGGGTAATAGGGATAAAACCCCCCAATTACATGAAATTGGTGCCTTTTTCATGATTGGTTTGACCTTGGTTACCAGCCCCAGCTCCCTGCTTATCTACCCTGCTGCTGTACCAGCAGAGCAGAAGGATATTGATTGCAGCTGCCTGTCTCTGAGCAGGACACCTCTCGGCGACAGCCATGCTCTGCTCTCAGGGGCAAGGCAGAGCCTTGAGGGGGTGTGTGCAGCACTGCTTAGGTAGCTGTGCAGAGGAAAAGGAGATCTCAGTTTGTTGCATTCATTTCAGTGTGACATTTAAGAGAATATTCAGTACTTGGGTGGTGTGAAGAGCTGAGCAAAGGTCAGCCCACCCTGGGATGAAAAGCACTTACTTGTCTGTGCTGCTGCAGAGCGTTGGCACTTGGGATGCCTCAGGAGCAACCACTCACACTTGTAGCTTTGAACATATGCTTCTCTCAACACAGGCAACTTGTTGACTGCACTGTGGTGCAGAGAGGTGTTTGACTGTGTTTATGGATTTTATTTCCTGGAAAAAGGAGCAAGAGACAAGGGACAGCAGTACACAACATAAAGCTGGATTCCTGGGATGTGACCCTCAACTCCTAGGTTTCACAGACAGGATCAAATCTCAGCTGCAGGATGTGACTGCTCACAGCTACCTTGAGATTTTCTTTTCACAGGAAAGATTTGCAGCCCCTGCTAACATTTCCTTAGGAGCTAACCAAAGTGGTACTAGAGCAGAATCACAGAATGGTTTGGGTTGGAAGGGACCTTTAAAGGTCATTTAGTCAACCACCCCCCTCCCCCTGCAAGGAGCAGAGCCATCTGCAGCTAGATCAGGTTGCTCAGAGCCCCAAACAACCTGACCTGAAATGGTTCCAGGGATGGGGTTTCCACCAATTAAAGGAAGATTTTTGCCTCCCAAAGAAGTGAACACAACACACAAGAGTAGAGAATGCCTCTGGGAACAATGACAAACAGTTGTTCTGCCATAACAAGATTTGTGAAGGGAAGTGGGATCTTAACTAGCTGATTTTCTTCCAATCTTCAGTAATCACAATTTGTTTCCATCGATTAAACACAAATGTTAGTGTGCTTGGGCATGCAAACCAAAACAAAGCAGGTTTGTTCTATTCTGCTTTGTCTTTGGATGGGGCTGCTGAGAAAGGGGAGAAGTGAAATGTTGTGTTCTCCAGAACAGCTTCATTTCCCTGCTACTGCAGCTCTTCCTGTGAGAATGAAAAGTTCTCTCTGAATTCTTAATGAAAGAAAAGTGCTCAGCAGGGACCACAGCCCCATCATGGAACAGATCAGGAGATGGAGTAAGCAGCTAGGCTGCCCATACCACAGGCCTCTGTGGCCACTGACTAGGAAAGTCAGCATCTAGAAAAATGACAAATAGTAAAAGGAATATGCTGGGCAAAAATAATACAGTGTAAGGGCTCATCTCCTGCCAGTCAGATGGAGTATAAGGAAAACGTGAAGGTGATGGAGGTCTGACTTGGAGTCATCTGCTTCCACCACTGGGACTGGTCAACCCAGGGCAACTCCTTCATCCAGCACACTGCTGGCAGGAGACACAGCCCCTCAGGGCAGTAGCATAGCTAAGCATGAATGTTATGTACCCTGTGAACAAATTTCTGTAAGAAATTAAGATTATCACTACCAGTGAGGAGCTGAGATGAATGACTTCTAAGAGAAGGGTGAAAAGAGGACTTTGACAGCACTGGTACTACCAGAAATTTATCTAAGTATTTACTAGGACAAGAAGATAAGGAAGACTGAAGACAAACAAATGCAGAGTTCTTTCCTTTCCTTCCTCAAAGCCAATCCTTACAGAGAATTAACAGAGGGAACCAACCCATCACTCCTATTCATTTTACACGACTTCAAACACATTAAAAAAGCTGTTCTCAGAGTGCTCCCGAGGGAAAACTCATACCTCTGCTGGTGCTGAGCTGCAGTAACAGTGGGAAAGTTCAGGCTGAGGAAGCAAAGAAATGCTGGCAGTGACAGTGAAGGAGTTTGCTTCATTTACTCAAAAACCCATAGCCATGAACCTGCCCTCTTTGTTCTCCCCAAAACATGAAATGCAATCAGCTCAGCAGTGCATGCTTAAGGCACAGCACTCATCAATTTCTGCCCCATCCTCAGTACAGGCAAGGTCAAGACCTTGAATTTTCGAGCTGGTTCACACCCCTGTAATGAATGAACAAAATCTGAATACAGGTAAATTATGAATAAACCTCATAGATTGTTTCCTGTGCTGCTTAGGGCTGTAGAATTCACCATAACCCCTTCCAGCATGAAATCAGACCTGGTGTGCCTTTGTAGCGTGTCAAGGATACAACTATCTGAGTCTAACTACTGTAAGGTAACAGGAACATCAGACTGACTGAAAAGAGATAAATGAGAGATTTAAATACACTTACCAAGAAATAAATTGAAGAGAAGGGGGAGAAACCAGCCACAAACATTGGAGCAAAAAAGGCTTTGGTAGCTGTAATGCATCAGCATAACAAAGTGGCTGACTCCAAGTAAAAGCCTCTCCCTTTTGTCAGCTTGTAGAGTCTGCCAGCTGAACACAGTTAACATAAGGATCCATCTCCCTTTTGATCTGCTGGTTTGCTTCTCCAGCAGCTTTTAAGGGAGTTAATATGGCTATGGCACAAACAGAAGACAGTTGGGACATGTTTCTTTCAGAAGGCTCCTGGAAGGGGCTATTCAATGCTCCTCCTAGCTGATGTATTTCAGTTGTTAAGAAGCAGAGAGAAACTTGATAATCGCCTTAGCAGGTAGAAAGCGATGTTCACCCCCAGGGAAGTCAGTGAGTGGGTGGTTGCAGTGTTCCAAACACTTCCCCAGCTAGCAATCTTCCTATCCTGACCTCACGTTCAAAATGACAAGTTTATCCTTTTAAACAACAAAACAAGCCTCAAAGACAGGGAAAAAACCCTCTAAGGCTGCAGCCACGCAGGGTATCTTCATTCATGCACTGTTCAGCTAGTGAAGGTTAGCTCAGACCCTCAGCAGCAGACTTTACAGGAAAAAAGAATCCCTGCTCATGCTCAAGCAATCACCAGACACCATTCCTCTTGTATGAAAATAATATACCTTTAATTTATTTACAAGACTGACCAACTGGGTGAAGTGGCTGCACTTCAGATGCACTGAGAGAGCTCTCTTGAGTGAACTGTGTCACCAGTCCTGTGTCTGCATTGCCTCCATATCAGTTCTCAAACATACAACCAAATGCATCACCAAAGGGCTGTGAAGAGTGAGACCAAAGGAATGTATGCAGCAATTAGACAGAGAAAACCCAGTGAGAACCTTCCTATACCCACTGTCAAAAAGAAAAAAAAAAAAAGGAGTTTTAGAAGGTGGAATTTGTTTCTTTCACTCCTTGGTAGATAACAGGAGCACAAAGTGAGTTTTGGACTGCCAACACCTGCAGTATGCCTCAAATCTGCAGGCTGGCTAACTACAACATCTGTCAGCTGTAGAAAAGTTCACCACAGACCAAATTCTTCTGGGAACTCCAATGTCACCAAGTGGTGAAGCATGCATGGCTGCAAGATAAGAAAACAGGACTGCATTTCTTACCTTCTGGCCAGCCACTCACAGCAGACAGCAAGTTAAGCAGCTGTTAACATTTCCCTGTCGCTTTCTATCTCCCATAAAAGTGCATGTTTAAAAAGAAAGAAAAAAAAAAGATAAAAGCAAATGACAGAAGTGCTGGGTGGCAAAAGAAAGTTTCTGATACATTCAATTTGCTAACTTTATGCCCTGGAATGAAGATGCAGATGTTGTGGTATCAGGGTAAGGTTTGGGTTTTTTATCTTTGGTAAAATGTTTGTTTTACTATAAGCAGATTTGCTCTGATAATCCATTTTTTTTGTGCACGGCCTGCTACTATTTAAACCAACAGGAAACACTGAAGTGGATATAAACCAGTTCTCAGTGTGTTCTTTAGTACATTCATTCCTTTCTTCATACATTCTTTGAGGATGTTGCTAGCAGGTGTGGGGGGGTAATGAGCAAACGCTACCATCTACTACGAGTTACTCCCAATTTAAGGTAACACTTTTACTAGTTCTTGCCATCAGAAAAAAAAAAAAAAACCTCAACCAAAAAGGGTTTTTCTTTCAAAAGGAAGGGGTCAATAGGACTCTAAGAATAAATTCTAAACATCTGCAGTAAAAATATCTCAAGTATTTCACACTTTCTTACAAAGGCTAAAATAGAAAATTACACTGGAACCGACTTTGAATTTGATACTGTGACCCAGCTAAGTAAACAACGACCAAAAAAAAAAAAGGACCACAGAGAAAGAACATCAGCAACTGCTCCAAGGTGTTTCAGTGAAAGTCAGTAAGTGAGCACTGTCTTTACTGTCCTAAAAAGCCACGTTTGACTCTTTCTCACCATTTCTATCAGTGTTACAAGTTTTAAAGCAGCACTCTCCAGTGACGAGTCATACAGCAAATTCACATTGGCTTCTGGGTGGGCTTTGTGACGCTCAACATGTTCACTTGCAAGCTTGACTGTGTGAACCCAAGTTACACACACATAGACACACAGACACACATACAGAGTTATGCCTCCAGATAGCTACTAATTACACTAAATCAATTTGGCAAAGGGAGGGAGGAGTTCTTATCCCTGCACCCAACACATCCAGCTGCTGCTGCATTCATGCAAAGAATGGGTGATGTCAGTACAGCTCAGCCACAGGGACCCTGGAACACTCAACTCCACCAGCTGCTCAGTCTTTGCACACACTTTTTACCTATGAGATTCAATATGAACAGTGAAAACCTTTGGAATCATCATTTTCATCGAGAGCATTTTTTTCTAAGTTCTGGTTTCAGGTATTTTTGTTGTTGTCTTTGTTACTTGTAGAAATGTAGCAAGCAGGCGATGGCAAAGCGCTCCACAGGTGTAGGGTCTGTCCTGCTGGCTTTGCTCAGATGAGCCACCCTGAGGAGGGTAACAAATGTGACACCTAGCTACCAGCAAGGAGGGAAGGAGGATCTGGGAAACTATAGATCTGTCAGTGTGCCCTTGGTGCCAGGGAAGGTCATGGAGCAGGGCATCTATTCCATGCCATATGGAAAACAACCAGGGAAGCAGGCCCAGTCAGCAGGGGTTCATGAAGGGCAGGTCCTGCCTGACCAACCTGATCTCCTTCTATGCCGAGATGATGGATGAGGGAAAGGCTGTGGGTATTGTCTGCCTAGACTTCCAAAAAGCCTTTGACACTGTTCCCCACAGAATTCTCGGGGCCAAACTCACTGCTCATGGCTTGGACAGGCACAGCTCTGCTGGACAAAAGGGCCCGAAGGGTGGTGGTCAGTGAAGTCCAGCTGGTGGACAGCACAAGTGGTGTCCCCCAGGCCTCAGTGCTGGGACCACTTCTGTTTAACATCTTTATTGATCATTTTGATTAAGACACAGAGTGTGTCAGTAATGAGTTTGCAGATGACACAAAGCTGGGTGGCAGTGCTGACCTGCAGGAGGGTAAGGAGGCTCTACAGAGGGACTTGGATAGGTTGGATCCATGGTCAGCGTCAATGGCATGAGCTTCAATAAGGCCAAATGCCAGGTCCTGCACTTGGGTCGCAACAACCCCAAGCAACACTACAGGTGTGGGGCAGTGTGGCTGGAGAGCTGCCTGGCAGTAAGGGATCTGGGGGTTGTAACTGACAAGCAACTCAATATGAGCAAGCAGTGCCCAGGTGGCAAAGAAAGCCAGTGGCATCCTGGCTGGGATCAGAAATGCTGTGGCCAGCAGGAGCAGGGAGCTGATTGTCCCCTTGGACTCAGCTCTGGTGAGGCCACAGCTCAAGTGTGTTCAGTTTGGGGTACCTCAGTACAAGAGAGATGTGGAGGTGCTGGAGCCACTGCAGAGGGCAAGGAAGCTGGGGAAGGGCCTGGAGAATAAATCTGATGAGGGAGGTGAGGATGGTTAGTGTGAAACAGAGGAGGCTGAGGGCAGACCTCATAGGTGCTTACAGCTGCCTGAAGGGACATTGTGGACAGGCTGCTGCTGGGCTCTGCTCACAGGTAATTAGTGACAGAACAAGAGGGAACGGCCTCAAGCTGCCACTGGGTAGGTTTAGACTGGACATTGGGAAAATTTCTTCCCATCAAGAGTGGTCAGGGACTGGGATGAGCTGCCCAGGGAGGCGGTGGAGTCACCAACCCTGGATGTGTTTAAGAGTGATTTGGATCTGGTGCTTGGGGATATGGTTTAAGGGTGAACTTTGCAGAGTAGGGATCTTGGTTGGACCTGGTGATCCTGAGGGGCTCTGCCAACAGGAATGTTTCTGTGACTCTGTGATCCTCAGGCACACCAGCAGCAACATCGGACAAACAAAAAGAGAACCCAGAGGGGCAGGAGCAGGCTTGTGGGGTCAACAGGGAATAAAAAACAAAACCAAAAAACCCAAACATTCACAGTGTCTATGTTCACATCTCAATTCTTCAACAGTTAATTCTGGGGGTTTGAAATAAACCCAGGGTAACAGTCAACAATGCCAACAACCCCATTCTGTCCCCATCCTTGCCACAGTGGTGTTGTTTTCAGTACCTCAAGATCATCAATGACAAAACAAAACGTTGAAGCCGCAGGGACTGCAGAAGTCAAGCCTGGCATTCCAAGGATTTCCAATGTACATGGCACTTTCAAACAGAAATCAAGTTTAAATCTCAAGCTCCCAATTAACTAACAAGATTGCTCATAAGGGTCTAACACAGAACTAACCCTGAGGAGCACAATGATTTAAAAAAAAACAACCCACACTTCGTTATTAGAAAGTGATAAAAAAGGGAAGCCGCAGGAAGAGGGAGCAGAGGAAGAGTTTCAGTCCTGGTATTTGCACCAGTGAAAATCCTGCTCAGAGCCACAGACAGCTCCATCACTGATGACTTCAGCACTTCAACACTTTTTGGGGATTTGGGAGAGAGGGAGGGGCTACGGAGGTGGCTCCTGTCATCTTCTAGAAGCTTCTTCAGCTCCAAGTCAGGCTCGCCTCTGGCCGAGGACGAGCCCATCAGTGCATCGGCAGTAACGTATCGAAGGGGGGGAAAGGCCTGGTGGGCAACGTTTTTGAGGGAGCCGGGGAAAGGAGTGGGATGTGAGAGGAACAACCATGCCTACACCAGTGCCAATGAAGGACAGGGAGAAGGGCATCGGAGCAGAGTGCCCTGCAGCCTGTGGTGAGATGGCTGCAGCCCGGGGACGTTAACAGGGCAATAGATGCATGGCTGCAGCCCACGGAGGATCCTGTGCTGGGGCAGGTGACTGCACCCAAAGGACAGGACTCTGAGGGAAGCCCTTCCTGGAGCAGTCCATCACTGGGAGGACTGCACCCCACAGAAGGGACCCGAGTTGGAGCTGCGGTCCCACGGGAAGGGCTCACATTGGAGAAGCTTGTGGGGGACTGTCTCCTGTGAAAGGGACCCACACTGGAGCAGGGGAAGAGGGTGAGGAGTCCTCTTCCTGAGGAAGAAGTAGGGTCAGAGACAATGTGTGACAAACTGACCACAACCTCATTCCCTGTCCCCCTGTGCCACTGTGTGGAGAGGAGGTAGAGACATGTGGGGTGAAGTTGAGCCTGGGAAAAGGGAGGAGCAGGGGAAAGCTGTTTCTTGAGATCTGTGGTTATTTCACACCATCCTGCTCAGATCTGATCGGGAAATTGGTGGCAGTGATGTCATTTCAATTAAATCGATGCTGTTTCCCTCAGCTCAATCTGCTTTTTGCCCACCACTGTAATTGCTGAGTGTGCCCTCCCTGTCCTTGTCTCCACCATCCACTCCAGCCTTTTCTTGCCTCTTCTCCTCCCCATCCCACTTGGGTTGGGAGGAGCAAGCCGCTGCCTGGCACTCTGCTGGCCCAAACCAGGACACCACGTACGAAAGCAGTAAAGCCACTCCCCACTGCTGTGGTGCCCACACGGATGCAACAGACACATTAAACCACAACAAACTCGGTGCCCGACTGTCCTAGGCGCTGAACAGCCTCAGCTCTCAACAGGCTCTTCAGCCTAACCCAAAGCACAATCCTGACAATAACTTAGTGGTCAAAGTCTTTCAGGGCCTTCAGGAGCCTGTCACTTTTTGGCTTTCTTTGCCTTTTTCAGTATGTCACACTTTTTTCTGTTGGGACGCCGGCACCTCTCGTCGATGCTGGGGATACATTCGTAATGCCACACTTCCTCCATTTTCTCCACAGGGTAAACCGCCTCCACGTAGTGACGGATCAGTCTCAGCCTGATGGGATCCAGCTGTTTTTTGTTACAAGCACCTGAATGGTTGTATTGCAGCCTGAGGTTCTCCGGAGTGAAGAGCTCGGGGAAGAGTCTGACCAGGAGCCTGGCGGCGAAGTTACCGACCGACAGGCTCTGCTGCACTATCTCTCTTACCTCCTTATCAGACAGCAAATACAGAGAAGGCACAGGGAAGTCTGGATTGGGAACGACGAGCTCGTCCAGCGGGATCTTGCAGAAATCCTTGCTGCTCCTCTCAGGCGGCAGCGGCGGCCCCTCGAACTCCTCTCGGAACCTCTCCGGGTTGATGACGTAGCTGAGGAACTCCCTGCGCTCCGGCCCCGGCACGTGGATCTTGCGCTGCTGCTGGTACGAGCGCCTCTGCTCCGTGTCCCTTCGCCGGCACCGCTCGTCAAGCTTCCCAACAAACTCCAACGTCCACACCCTGTCGTTCTTTGCCCTGGGGTACAGTATCTGCACGTAATGGCGAATTAATTTAATCCTAGTGGGGTCGAGCTGCTTCTTGCCCAAAGAGCCGCTACAGTTGTACTGCTTCCGCAAGTTCTCGTGAGTGAAGAGTTCGGGAAACAAGAGAACGAGCAGTCGAGAGGCAAAGTTGCCTATGGACAGGCTGCTTTCATATATACTTTTGATCTGTTCTTTGTTCAACAGGTAATCGGGGACAGGGACATCAAAATCAGGAGGGGGAAAGTCAAGTTTGTCAAAGTCTATGGGCACCAGCCAAATTTTTTTTGAGCGTCTGCCAGGTTTCTCGTATTCAAAGCTGTCTTCCACTTTGATGATGGATACATCGTCTGGGAGGCTGGAGGAGTCGTAGCAGTCATCTCGCATCTGGTCGCATTCACTTCCGTCCATGCAGGCATTTTCCAGCTCGTCGTTTATTCGCTGGACACACTGCTGCAACCAAGCTTCTTCTTCCTGCACATCCGGGAAGTAAATTTCAGTGTACCTGCGGATTATCTGAAGCCGATGCGGGTCCAGCAGCTGCCTCCCCGAGTCTCCGAAGCAGCTGTACCTCTCAGCTAACTTCCTGTGGTCAAAGAGTTCTGGAAACAACTTGTGTAACAAAAAAATACAGAATTCCCCTGGAGTAGTAGCTTCGTCTAAAAATTCATTGAGGTCCTGAGCATCCAGCATGTAATCGGAGGCCATAGCACTGCTCCTGTCCAAGGACAACGCTTCCTCCTGATCTTTGTCCTCCATAAAATGAGAGGACTCGACCTGCTCAGTCTCATAGAAACTGGACGACTGCACGCTCTGCTGACTGTTCTCCATCTCCCTCTGAGCCCAAAACCTGTTGAAAAAATCGTTGACTTGAGGCAAACACTCCACCTGCCACACGGCTGTGTTCTTCACGGAAGGGTAGCAAACTTCCACGTAGTTCCGGATGAGCTGCAGGTGCAGAGACTCCAGCTTCCTTTTGTTGAGGAAGCCACAGGCGCTGCAGCTTCTGCTGAACTCATCGTCGCTGAAGAGCTCCGGGAAGAGCTGCACCAGCAAGCGGCAGGCCAAGTCCCCTCCTGACGTGCTCTGATCCATGATCTGTTTGAGCTCTGCAGATGTCAGCTGGTACTCCGGGGGAGGCTTGAAGTCCGCAACCGACTCCGCCGGACTGATTTGCTTCTTAATTCTGCTAACCTCCAGAGACAAGAGGTCAACTTTACTGTGCAGCTGGGTCATGTTGGTGTTGAGGGTGTTGAGCGTGTAGAACATCTTCTGGATCAAAGAGTAGATGTTGGGGTCGGAATCCGCGGCGGCCGCCGTCAGGGCGATGGCTGCCGCCGAGTCCCTTTTGCGTTGGTCGTTCAAAGTCCGAAGAGGTGAGGGACTGCTGGGGTTGATTTTTTCAAACAGCTCGTAAGAAGCAAACTGCTCAGCTCCTGCCGGGTTCTTCTTCTCCGTGATTTTGTGCGAGATGCCATAGAGAGGTTTTTTGTAGGATGGAGTGGTGACGTCGCTGAAGGGCTCTTCTTCCAAGAGCCAGGCCGCGTTGGGGTTCTTGTTCTTGCCTGACTGCTCGGCGTTTCCCTGAGTGGGTGAGCCAGTGTCTCTGTTCTTCATGTTTGAAAGGGAGCCCTTGGAATGAATAAATATTGCATTAGTAAGGCTGCCTTAAAAACGTGAGCTGTAACTATGCGCCCCTCAAGCAGGCATTGGTATATAAATATGCAGAGGCAAATCTGCTCCAGAGGACTTTGTTGTGCTAAATACATAAAAATTAATGAATTCCCCAGGAATAAAAATGCAGCAAAGTATTGGTTTAGTTTTGACTTTTTTTTTTTTTTTTTTTTTCCTCCACTTTCTCCAGGGGAATAGAAATGCAATCATAATCCTTAGTACTCTTTACCCACAGGGTTCACTCTCCCAGATTAAGTATCATTATGCTGCACCTTGCACACGAGGACCTTGGGCTGAGAAGAATTTGGGTGGCAACAAGTCAGCAACAGAGCCAAGAATAGAACCTAAGTTTTCTGACTCCTAGTCCTGTGACCTTGCCACTGCCTCCAACAGCGTTCCAATGCTCTTTTAGGTTAGCTTCTGAGAGCACCACAAAGGCTGTAAGACACCAAAATCCTGCTTAGTTTCTCCTTTCTGATGTGAGAGGTTTCCACAGGGGTTGCTTCACTCCGGTGTACAACTCCTACATGAAATCCCAAGGATGGCTGTAACTTTTCAGAAGTATTCTATTTAAATAATAAAAACTTCCAAGCAAACTGCAAGGTACCTTAGGATCCTCTTTTTCAAAAGGCAAGCCTCAGATGTCTTCATTTGTGGGAGGCAGGGAAGTTTAGACTCATGGCTTTCTAATTGTCTAAATCATTTATACAAAAGGCAGTAATGAGCTCTTAAGGAATTAATGTTCTCAGTAATTTCTAACTGTTCCTCACTGCTTGAAATTGGAAGCGAAGCCTTTTCATTAACTGGCAGCAAAGACTCAGGGCTTTGGTGGGCTGGGGTTTGTTTTTTTCCAATTCCATGGATATTGCAAATGGTTCTTAGAAAGTAGATACGACAGGATCAGAATCCAAACATGAGGAAACACTGAGAGATTTGAGGGAAGACTGCACTGAAACAGTTTGCTTGGCTTGTTCCACAGCACGTTAATTAGATAAAAACCACGGAATTTGCATTGAATTATTAAAGCAAATGGAACACAGACTTGAAGTCTGAGCTGAGAGCCACAAGCAGTTTGAATTCTAGCAAAGCCCTCACTGTGTCCTGCAGTGAGGAACTCAGATTAAGGTTCCTTTCTGAAATAAAAACCAAACCAGAACTGTACCACTCATGAAACTAATCTGGTCCCTACTCACACGTGGCAGCTGCTCACTGCCGTGACAAAATGAATCTAATTACTTTTTAATTTCTAATGCAATATGTATTCAACTCAAAAAAGGCTCAGAAAGAATAAGCTGGTTTCCACTCCAGCTCTGGAAGGAAGCAGACATAATGAAACTGAAGCTGCGTTTCCAAGTTCTGCTCTTACTCACACCACACAACCCTGCAGATGTAACTTTGTGTTTTCCCACCCAGAGATGGGTAGATGGAGATGATAAAATGAAAGCACAAGGCAAAGGCAGCGCATTTCTCAGTGTGCAGGGTCCCTAACCCTGGTGCTGCCCAGGACACCTCACTCCCAGGTCCCATTTAGAGGACTGCCCCTCTGGTGCCAATTACATTAAAGCACGTTTGCTATGAGGACAGCAAGGAAGCAGAGTCCAGTAACACCACCAGCTGTTAAAGGGTGACTTTTACCCCAGCAAGTGGCACAATTACATCATACCACATCAGCTACCTAACCCCAACTAAATCAGCTTTGTGACCTGTAAAACGTCAGAACAAGAGAGGCCAAACTGTGAACAGACCAAGATCCACATTGCTTCCACCTAGCTGTAGGGACTGGAGTTGTCACACCCCACCTCAAATTGCCAGTGGAGAAGCAGGGGTATTCCCAGACGGCAACAGAGCTCTCCTAAATAGACATGACCTGAGAACAGGTCATGAATACCTCCCCCGACAATAAATGTAGCTCTGCTCTCCAGGCAGACACTCAGACTGAACTACAAATTTCTGTCACCATGTTAGATGAAGAGAACAGCACAAAACTGCAGTTCTGGACAATCCATTTCCTAGAATACAAGGATACCTGCTAAGCTAAGCATCCAGCTCCTCATTAACACTGCACAGAGAACAGCCCAAACAGTCTTTCCCATACAGACTTCAATTCCTTCTCTGCTAAACAGCTTGCCATGGGCCACCAGTCATCTGCCAGCTCTCACCAGAGCTCCTGCTGGACCTCTGCCCTAATTAACTGTATAATAAACCCTGGCAATGTTGGGGGCGGGGGGGGGAAACTTCTATTAGTGCACACCTCCCACACAGAGCCAGGGGAAAGCAGTTTGGGTATTAAAGCAGCACAAGTTCATTGTCTTGCTGATTTTGCCAGTAAGCCCTGTGAAAGTTTGCATGCTCGGTCTTGGACGCAGTCTCTGGAGGGAAAGCCTTTGTCTCAGGAGCTACAGCAGAACTCTGCTGTGATGGCAGCACAAGTTCTGCCCTCTCGCAGGGTTCTGGCTGGTTGTAGGACAGCTTTGGTCACCTGCATTTCAGAAGCACACAGTCAGTGCTCAGCTAAGGGGATGACAAACCTTTGGGGCCGGTACTTGAAGGTTCTCTGTTTCAGACGCGTTCTCCTTTTCTCTGCTTCTGCTTTTAATTACCTCTTCTTTATACAGCTTCCATCTGGGAATGGCACCATCCACAGCACCAGCTCAAGGCTTTTCATAAATTTTCCAATTGCACTAGCATTTAATATATTTTAACAGCTTTCCTGCACCACTGATCTCTGAACACCAATGTGTTTCAGATAACACTACCCTCATTTACCATGCTTGGTTTTGATGCGCTATCAAAAACAAAGCCAAGATGTTGTTCTGGGAGACTCAGTGTAGCTAAGGCTGTCCTGGCTTTACACTACACTTGCACAGCAGCTTTTCCTCTCACCTGCATTCTTGCAAAATGCAGTATTTTGGTAAACATCCACCAACAGAAGTCATTGTGAAATAGTCTCTCACATTATCTCTTGGGAGTTCTAAGCCAAGTTTTAAAAGTTGTTTAGTTATAGCTCTGTTCAGTGCTGAAGTCCACCTAATTTATGACCTTTATTATGCTTAATAAACAAGGACTAAATATCTGTTAGAATACAGACCATAATGTTCTGGCATAGGAGTAAAGGATAAAGGGATGAGCAAAATCATAAAAAAAAAAAAAAAGACTATAAATCTACAATCTACATTTTTGGTATCTGGGTTGGTTTGGGGGTTTTTTTTGTTTGTTTTTTTTTTAGACTATTAGGGAAAATTAATTTCTGGTTATCAAGTGAATTAAAAGAAAAAAAAAAAGAGAAATATTTTCTGATAGGAATTAACTTAGTAATACAACCAGCAGCACAACAGTAAGATAAAACAAAAAGTACAGTTCTGCTTAGACCTATGGGATGTGCAGTGAAAATAAACTACAAGGACAATATTCTCAGAAGTTCATTAACTAAAGTGCTGCCTTCTGTTTAAACAGATAGAGTTAATGAAGCCATTGACTAAAACAAAATATTGGTACTAGGAAAAGTAATTAACTTCCAAAAAATGCTGTTAGGATGGAGGACTATTTCTGGCTGGATATTTAACTAACCATGCTGATTCACTGGGGTCAGCCAGGAATGAATTTTCATCATCGTTACTGGGTCACTTCTGACAGTCTCAGTCCAAAGTTATTGCTTATTTCAATTTAAAGTATTAACAGCAAACAGTAAAATCCAAAGCAAGCACACTTTAGAGACCATTAAGAAGCTCTTTTAAGAATCTGAATGTAAATAAAATAATTGTTAAAAAAGAAAAGGCAAAAGAGAGGAAATAAACTGTGTAATAAGATTGAAATCTACCTACCACAGGCAATCAGGTACAAAAAACCAGCCTGGAGGAGTCAGGGAAATGACAGGCAAGGAAAAGAAATGTGAAGAAAGCTACAACTTGAAAGGAGAAATGAAATGCACAAATAGACCATGCAATAACTGGCTAGGTAGCAGAAGAGCAGAAAAGGATATGTGTGTTAGAGTAGGTCATAAACTAAATATAACCCAGGGTCTGAAGTTATTCAAAAGAGGATGAATTTGAATCTAGGTTATTTTAATAAAGTGCTGAGCTTGAAAAACAGGAGGTCATTATACTGCTCCAGAGGGTGTCAGAAGAGATGGGACTATCCAGCACTGAACACTACCCTTTCAGGAATCTCCAAGAGAACA
Organism: Eubucco bourcierii; assembly: GCA_013396675.1. Lineage (NCBI taxonomy): Eukaryota > Metazoa > Chordata > Aves > Piciformes > Ramphastidae > Eubucco > Eubucco bourcierii. The sequence continues at coordinate 187,947 of VWZE01004296.1, forward strand.
ACAAAAAGGCAGGGTGACTCCTAAAAAGAGCAGGGGAAATAAGAGTTTTAGTCTTGGAAAGGAAGGGCTGAGGGTGGATAACATGAGGCCAATATTCCTGTGTGCAGAAGACTTTCCTAGGAAGCGATGCTCTCCCTGCTCTCCCTGCTGCAGAGGCACAAAGAAACTCACTCAGTTTCAGCAATGGCTCACTAAAAATCTCCAGCTGCTACAGAGGTGAAACACTTCTCTAACAAGGTAACAGAAGAGATGGGGCTGGGCAAACATCTGGATTGCTAAAGCTGGGATGCAGCACCAGAAGGTGTAATAGGTTCTGCTCTTGATATGCTTAAGACTCCTGCATCCCCATTTTTTTACCTTTCAAACAATACAAAAAGTACCTGTCTCAGTGACACAAAAATCTGTGCCACAGAAGAATTATAGCCCTGATTCCAGCACTGAGGATCCAGCTGAGGCACTGCATGACATAAGAGGGACTATAACCAGAGCCATGCTCAGTAGATCCAAATCACTACCTGCTCCTACACTCTCTGACTAAGCCCCAAACCAGGCTTCACCTACAGCTGTCCTGCTCCCATGTTATTTAAAGACACACTCAGATAAGCAGTGCCTACAAACTGGGTGCAGATCAGCTGTATTTGCCTCAAAACTCATCACTACTGCAAACCTAGACAGAGGGCTTGCACTTTGCTTGCAGCAGCCTGTGAAACATGGACAGCCAAACCCCAGAGTCCGGCATAGAGGAGTCACCTCTTGTGCAAAGCGTCTTTTCTTCACGCTGGGTAAGACTTCTTGCTGGCTCCCTGAACCATCACAGCCAAGAGAGGTCTGTTTCCTTTTGCTGGACTCCTGTAGGCAAGTCACTGTGCCGTCCTGTGAGTGCTTCTCAGCAGATCTGGATGTCACTGAGCAGTCCAGAGCTTCATCTTCATTTTCCGTTTCTACTTTCACAGTAGTTTTGGTAGTAATTTTTACTGGGAAAAGAGAAGGTTTAGAAGGATCAAACACTCTCTCCAGCAAACCATGACACCCTTCAAACAAACTTTTTGTGGTTTGATTATCACCATGAAAATGTGTTTCAAAGAATGTAATTGGGTTTTTTTTATGACTTGAATGATAACTGGATGCTGATGCCACCCCAAAGTTGAGTTTTCACAATGCCAGAACCATTCAGTCCTTTAGCAGGTGACAGCTTCTCCCCCAAACAAGAGCCTGAAGTGACACAATTAAAGTAGAAGGATTTTTTTTTTTTTTTGCAGGAGGAAGGCTATAGAGTAGAAACTATAATGAATAACAAAGATAATGGTGTATTTTAGATAGCTGGTCAAAAATCATCCACATAGTTTGTCTTGATTCTATATCGGGTTACAAAGGTTTTAATTCAACAAAATGTAACATTTTACCTTCATCATCATCAGTGATTTCAGCTGAATTCATCTTCTATCTCACTAAGGAACAAGAGAAAACCAGAAAAGTAAGCATCAGTGCATTCTGGAATCAGGAAATACCTACATCTGCTTTTATAATTACTTCTTATGTAGAGCCAGTGGGCACTAACAGCCCACTGATAATTTCCACTCTGAACATTTGGCAATATTTAGCTCTTTCCAGTACACTTCATGGCCATCTATAGATCTGCCAACATGCAAACTATACTGCAGACAAATGTATGGCAGCTAGAAAAGTATTTAGGGCTGTGCATTTTTCTGCTATGGAGAAAAGTAAAAGTTATTCTGAAGTTCTCTGTAAAGTATCTTGGAAGTATGTAAGTAGAGGTTAACTGTGTTCAACTCTCCATCCTCTACCAAGTCACTAATTCTTACTAGTGACAGATGTTTTTTTGTTGTCATTGTGGCTGACCTGAAGCCATCAGAGAAGGAAAACTGATCGTGATGTGCTATACAGATTCTGCAGTAAGCTTTAATTTGAAATCCTTGATCTTTTCACATGTATCAACTCAAGCAGAGCAATCTGCAGATGGAGAGAATCTGTTTTTTTTGACAGCATCCAAAGAATGCAGGACTATTTTTTCTTTTTTTTTTTGAAAGAAAACCAAATCTATGCATTATTCTAGCATGACTTTAGTTAACATCACTTCTCCTGTGGAAAGACTCAGCTGTGTTTCTGTTTCCTTGCAAACTAATTTTGCAGGTTACTCGTGGCCAGGAGCAAGCGAGCAAAACCAATTATTTGATGATGTACTTACAGCCCAGGAGCAGGAACTGTAATGAAAATAAAGAGACATGAAGAGAGAGAGAGACAGAGATTGTGTTTTGGAGGAAAAAATAAGTCTCTACCTATCTTCTGCATAGTGTTAAATACTTTGGGGTTTTTTTATCTCAAAATACTCTTAAAACCCTCTGTGAACATTTGGATGTTGTGTAGCTATGAAGTTTTCTTCATCAGCAGCTGATGGCTGTTCATGATAAACATGAGATCCCACTCTGGGGGGGATGCTGTATGATTACACTGGAATGGGCAGCACACATGGACAAAAACGATGCTTGGAGTTATCAAATCAGCTCACAATGGGCCTCTCTAGCAGCCAAAATACTCTTTTGTTGGTCAGTCTTAAGGCTCAGCTTGACAGGGTGCTGGGCAAGCTTATTTTAACTACACTATCACCTAGAAAGGCTGGACCAGATGATCCTTGGGGTCCCTGCCAACTTGGCATCCTGTGCTTCTGTGTGATCTGCACCATGCCCCCCGGTGTACAGCCTTAGGATGGGCATCTTCAGAAAGATAATGTGAGATTGTCTTCGTCATTGTGTCACCTGAAAAAGTCTCTCTCAGCTGGACATATGAGCTGCCATGAACCCTTAGCTACCTACTCCTGCCCACCAGAATTCCCTGTTTCAGGACTTGCACCTGTGAGTTGACCCACATATAAATGATGCCAGCTTAACAGTACTATAATCACTTAAAACATCCACAAACTCAGCAGAGAAATAGCAGCATGAAACTAAGTGACCCACACCAGCTTCTAAACCACCTGATAAGCACTGGTGAGGGTCAATACTAAATCATACTGACCCAACAGTATTTATGACTTTAGCCATGGTCACTACAGAGCTTCAGAGAAAATCCTGGGACATACAACACCCTCAAAAAGCTCCCTTTGGTCTTAACAGATACAGCCAGTACTAAATGCTGGTGTTTTGCCCTGATATCCCAGAGACACTGAAATTCAGAGTTTAGATCTTTCTTACACTACACCACACTGAGGGATGTGGTGCAAGGCCAGCATGTGCCAGAGCTCCAGGAAGGTGACACAGAGGCTTGACAGCAGGAAAATTAACTAGTATCACTAAAGAATATTCTGTAATGGGAGTCAAAGTGGTTTTCCAGATAATCCCAGCTTGCTCTGACATGGCAGAACACTAAAAGATGGCAAACAAAGAGCCAGAAAGGATGGCTATAAAGGTGGCACAAAATACTTCAGGAGGGATATAGGGAGAGATACTCTGTCTAGCTCTTGCTGTTCCTGCTGTTCCAACAGGAAGAATGACTTAGGAGACTTCCTCTGACAGAATACAGGCAAACTGGAAGGAGAAGATAAATAAGGATCTGAATGGCCACATTTTAAAACTGGGGGTGGAAAAATAAGTGAAGAATAAAGCAAAGCACATGCCCTGGCTGACGATTTTCTAAAGGAGGTAACACCAGGAACACCAAAGCCATGCCAACCCCAGGTCAAATAACACTAAAATCAACACTCATTATTTCACAGACCTGAAACAAAATGTTACCATTTCGATTTGTTTTAACTGCCAGAACACAATTAAAACCAAACAGTCAAACCCAGCACTGGAATCAACAAGGCCAAGGAAGGCTGAGTTTCACATCTGAATTCTTAGGTGTCAAACAAAGCCTGAGCTTCAGCCTTTTTCTTTTTGGGAGCCCCAGTAATCAGTCTCCCTTCTCTGGTTTTCTGTCTTTGTGAGGTCTGTTAAGAACTGAGGTACCATGTGAAACAGATACAACAGCTCCTGTCAACAGACAGGACTCAACTGTCCCTCTGATTTCCTGCTTCCTGGTCCCACCTGCTTCCCCAGTCAAGCATGAGTGCCCACCTTGCCCTTCAGTGAGCTTCTCCAGCTTGCTAAGCTGGCAGAAAACAACTCACTTCTTTCTTTGTTGGGTTACTTTCATAGAATCAGAATGGTAAGGTTGGAAGTGACCTCAAGGATCATCCAGTTCCAACCCCTGCCATAGGCAGGGACACCTCCCACTAGCACAGCTCACTCAAGGCCTCATCTGACCAGGCCTTGAACACCTCCAGGGAAGGTTCGGGGTGGGAAGGAGGAATTAAAATCTCTCGTGCCAGCATGCCATCAGCTTGGCTCAGCCACTGCATGGAACTGATCATTTATCATCCTGTTTCAAAACTGGGTAGCAGTGGACTCAAAAACAAGCAGTGAGTAGACACAGAACAATTTTATCATTGCTTCCACAGGAAATCAGGGGCTATGGGAAGGGGGAATGTCTGTGTGGGTGAGCATGTCCTTGCATGTTGATGCAAGGTTAACTGTCGTGGGCTTTTTTTGATTGTCTGAAGTCTGCTAAAGATCAACCATTTCAGGTTCTTTAAAACAGTTTTCTGGGTATCACTACTTAGGGAATAATAATAATTATTGACCCTGCAGAAGAGGCAGCAGAGTCAAAATCTGGTTTGAGGTAGCATTCGGGCCCAGAATGAGAGAACAAACAACACTGGAGAAAAAAAAAAAAGACCTGAAAGAATGTGGGATGAAATAGTGCAAAAAGCAACTGAGCAAGAAATCCATTCTGTAAAGCAAATGCCTGTCAGTTGTTCCTTTCCATGGTAAATACACAAACATATTCAATTCCTACCTTACAGGTCTGCTTTCAAAGCAGAAGATACATACATTTGTCATCCTCAGCCAACGCCGAGTCAATGCTATCTATAGGACAGCATTTGGCTAGTTCTAGGAAGGAGTGAACACCCTGTGCTAAAGCTGGGAGCCCAGGGCTGCAGTCGTGACTGGCACAGCCACCAGCCTTGGCAGGTCTGCCCTGCTGGGCTACAGGCAAACATGGCAGTAAATGAGATATTCTGGTGAAGAGGAGATCTGGATGGAGGATCCCAAACCACACCCAACACCTACAACAGCAGCTAGGAGCAAGGGCCAGATCCTCATCCTAACTAACTTGATTGATGCTGTAGCCTAAGCACCTGCGGGGCTGCATTTCAGCTGAAACATTTTGTATTTCCACATGGACTGGCCTAATAAGAAGAAGAAGAAGAGGAGAAAGAAAAAGGGAAAGAAAAAGGGAAAGAAAAAGGGAAAGAAAAAGGGAAAGAAAAAGGGAAAGAAAAAGGGAAAGAAAAAGGGAAAGAAAAAGGGAAAGAAAAAGGGAAAGAAAAAGGGAAAGAAAAAGGGAAAGAAAAGGGAAAGGAAAAGGAAAGGAAAAGGAAAGGAAAAGGAAAGGAAAAGGAAAGGAAAAGGAAAGAAAAAGGAAAGAAAAAGGAAAGAAAAAGGAGAAAAAGAAAATAATGTAATAACATCAACAATCATATCAATAACATATCAATAACAGTAACACTAATGATATCAATAACAATAGTTTACAAAAATATGAACAGAAACAAACTGTGGTTTTGCTGCTCAAAAGTAAAAACCCCTCTTGTTTTGTTGTCCATCACTAAAAATCAACTCTTTTCTAACTCCCATATACTATGTTCCAACAACTGAAGGAAAACACTAACCTGAAAACCATGTAGGAAAAAAACAAAAGGCATCCAGAAAAGTATAAAAGTGAAGGCATGCTGGATGTGGAAAGTCACTCTGATTTCACAATGCTAATTATAATTACACGTACAAATGAATCATTATCTCAACTAATATCCTTTAATACAATACAAATGCCTGTTAGCAGTTTTATAGAGGTTTGCTACTTATAATTGCTTGCACAACACTGCACTGCTCAGGTCATTAATGGATGGTAAATAGGTAAATGCTGCTACTCCAATCCATATCACCCCACCAGATATTTTAGCACCTCCTTGAACACTGCAAGGAATGTCCCCAGTTCCTCATTATTGACTTGAAGAATGTTAAAAATACCAAGGGTTAGACATTGTGGATTAAATTTATTCCTTTTGAAGCCTCGTGGTGGTACATTGCTTCATCCGCTCTGAGGCTTCAATGAAGTATCCTGTTTGAGTGCTGTTTGCTTCTGAAGAAGTGAATTGTACTTTACATTGTGGTCAAAAATAACATGACCTGTTTGCTAGGAACATTAAATATGTTTGACAAGTATGGAGTAAACTGGTCAATTCCTTTGCTTTCAGTGGAAGAGACAGTTGTTACTCTTACAGCACTGGTAAGCCAACGAAGCCAAATAAATAAGGTAACCTAATAAATCAAATAAATGAGAGGAACACCTAAAAAGCTGATATTCTAATGAGGTCAAATTGGTTAAATTTGACAAGACCTACACCTCGAGCTGCTGTTTCAGAGCTGAGAGCAGCCAGCTGCTCTTACACATGCCTTCATGTAGCAGGGCTTGAGCACACAACTTCAGTCCGTTATGCTACAGAGTTAGTGTGGCCTACCCTGAGCCAGCCAAAACTGCTGTGCGTCTGCTCACCCTCAGCAACTGATGTGATTAACCAGTCTAGTGGTTAAGACACTCCCCAGACAGCCCAATGTCTGGGGCCCTGCTCCCTGTTTTCTGGGTCTCTATTTCACAGGAAACACAAAGTGGATAAACACAGCAAGTGACAGATGCTTCCCAAGGGATGCCCATGTCCTAGAAGCAGGTGTGGGTGGAAGCAGTCCTATCACACAGTGCTCCAACTGCCCACTGATGGCACAAAATACTGTCCCACATCATGCTTTAGAAAAACATTTCCTGCATAATGCTTTGCACTAGGGAGAGCAAACAGCCATTCTGCAGTCCCAGGAGGAGACAGGGCTGGAAGCAGGCTCAGGCTGCCCAGGAGCTGCCTCCTACTCAGGGTGCAATGCTGCTTTCCAAACGCTCTCCTGCTGAGCTGCAAAAGCAAGCCTTTAGAACTCGGAGTTCTGGGCTCTGCTTTAGGAGCCAAGGAATCTGCAACTTTTCCTCCCTAGCTGTAGCACTGGGTTCAATAATTTCAGCATTGCAATTATCCTCAGGGTACATTTGATTCCTTCAATTTGTACGAATACAATGCAACTCCAATTCAATTCAACTCAACTGCACACAGGCCCCACTCCCAAAACTGAGCCATGAAATGTCTTCCTTGGAGGCAATGTTTGCCTTCTGCTCAGTTCCATGGGCCACTGATCCAACTTGAAATGCTACAGAACTTTGACAAGGCTGCCTCAATAAAACAAAATAATGCAATTTTTCTTTCTGTTTTTGGTTGGTTGGTTGGGGGTTTGTTTGTTTACATTAATATTTTTATTTTCTACTTATGTATCCCTCTGTTACTGACAATCTCATCACCACACTCATTGGTATGATGTTCAAAGCAAGCAACTCAAAAGCATCACTGTCAGGATGCTGCCTGTAACATTAATTACTAATGGTACAGTTACACCTGAAAGAGAGAGAAATTGGGGAGAGGGAGGGGGGAAATCTGGGTTGTTTGCTTTGTGCACCTGAATCTGAATCACAGACTCACATCTTTAGTCAAGCTCCCTTCTAACTTGTGAGTTCCACGAGGAAACTCAAGGCCAGATTGGATGAGGCCTTGAGTAACCTGTACTAGTGGGAGGTGTCCCTGCCTATGGCAGGGGGTTGGAACTAGATGATCCTTGAGGTCCCTTCCAACCTTACCATTCTATGATTCTATGAAAATTTTGAAGAGGCTTGTGCAGTAACCCGAAAAAGCAGCAGGTTGAGGAAAGCCTGATAAATGAAAAGCACCTAAATGAAATAACCCAAAGACAACTGATCTCAAATTGACTCCCCCTGTCTTAAAGCAACTGTGAAATAAGAATTTTGCCTCAGTTAACTAAACCTTACAAAGAATACTAAAAGCAGATGCTTTCTGTTCTACCAGTTTTGAAAGCAGACTGCTGCTGCTGCTAGTGACATGAGTGGAGCTTGGGAGTCAAATTTATTCTTGACATGCAATACTGACATTTGAAATATTAAATACCTTAGAAAACAGTATTCCAACATTACGATCATGTTCCAACTATAAATGCATGTTTAACAAGTTCTAAAACGACGAGGGAAGAAAAAAAGAAGTATTTTTAAAAGCACCAGCAGATGTAGTTGGAAGCATTACCCTTTATGGACAATAAAATCCCTATACTTAACATAGTTTGAAAACCTCTCTTGCTGCCATGTGGAGGAGGACAGGAAGCCTCAAGCCTTCACTGAAGACAGCCTGCAACGAAGGCATTTTGCCAATAGGACTTTCAGGGCATGTTCTCAATTTGGGTCTTTTTCTCATTTCATTTTAGTTACATCTGCAGATGCAGTTTCAGTTAAAAAAACAAAAAAAATCACTCTTCTCAGTTTTCCCACAAGTTGCTGAAGTTTTCTAAAGCTAACCCCCACAGTCTATCAAACACCAATTGACATCTGAAGCGGTCAGTAAAATACTAACCCAGTTTATTGCCAACATTAATGTGTCAATTTTGTTTTGCTTAGGTGTCTTCCCCTGGTCTGTTGGAAACATTTTGCCCTCCTCAATGCTTCCTTCTCTCTCTCCTCATTCTTTTAAAATGAGACAGACAGACAATTGAAAAGCTCCTCTAAACTGCAATCAACGACCCTTTATTTTTATCCACTGGGCTCACCTAAGCTACAAAAACACTCAGCAAAAATAAAAAGTGACATCGGTTCAGTGCTGAGTTTGATTTAGCAGGAGAGAAAATGAAAATGCACCGAAGTGCATCAGCAACTCTTTGTTTTATATAGATGTAGTCATCCACATAAACTCATAATGTGATGACTAGGTATCATCCAGACGCAGAGAAAAGGTTGTTCTTTCCCTGCTTAAATGTCTCTGCCCTAGGGGCTGGGCATACCCTGGTTTTTAATAGGTGGCAGCAACAAATTCTACCTCCAACTTCAATCCAAAAAGCTCTAGGACTGCGTCAAGGCTATGTGGAAGCTGTCACATGGCTGCTGGCCTGCCGCCGGCTTGCATTCTGCTAGTTCAGAGTTTGTTCCCTTCTATTTACAAAAGGTTGTGTAGACATAGCACAGGGAAAAGTAGGGTAGAGGCAGCGGGCAAACCGGGCACGGGCAGCGGGCAAACCAGGTGGAGGGTGAACTGTGCAGAGGCGGTGGGTGAATTCGGCAGAGGACGAACTGTGCAGAGGCAAAAAGCAAACTGAGAGAAGGCAGCGGGTGAACTGGGCAGAAGCAGTGGGCGAACTGGGCAGAGGACGAACTGTGCAAGAGCAGAAGGCAAACTGAGAGAAAGCAGCGGGTAAACTGGGCAGAGGACAAACTGAGCAGAAGGCAAACAGAGGAGGCAGTGGGTGAACTGGGCAGAGAACGAACCGTGCAGAAGGCAAACTAAGGAGGCTGTGGGCAAAGCGGGCAGAGGTGGCCGTGCCCCCGTGCTGGCCCTCTCCGGTCCCCTCAGCACACGACCCCCCCTCAGAGCCCCAGCATCACCACTCAAGCTACTGCCGACACTTGTACCAAGCCGGAGCTCGCCCCCAGCCCCGCTGCGGCCCCGCGAGCTCCCGCGGAGCCATCGCGCGGCGCATCGGCGTGAGGGCAGGGGCGGAGCCGGTACCACAGCGGGTCATGAGGAAGACGGTACCGGCTGTCGGGCCACAGCCAACAATGCACGGCACCGCACCGCCGAGGCTTCCCTTCCGCCCCCTGCACCTCCACGGCTCCCCGCGGAGGGGCGGCGGCGGCGGCCGCCACGTGTGAGCGCGGCGCGGCGGCGAGGCCCCGCCCGGGGGGGGCGGAGGCTGCGGTGAGGACGCCC